>OZ012674.1:42069367-42595247 GCA_963942505.1 Lordithon lunulatus | reverse complement strand
AGAATTACCCATGTTCTGTGATAGTTTTACCGCGCTGCTGTAACCTGTCAGAACATACGCAGTTTGTAAGTCACGTTTTGCGAAAAGAAAAGGGTTGCTTTCAGAGTCCGCTATACGCTTGCTGTATCAGCGAGCCGCAGTTATTGCCGCGCAATGTGTAATCAGTTGCCCGGTGTGAAGGTAAACAATTTCCATAATTCCGGCCGCCGTGTGAGTTCGCAGTGGGTGCATTGTTACTAAACGGAGAGTGCAGAAAAAATATTTTTTTACAATTGTTTACTTAATAACCATAAAATAAGAAGAAAAAAACAATTTTATGTTAATATTGTTAGCTGTTATTGAATAATATTTGCAATAAAACAAATTGCAAAGTACGATTTTTTAAAACTTATATATACAATATATTGTTTAGAATGTATTAAAAATTGCAATTTATTTATTGCAAATATTATTCAATAACAGCTAACAAAATGAATTATTTTTTTCTTATTTTGTGGTTACCAAGAAGAGCTAGAGTCCTGCAGCTGGGCTAGGGAGGTCAGAAAGAGGGGCCCAAAAAGAAAAGAACAGGCAAGGTCGGCAACAGACTCCGGGACGGCCGGGCAACTCCCAAAATCAAAACCACGGGCAACTAAAACTATATCCAGGGCTACACCAGGGATACACCAGCCAGGATCTCCGTCCAGTTAATTAACACTCCGTTCATGGACATTAGGAAGGCCCTTAGTGCCCATTCACAATGGACATAAGCATAAGAACTACATAACAGATACATAAAACATAAAGTTGAGCAATAGGAAATCAATGTAAGTGTTCACAATGGACATACACAATTCTTATGCTTATGTCGTGCTTATGCACGTCTTATGTCCATACATAAGGTTGGAAATTTTAGATGTTTGGATTGGCATTACCTCATGCTAATGCAGTTGCCTAATAAACCATAAATAATGTTTATATCGTTCATTCGTATTGTGTTATTGCAGCGTTCTTATCAAATTAAAACTTTCCTTTCTTATTTCTATCCCTAACCCACCACCACCTTTTTGGTTTTTCGTAGAATTTCCCCTTTTCTTCTCTGCAACAAAAGCGCGGTTTCGGTTTTCGAAATGACATACATTATAAGCAACGACAAAACGTAAACACTATGTACATTTAGGTTATATTGACACTTTTACCACTAGCAATACGCATGTGCAAATCTTATGTTTGTACATAAGAATTATTATGTCCATTGTGAACACTTCGCATCGTTATGTATGCTTTATGCGTTATGTATGTCTTATGCGTTATGCACGTCTTATGCTTATGTCCATTGTGAATAAACACTTAGAGAGAAGCTGACGGGGAACAGCCCGACCAAGGGTACACTCGAAAGGTCGGGCATAGCTACCTTGGAACTAGTTAAGGGCGCGGAAAATGACTTATGTACCATGGTGAGGCAGTGGGGCCGGACCACCCCGTAACAGTCGACACCAGGGAGCGAGCCGAGGTCGAGTTCAAAAACACAGGAGGACGCCCAACGACTTATCACAGTGGTTTAGGGTAGGTCTCTCCAGGTGTAGGTTCTAGGCTCATTAGGAGGTTCTGGCTTTCGACCAGTAGATCCGGGAGAGGAAACCTCTAAGCCTCCCTATCGATCCATGGAATGCGCACCGAGATAGGTAGCTATGTGATTTATCTGGAAGTGATGATGGATTCCAACCGGAATCACAGTCGCCACGCTCAACGGGCTGTCGAGAGCGCAGCGGACGGTGTCCACACTATTGCCAGACACACGCGGGCCGAGCGTAGGATCGTGTAGACTTCTGGCAGGGATAGGCACGTCAAAGCTCCTCTACTGAGCCCCAGCGTGAGCAGGGGCAATGGAGGTGGCAAGGAACCCCGGCAGGGTGCGGTCAGCACTGCGCGGCGGAGGTCATCGCGTCCTGGATACCTGCTCATACGGGAGAGGCAAGACATCTGCAGGTAAAGGGCTAGGGGCGCGAGGAAGCAAGAAGCTAAAAGATCAGATAGGGAGAGAATCATGGCGGCCTGGAAGGAACAATGGGTGGCTGGTGAGAAGTGCGCCTGGACCAGGGCACAGTTCCCAGACGTCCGGCCCTGGGTTGGAACCAAACATGAGTACCTATCCTACCACCTCATCCAACTACTAACGGGTCACGGCTGTTTCAGGCACTTCCTTCATCGCATCGGCAGGGAGGCATCCCCTAGCTGTGACCACTGCGACACTGGAACAGTCGACGATACCAGACACATCTTACTGGAATGCAGGGAGTGGGGGGAATCACATCGGGACACTCTCAGAAGGGCCGCCGGAGGAGAGGACCCCAGCATGTGGGAGGCCGTCCACTATGGGGCCAAGAAGAGCCACACAAGGTAGGTCCTGGAACGAAGAAGATGAGAGTGGCCAAGAAGGGCAGATAAGGTAGGTCATGGAGCGGTGAAGTGAAACTGAGTAAAAAAACATAGCATATGCGACCTTCTCCTCCCGCATTACCACGGCTTCTACTTACTGTGCCTATCCATATGTTTGCTTTTAATCAATAGATTACATGCCAACAAGGTATTTTAAAAAAAATCCATGCGCAGTTTTAGACACTTTTGAATTTTATTGTATGTCAATAAGGATTATTACACTAATTATTATATAACAATATTTTCGAATTTAAAAATCCAAGGGTTAAGAAACGATGAACATATCAGCAAGAACAACTATTGTTAACACTTCTAATACGTCGACCGTCCCGTTTCTTACATATTCGGCTAGCTGATTAGGTAAACTTGAAATGAGCGAATCTATGGTAGACTGAGGTATACTATCCCCTGCCATTAAATTCGTTGTTGAAGGGCTCCTACATTGTTTGGGGCGGCTGTACATCATTTATCCTCTGTCTTACCATTTCCCAAACATGTTCGATTCGTGATAAGTCTGTCGAACGAGAAAGCCATGGAGCAGATCAACATTAACAGTATTTAAAAATTCTATAGCAACCCTTGCGCGGTGCAGTACGATGGCGAGGAGATGAGGTAAACAAAGCAATAGTCGGTGTGATCTAAGCCCAAAAGTTCGAATTCTTCAATACGTCGATCGTAAGGAGATTATCTCTATCTGTCGCCAATTTCCCTTGTTGAAGAAAAACGATCCCGAAGATCTACAAGCCGAACAGCACGATCAGTGCGTCTAGGACGTACGGGACGCAAACATCGTCGTTCATTTTTATTTTCCGACTATCTTCGTCAATTATTATTTATTTCAAATAATATCAATATCAGGAAACAAAATTAACATAATTTTTTTAATACTTATATGGTTAATACGTAATGAGTAAAGATTTGTTAAGAAAATCAATTTTTTTGTATAATTCATTGAGTCGCACTGCGTCGAGAAACATTTGTCACACAAAATATGAGACATTCTTTTGGAAGAAGTAGAACAATCAACAAACAAAACATTGAGGTATGTGTTACCTGCACTGTTTTTGCCAATAACTATCGTAAACAAAACTAATATTCGTCGGATTGTAATTCCTTCGACAATTCTTGGATACGGGCGGCGTATTTGTATTTTATTGGGCATATATAAGTGTGAATCCACCTCTTAGCAATCTACATATCTAGATTGTGGTGTTATTAGATCTCATCAGTGTAGCTCAGCTAGTGAGGATGAATTCATACAATATCTCGAGTAGTTATATACACAAATGATACAACTAACCCCCTAGGAGGGAAGTTAAACGCCATCTGGCCGCACTACATCAATTAGCATTGCACACCCATATGGTAATAACCGTCAACATGCTCATGCCAGTTGACCAATCAAGAGTTACGTGAGTTAATAGTAACATGCATTTCATATACAGTAATTTTTAATTATTGAATATTTGGATTAAATATTGAAATAATTAAGTTGTATTTTATAAATACTTAATTTTAACATAAAAATTAAGTACTTAATTACTTATTTAATTAATTTTTATGAGTAACAAATAACAAAACACAATTAACTAAAACTAGTACAGGAAATCAAAAACCAAATTTCCAACAACACTCAAATTTTAAACCAAATTTTAATCCAAATTATTAAAGACTTAGTAACAGTCAAATTCAACGTAATCAAAATTTAAATAAATCAATATGGTCAAATCAACCGATCATATTCAATCTAGACAACTGAAAGTTAAATACCCCACAAATAGATAAACATTTGGTCCCCCACAAAACGTTTTTAAAGCAGGACAAACACCAACTACTCAATTACCAAACCCAACCCCATTGTCAACAACTTCTAGACAGCCAACTATGCGATTAAATAGATCACAACAATAGGTACAATAATCAGCCAAATTTTAATCGTAACTATTTTTAAAATCAAACAAATTTAAACCCAAATTATATAGCTGAGGAATTATTTAATAATGAATATGACCCAGATTATGTACCTTCACAAGATTTTGAATATTTTTATCACAATGATGATGATAATCAGAATCTTAAAAACACTTATTACAAACGCAGACAATAATCCAGAAAATAACATAAATTATTGTGTTGAGACGACTGAAGACGCAAATTTTTCCAACCAGCCTCAATGGGACGAAAAGACATAATAGAAATAAATACATTTTTCAGTAATTCACTTCCATATATACAAATCAATAAACCAAATATAAAATTATTAATTGACACAGGTAGCGCAAGATCTTTGATCAGACCATCTATCCTCATGCTTTCGATATAGTAACGCCGGAAAATAATTCAAAATTAAAGTATGAACAATATAATAAGAAATGACAACATAAAATATGTTAATGATGATTTATTCAATGCAACCACCGACTATTCACTTGGTCATTGCGTTAGCACAGATTTGCAAATGCATGCAAAAGAATTAGTTGAAATATTTGATCTAAAAAACGTTTTAAAATCGAAAAACCCAAAATTACTGTGGTAAACCCACTTATAGAGATTTATTTCAAACTTTAATTAATTTAAAAATATTTTGCTTAAAACACAACATTTCCAAGCTTGCTTTAACAAGAATAGGTTGTGGATTAGACAACTTAAATTATCACGTGGTTAATAAAATTTTGAAATTAATATTTATGAATTCGGAAATTAAAGTTCGTATTTTAAAATATCTTCTTTGGGAACAAACAATAATAAATTGGAATACAATATTCATGACAATCAGTCAACACAAGTAAATGTAGACAAATTAATGCTTTCTACTAAAATTAAATATGACAGTAAAATATCTGGCAAAATTCCTATCCATATCATCATCATCAAAAGGTATCCGTCCAAGACAGACAGATTTTAACTTAGAAACTGAAATAACAGACAATATTTTAATTCATAGTGTAAACGAATTTACCCCATTTGAAATTGCAAAAGGTATAATCAAAGTGTCGAAGAAAGAACAGTTGAAATTTTTAATGACAAAGGAACCGATTTACCCGAATATTCAGAACCAGATACCGTTTATTCAAAAACAAAATCTCAAGACAAATAATTACCACCAGTTAAACAGGCTGAAATACCTCAAGGAACAGACATTAAATTGAGAACAAATAGGGACATTTGTTGTGACAATCAATTATGTATCATAGATCAGGACATTAAAAATACCAAGTGGAAAAAGAAGAAAATGTTTGATATCGCAAGAAAGCCGAAAATCAAATAAATGTTTTCGAAGGACACAAACGTGGAGTAATAATGACGATATCATTATAACGACATAGAACAACGATTTATTACCCATTCAATTAAATGACGCTATATGTTATTCTTTACTCTTATTTTTATTTGTTAGTGTTTTATATAATAAGTAGACAACTTAAGAAGTTAAAATTCAGATAATTATTGAACCAAAAGGACAACAGATAATTTAATAAATCATGATCAGTTAAATAAAATGAATAAACAAATTTTAAAATAAACACATTTGAAACTATTTTAAATTATTTAGACAATTGCTTCGATCTTTAAAATCGAAGAACTTCAGACTCAGAACTTCCTATATTAGACGAATTAGCTTTATCAGTAATTCCAAAAAATTGTAAAACATATTAAAATAAAAGACTACGTTGAAATAATACATACTTCGGTACAATCCCGAAAAATTAATATACCAATTCTAGACCATTTCCTAAACGTATATAAAAATATATCATATATAAAGAACTAACAAAAATCAACAATTTTATCTCACTTTTCCAAATAATATTTAATATTTACTATACACGTCCGATCTTAAAACAAAGATCCTTTATCAGTTATATCCCAATATTTCCCATATTCACCTTTTCTTCCTAAAATATCTATTTTTGGCACTTAATAAACCAACCAGTAATTTCGAGAAAAAGGGATTGCCCATTCATGGAAAACGCCAAGAAAACATAGCAGCAAAAGACAACTATTCGATGGAAAATTACCCTGTAGATGTTCATATGTTCGTATATAGTCCATCTCTAAAAAATCAATAATCAAAACAACAGCAAGCTCTATTGATAGAATGATACATCAGTACTTTTCTGAATATAAAACTGACTAATGTTTGAATATTAAAGACATTGATACACATTTATTGACAAATATTCGAATTCAGTAAACAAAACACTGAAAATTCAATATTCATTATATATACATATTAACAAATGAAATATCAATAACAACAAGTATAATAATATTGATATCCATCCTAATTATATTATGTATCGCCAATTTTATTATGTGCCGGAAATGCAGATCACTTCCGAGGGTGCTAAGGAAGAAAACCAGGAGATAGGAGGATTGATCCTGTGCCCCGTACATTTTTCAACTTAAGGAGGAAGGAGTTGTGTGCGGTGAAACCGGTATGTCAGCAGCCTTGGCGAAACGCCCGGTTCGATAGAAACATGCAGTATTAACACTAACATAGGGATAAGCTTTTATAATATATAAACTAGCAATTGAATATTGTATTCACTCTCTTTAGACACTTAAACCTGTAGTAGTCTGTAGTTGTTTCTGTTCAAATAAAATCGTTATTAAAACACTCTTCGAAAGTTGAAACTCAAAATTCTTGGTAACGATAATACAAAATAAATCAAATTTGAGTTAATTTTGTTAGCTGTTTTTGAATAATATTTGCAATAAAAATAAAACAAATTACGATGTTTAATAAAGTTCTGCTCAATTTTTTTAACTTTCATATTTTGTTTATGATTTAACAGTAATCATCAAAGATATTTTCCTAATTTTCGACCCTTTTACCTATTTTTGTTTAATTCAGCATTTATTGCTAACAATACAGTGGTTATAAAAAAGTAAGTTGGTACCACCTAAGTCTCAAGTTTTTTTATTATGTCACAGTTGACCATAATTCTGTAACTGCACTTTGCTTGCTTCAGAATTGCAACATATTTAGTTTGTTTTTAGATAATTTAAATAATTGTAAATTGTTTATACCACAATAAAAAAATTAAAAAATTGCTCTAGTAGTTTTTAGCGGCTGTCAAGTTAATTTTAAAATTAATTTTATTCGATCATTTAGCCCATTTGTTTTTCAAATGTTCACCATTTCTTGATAACAATACAGTGGTTAAAAAAGAGTAAGCAGGTAATGCCTAAATGTCAATTTTTTTATTATATCATTTTTTAATGAATAAAAATCTGTACGTCAATGACTTATTACAGATTTATGTGCCCATACACCATTGTTTAAAATTTGTCATTTTTTTCAAAAAACATTAGTTTAATAGTTTCTAAAATGCCTAGTTCACAGCAAGTATTTTTTATAGTCTGTCAAAATTGATCCGAATTCTTTAACTACACTTTGTTGCTGAAGGAATTGCAAAATATGTTGTCATATTTCTTAGTTTAGAATTGTAATTATAACAATATTGAACCATAATTGGTTTGATAATTATTATGGCTACGTGAAATTCCCATCGTTCGGCGGTGTTTATTATTAATTATAAAACAAATCTCTACTTTAGGGATTATAATTCATTTAAAATACTTACTATTACAGCAAGAATATTATGAGTTACATTAAATAGAAAGGTCGGTCGGCCTAAAAACATTGATTTTGTTTTATATAGACTGTTCCGTCTAGTTTTGTATATATATATATATATATATATATATATATATATATATATATATATATATATATATATATATTTACCACCCTTAAATGGGTATGATGCGTGAGAGTAGAGGGCGCATAATATCGCCTTAGACGAAGAGTTTTACACCGTAAGCGAGACGAGTAACTTGTCTCTCGCTATATAATAAAGTATTTTAATGTAAAACCAGTGTTTTCTTCAAACAAATCCACGGTCCACAATTAGAGAAGCTGTAATACAGTACATAGACAGTTGTTTAATGAAATAGAGATATTCCGTATGCATATCTTATAATTAATTATATAGGGTAATTCTGCACCACAAATTAGATTGGAAAGCAATGTGCCTAAATAAATGATCTGGAAAGCACGCCTTACAAACTAACCTATAACATATAATGGGCATGATTTTGGAATAAAAGTTTTCACTTTGTTACGAATTGTCAATTTTTTAAAATTTGAAATGGTTCATATTTGCACCTCCTAAGATATTAGACATTCCCCCTGAAACACCCTATGTAGTAGAAATAGACTTAAAGATGTAATTAGGTTTATACAAATGGAGACATAATTAGAAAATGTATATAAATTCAAACTATGTAAGCTACCAGGAAAAAATAGAATAAAATAAAAATATCTGGTGTGGGCACCACACGACTTTCCGAATTACATGACCTATTTAATTTTTTCACTTTTCAGCTTTTTTAAATTTTTTGACGTTTTGACTTTTTTGACATTTTTTTACTTTTGAATTTATTGACATTTTTTACTTTTTTGACTTTGACATATTTGACTTTTTGACAATGTTTGAATTTTTCCACTTTTTTTTACTTTTTTGTTATTTTTTTACTTTCTTTGAAATTTTTGACACTTGAGATTTTGATATTTTCACGTTTTGACATTTGGAAATTTTAACTTTTTGGAATTCTGACATTTTGACATTTTAATATTTTGACATTCTGACAATTTAACATTTTGGAATTTTGACATATTTACATTTAGGCATTTGCACATTTTCATTTTTCACATTTTCACATGAAAATGTAATGTAATTATTAATGTATAGTTTTATTACCTTACTACATTTAACATGCGACCATTTTCGTTAATTCCGCACTTGATTTACGCCAAGCCTGCTGACGTCACGCCGACGTCTCGTCACCAGAAGATTTCTAAATAATAGCGATTTCCTATTGCGCATATAGTCCAGTCGAATTACTGTCGGGAAGGATCTCTAGAATGATAATATCGAAAAACTAACTCGAAAGAAGTTGTGCTAAAGTGGCAAAATGCAATAAAGTCCAAAAACAACGTGGTTTTTCACTTTTTACTTTCCGAATACATCACTGATGTAAAGGAAGGTATTGTATTACCGAAAACGTGTTCACGTTTTCAAACTAAGATTGTGGAAATATGCCATAACATTCCGGGAAAAAAATTACACCAGAAGGAAGGTATTGTTGCCGTGTACCATTTAGCAAAAAAAATTCAATTTTCGTTACGTTTTATGCCCAAAATAGTCGAAATAAACCCGATTTTTGCGATGTCTGTGTGTGGTATGTATGTCTGTCAGTCAGTCAGTCAGTCAGTCTGTCTGTCTGTCTGTCTGTGAACAAAATTCCGGGAAAACGACCAAACAGATTGCGACCAAATTTTGGCAAATATCTGCGGACACTATCCAGGACGATCCAGTGAAAATTCGAGGACAATCGGTTCACTAACAGCGAAGGAATCACAATCAACACCACGCGCGGAGCATAATTAGGCGCTGTGCTGGACCATTTAACGCTCACGGTGGGAAAACGGCACAACAGATCGCGACCAAATTTGGAAATCGGGTAAGAGCCCGCGATTCGGCGACCCTGTGAAAATTTGAGCAATATCGGTTCACTAAAACAGAAGATTTCTCTATAATAGCGATTTCCTATTGCGCATATCACAAATAATATACGTGACGTCAGCGGGCGTGGCGTAAATCAAGCGCGCAATTAGCGAAAATTGTCGCATCTTAAATGTAGTTAGGTATTGAAAATATACATTAATAATTACATTAAACTTTCATGTGAAACTGTGAACATTTGAAAATGTGAAATATGAAAATGCCTAAATGTAAATATGTCATAATTTCAAAATGTAAAAATGTCAGAATGCCAAAAGTTATGGCATATTTCCACAATCTTTGTTTGAAAAATGTGAACACGTTTTCGGTAAAACAATACCTTCCTTTACATCAGTGATGTATTCGGAAAGTAAATATCTGATGTGGGCACCACACGACTTTCCGAATTACATGACCTATTTCATTTTGTATAACAGTTTCGACATTTTCAACTTTTGGGTTTTTTTTATTTTTTAATATTTTGACTTTTATGACATTTTTTTAAACTTTTTTTGACATTTTTACTGTTTTTAAACTCTTTTTTTGATGTTTTTGACATTTTCTGACATATTTAATATTGTTGACATTTTTGTTACTTTTTTGTACTTTTTTGACTTTTTTGTTAGTTTTTTTTTTGGCTTTTTTTAATATTTTTGGCTTCTTTTGACCTTTTTTACTTTGTTGATTTTATGACGTTTTTTTATTTTTGTTACATTTTTAACATTTCTCATTTATTTTTTACTTTCTTTAAAATTCTTGACACGTGATATTTTGACATTTTCACGTTTTGACATTTTGACTTTTTATCTTTTTGGCATTCTGACATTTTAATATATTGACATTCTGACATTTTAACATTTTGGCATTCTGACATTTTTACATTTTGAAATTTTCACATGTTTACATTTAGGCATTTTCACATTTTCAAATGTTCACAGTTTCACATGAAAATGTAATGTAATTATTAATGTATATTTTCAATACCTTACATTTAAGATGCGACAATTTTCGCTAATTCCGCGCTTGATTTACGCCACGCCCGCTGACGTCAGGTATATTATTCATTATTTGTGATATGCGCAATAGGCAATCGCTATTATTGAGAAATCTTCTGTTTTAGTGAACTGATCTTGCTCAAATTTTCACATGGTCTCCGAAGCGCGGGCTCTCACCCGATTTCCAAATTTGCTCGTGATCTGTTGTGCCGTTTTCCCACCGTGAGCGTTAAATGGTCCGGCACAGCGCCTAATTATGCTCCGCGCGTCGTGTTGATTGTGATTCCTTCACTGTTAGTGAACCGATTGTGCTCAAATTTTCACTGGATCGTCCTGGATAGTGTCCGCAAATATTTGCCAAATTTGGTCGCAATCTGTTGTGTCGATTTCCCGGAATTTTGTTCACAGACAGACAGACAGACAGACAGACAGACTGACTGACTGACTGACTGACTGACAGACATACATACCACACACAGACATCGCGGAAATCGGGTTTATTTCGACTATATTGGGCATAAAACGTAACGAAAATTGATTTTTTTTTTGCTAAATGGTACACGGCAACAATACCTTTCTTCTGGTGTAATTATTTTCCCGGAAAGTTATCGCATATTTCCACAATCTTAGTTTGAAAACGTGAACACGTTTTCGGTAAAACAATACCTTCCTTTACATCAGTGATGTATTCGGAAAGTAAAAAGTTGAGAGGATCGTCCAGTTCTAATATAGCATGTCTTTTTAAAATATTCATTGTTAATTACCTATGCGACTTTTGGAGCTGAAACTTTGGAAATAGTTTCAGGAAGAGTTCAACTTTCATTTGCATGTGATTGTGTATTAACAGTTAACAATAATAATAGGCTAGTGGTAGCAAAAGTTTATGTAATTTTACGGTCTCGTTCTGCGAAGTCTCCACTCTACGCCGCGCGACAATTCACTGTTCAAATTCGTCTCGGTCTCTGTTTCTCGACAACTACTTCAACATTTTAGATCATTTTTTATAGTTTAAGGTATCTCGAAGAGTCAAATCTAATGCAGCCATGAAATATTTACATTTTTTTTTAAATTTAACCTTCGTACAGGTTCTAACTGAATATTTAAACAAATAAGTAGTGAGATTTCGCAAAGATTACATAAAGTGTTGCTACCACTAGCCTATTATTATTGTTAACTGCTAATATACAATCACATGCAAATGAAGGTTGAACTCTTCCTGAAACTATTTCCAAAATTTCAGCTCCAAATGTCGTAGTGTCATTGGAATAATAACCGACTTCGTTTCAACAATTTCCAAATTTTCTTTTTTCTTTTGTTTCTTTAAGCTAGTTAGAACCTACAACCGCGAGATTAACTTTTTTAATAAACTTTTAGATATTAAACCATGCTTGGCAAAAAAACGAAGGAAAAATATTAACAAATACACCATGCAAAAAGTATAAGATCAATGAATATGAATTTTTGCACACATATTCAGCATTGGACTGACCCCCTTTCCATGTATCTTCATTACGATTGAACTATTCTATCAATAATAAAGCAACATTTTCGAAAATGTACTTTTACGTGTTCCTCATTTATTTTCTGATTAACAATTGATCGAAAATTAACGCTACTAATCTTAAATTGTAGGTAATTCAATTGCCTACAACATGCATTAACTACTGCTCCTATCATAGGTCTATATTTTTATATTTATTGAAAAAAATAGAAAAACACCGTAGTTTTTGCACTTTATTGCAATTTTTCACTTTAGCACAACTTCTTTCGAGTTAGCTTTTCGATATTATCATTCTAGTGACCCTTCCCAATAGCAATGTGCAAGAAAATATCAAGTAAGAATTTTTTTTACGTTTCCAAGTTATGTGAAGCTAATTCGACTGGACTAATATGGCAAATATAAATAATATGCCAGCGTGACGTCAGCGGGCGAGTCACCAAAGCGCGGGCTCTCACCCGATTTCCAAATTTGGTCGCGATCTGTTGTGCCGTTTTCCCTCCATGGGCGTTAAATGTTCCGCCACCGCGCCTAATTGAGCTCCGCGCGCCCTGTTGGTGGTGATTCCCTCGCTGTTAGTGAACTGATGGTGCTCATCAATTTTCACTGGTTCGTCTCGGATAGTGTCGGCAGATATTTGCCAAATTTAGTCGCAATCTGTTGTGCCAATTTCCCTGAATTTTGTTCAAAATCAAACATACAGACATACATACATACATACGGACATACCACACACAAAAATCATAACGAAAATTGATTTTTTCCTAAATGGTTCATGGTGTAATTTTTTCCCCGAAAAGTTATCTCATATTTCCACAATCTTAGTTAGAAAACGTGAACACGTTTTCGGTAAAACAATACCTTTCTTTACATCAGTGATGTATTCGGAAAGTAATAACAACAACCAATCGAACCGAGTCCAAGCAAATAGAATCTAATCAAATCAAATGTTTGAGAAATATCTGAAATTTCGATTTAATATTAGCCCAATCGACTGACATCGTGTTTTAATTTCGACTGCAACACGAAAGTTCAAGAAGAGATGACAGTAAATACGTGCGACACAATAAATATGGGGCCTACATGATGTTAAAATTATACAGATGTTATATAAGTTGGATACACATAGTCCATTTATAATTTTTTTCTGACGCGATAGTTGGTATACTGGTTAAAACATTGGACTCATAAGCCGGTGGCCCAGGTTCGCTACTAGATCTTCGTTTATAAGCCCGTTCTTTTTTTAATCTTTTATAATTAAAAAGTATATATTTTATAAAACCGTAAATATAACTGTAAACAAAACCAACATTGTTTTTATAAAAAATAAATATACAATAAAATTTAATAAAGAATCAATGATTTTACATAAAAATAAATACATTTTAAAATATCATGAAATAGTAGTAGTTACTGTATTTGTTAAAATGTGTATATTATTTCTTAGTCCCCTTCATTATTATGGTATTTATGCCACCTCATATTTTATTGTTGGCTTTTGTTGGTCTCATTGCGATATTGTTATTTCTATAGTTTCCGGAAGGAAACACTTGTTACGAATTTTTAAATATCATTATATCTCACCATAAATCATTAGCCAATAGTATCTACAATGAAAAAGATATTAGCATACATTTAATTTATTTTTATATATTTCATTTGGAAATATCCGCAGACACCACGTTATTAAAATACAATAACGTGGAATAAGATACTTTATTTCCACACATGTATATGGGTATAACTGGTAATGATAACCAGGTTTTCTGGAAATTACTATATATTTATCCAAATTTAACATGTGGCTGTTATCTATTAATTTTTTATGTAGAAATCTATCGCAACGAAATTAACGTTTACAAATTGCATTTATGCTATTTAGAAAGAGAAACAAGTTAAAAATTTCGTGGGATTTTGTAAAAGATTTTAATTACTCAATTTGAGTATTTTATTATGAACAAGAAATGCATATCTAGTCGAAATTGAATCATCAAAAGTAAATTTTCGAATTAGCTAAAGTGTAGTTTATTTAAAAATATATAGAAGTGGTGTATCGGCATTTTGCAGTATTCAGGTTCTGCTCTCACTCCGTAAATCTTTTATTTTAGATGTAGGATATTGTGAATCGATAATTTCAAGAGGCACTTGTTAAAAAAATATATATAATTTGTTTGCCATTTCATCTCGCTAAAAGTCATCATTCCTCAGATTAGTAAAGAAACAATAATAGTTGAAGTAAGGAACCAATGCAATTTAACATCATATTCTACCAATCGATTCCAATCCAATCTAATTTTTTTTAAATAATTTTTATAGGTGTTTTTTTACGACATATGCTGTAACGTAAATTATTATTTTTGACTATGACGCGCAATGTTCCTGGATTTGAAAAAAATGCCTAATGTTTATAACAATATGATAAAGTAAAATGGAAAGTCTGTATACCGCCGAATTTGTTTTTTTTTTTAATTTTAAACTTTTACGCTCATATCTGGATAATTCGATTTTAGAGTCTATAAAAAAATAATGCAACCTATTTTGTTTAATTTTTTTTGGACATGGAAATCTTTAATTGATCCTTTTTATTTGTAGGGCATGCTTTCCAGGTTAATAATTTAGGCACATTTCATTCCAATATAATTTGTAGTGCACAACTACCCTATATAATCATAACATACGCATCCAGAATATCTATTGCATAAAAAACTGTATATAAAATCGTAGTCAATGTTTTTAGGCCGACGGACCTATCGTTTGTTTAATTCTTCTGCTGTCATTATAAAACTCAGAGTAGAAGCAGTAGAAGGTTCGAATCACCGCCGAGGGTGTAGCCTTTTTACATATTGTAACTCATAATACTATTGGTATAATAAGTATTTTGGAAAGAATTTAATGGCTACATGGATTAGCCTATGTGGTGATAATGTTTATAACACCACATCCAATGTATGTAACGCACCGAATATGCGACATTAATTTTGAGATGAAAACCAAATGCGCGAATAAGCGTTTGATGCGGAATTCAGTTCAGTTAACATTATATTTGCCAGGATCTAGCGAACAAAGTTAGTATCCTTTACTAAAAATATCTCTTTGCACAGTGAACAATATTCTTCCTTGTATATATTTTGTTGCTCAATTGTTTTGTACAAACAGCATAAATCCATGAGGGCCCCTTGGTATTCATTAAATATTGTTGTTTATTCTACATATATGGAGTTAGAATAAACAATATCAAGAATCCATATATAATCATCTATTTAAAAAACCTAAACAAGTAAAATTTGCTAGTTAATAACATTCTATATGCGCTGTATTGATTATTTTGCGAAAAATCAAATAAATCATAATTTAGAAAACATTTTGTTTATTTCCGATAATTTGGTAACTGATCACTTGCACGAATATTTTATTGATTCATAATGTTTATTATTATTGTGAAAAATACTTAAACTAAAATAATTTCTTTATGTACAGTCGCCAAAGCTTATTTAAAATGCACTCAACCAAAGACACGCACAACCTCACAGTATTATTTGTTGAAGGATTGCAAACCATTGTTTGTCTGTATCAACTCGATTGTGTATTTACGTTTTATTGGTTGCCGGATTATTACCACCTAAATGTAGTGGTGACAAAAAAACATTGCTTGCCGTAATCGGCCCGGTTGTATATTTAGGTTTTATTAGTGGTCGGTTTATTTCCATCAAAATATAGTGGAGACACATACACAATTGACGTAATTTACCTGAATGGAATGTATTGAACTGTTGGTCAAAAGTATTTTCACAACAACGTCATTTTAGTCGAGTAAAATTAGATTCGAATGAATAAATATTTGTTCACATTTTAAATTAAATTTGCGATAGGTTTAGACAAGACTTTTTTTGATTATAATCTAGGATATAATATCTCTAAGAGAATATTTCAAATTCAATTGAAATACTTCATACTTCATCCAGTGTTTTGGGAAAAAACGTAAACCGATGATTATTAAAAATCTCAATTAATTGCACATATTTAATGAATCAGTCTTAATATTCATTAACTAAAAAAGAAAACAGTTACATATTAATTATTATTCGAAACCACTTTCGGCTGTAATACATATTTTGGTGAAAAGTGACCGAAACCGAACGGTCTGACACTACAAATTTTAATGATAATATCATAATGTGATCATAAAATCGACGTAGATAACGCAGTTTTGAGCAACAGATTTCTATGAATCCTATTAGATATCATAGAAAATGTTAATATCATGGAAAATATATAGTTCTACAAATATTGTTATTGAATTTGTCATGGGCCGACTTTATTTGAATACTTTATTAGTTCATAATCCGTGTATTAAAGTCACCATTTAGAAGAGTATAATTGTAGCTGTCGAAAATCGTAATATGTTATAATTGAAATATTGTATATGAAATAAACGAAAACTCATTATTAAAATCATGCTACAATTACTAAGCTGAATAAATTTGTATTCCGACATTATTAAATATATTAAATTGTCCACTTTAGGATCGACTGACTCTCTTGCTAGTTGCACCAAGGGTCCGATCTTTAGATAGAGCTGCGAGGACGAAAATATGTACATATGCACATAAATGTGGTTTGTTTATTCAAGTATGCCATTGGATTGAGACGATTCACTTTAAACCGTAACATTCGGTGGGCTAATGCATAAACACTAAAGCAAATAGAGTATTTTGTACCATCCATTTTATATTAGATTATTATATACATTTTTTCATTTCATTTCGTTACCGCTGTGGAGTTATATATATCAAATAAATTGATAGAATCTCTAATTATAAACTACCATAATTTTATTAATATATCATAATTTCAAATTGATGTTCACCGTTTTAAATTATTTAGAAGAATATGTTCATGATAATCTAATAAAAGAGTAAGTAAATATTTAGATATTTCATAGTAAAAACTATTACAGAATATATTATGTCACTTTCCGGCTATAATAGAAGTCCTACCGTGAAAAAGAGCAATAAAACCTGCGTGAAAGATTTTTACCTCGCGATCTCACGCTGATGTGGCCGCTGATAACGACCATAATTCCCATGCCAAAAATACCATGTGCAATAGAAGAAATCATTATTTTAATATAATTTATGTTTATTCTTGACATTTTGTTGCGTATGAAAGAAGTATGAGAATTTCTATTTTCTAAATGTAATTATGCTGTTTTGAATCCCATATATAAATGTTAAAAATGTTATATTCACATATACTTTCCATTTAAATATATTCATAAAAATGGTACTATTTATACATTATATTTTAGAGGTAATTGTAATGCAATTATATTTCATAGTAGATAGAGTACATTTTAATGGCGGTTAGATATGATATTTTCTCTGATATATTATTTAAATATTTACATTACACGCATCCATGCACGCAAAGAACATCACAATTAACTATTTAATCGTTCCATAATTTGTAGTCAATTGTTGTTAGTCGAGAGTTAGTTTTCAATATTGTTTATTTCATAGTTTTGAGTCGAGGTTTATTAATCCAAATTGCAGGAAAACCGCTGCATAGGTCGGGACCAAAATTCTACATATATACAGGATGTTATGTAATTTTTTAAACGGTTTTTATGATTTTATTTTATTTCAGCTACAACATTGACATTATCTAGCAACCATTTACAAGCTGTCCATAAGAACCCAACAGTATCTGATAATTCTGATCATTGCTATGCCATCACACCAGCTGTGACTGAAGTGGAAGAATATCACATACCAGCTACCACACAAACGCCTATTTTGAAACGAAAGAGTAAGTATGTCACTAGAAATGTTTATACTTTATTTGCTTTTTATTCCTAATTTGAAAATGTAAACATACTAACTAATTTTGTAATTTGAGAAATATTATAATGATTAGTACTATTTATATTATATCTTTATATTTTGTAGGAGATACAACATTGGAGGATGTTGGTGTAACGCGGTCACGAGAATTGACTCCGAGAGAAAGTAAATTGTACAGAAAAGTAATCACCTTAAAGAGAAGAAATGCTGCATTATATAAACAAAATAAAAGCCATAAACAGAAATTAAATTCATTGACAAAGAATGAACTAACTAAAAATTTAAATAGCAATATTGCACAATTTATAAGAACACAAATAAATTTGGCAGGGAAACCTTCAAAGGGTCGCAGGTATATTTTAGATGATAAGATAATGGGCCTTATTCTATATAAGCAGAGCGCTAAGGCTTATAAGCAATTACAAAAAGTCTTTTGTTTGCCATTATAAAATACAATGATAAAAAAAAATTAAAAAACAAAATTACTATTGATTCTGGAATAAATGAGCATATTTTTAATAACATCGCAGAGAACGTTGATAATCTTAAACCAAGTGAAAGACTGTGTGGGCTAATGTTTGATGAAATGAGTATTGAATCTCATATTGATTTTAATCGTCATTCAGGCACTTTTGACGATTTTGAGGCTTGTGGGGATGATCGAAGTGAAAACATTGCTAACCATGTTACAGTTATGATGTTGAAAGGAATTCAAACATCCTGGAAGCAACCAATAGCATATATGTTTTCTAAAGGACCTTTAAAAACTTTAGGACTTATGAAATTCATCCAAGATGTTATGAGAAAATGTCACATGGCTGGTTTGAAAATAGTGGCAACAATAGTAACAGCTTTCAAAATTGACAATAGACCATTGGACACATGTATAATGCATAAATTAACAGAAAAGCATATTTATCCAATAAAAATTTAAAAAATGAAGGCAGCATTTGCTACATAAATGTTTAGCAACACATTGAGAGCTATTGTATTTATGGTGCGCACTTCGTCGACATGAGTGAATGGAGAAAAGTTAAGTGCACATACATTGGGTACTTCAAAAGTTTTAAAGTTTTTTGACAAATAATTGTGTTACAAGACATTCAATTTCAGCTAATTGTGAAGAAGACAATTCCACTAATTTTATTAAATCTGTAAAATCATTTATTAGTCAAGATAAAAATGACTTTTTAAATGCTGTTGATATACCAGATACATATGTGGATAAAGTCAGTTTAGGGTATGTCAGTGGTTTTATTGCCAAGAAGTTAAAATCTATATTAAACTCATGTACAGATTGCACTTATAATATTAATTGCAAAAAAAAATAAATGGTTGGCATGATTTGGTGGTTGATAGAGACCAGAATTTTTACGGGGAAGATGCAGTACCTATAATTTAATTAAAATAATACTACCAAAAGTAGCTTACAAAAAAATGGATTTTATTATTTACTGAAATATTTCAAGGAAAAAGTTAATTTTGATTTTTTTATAAAATGTAGGCACGATAACGAAGCTAAAAATAAAATAATTCATAAGTTCACTTCATTTATGTCCTATAATTGGGCGCTGGGAATAAATAAATTATTGACAGGGACCGACAGTCGATTAAGTCGAAGCGATATTTCCACCCAAGCGAGAAATATATATATTTGCGTCTCCGAAAACTGAAATAGTATTAGAAATTGTGCCTACATTAATTTCTTGGCAAGTAATTAACTTTATCAATATGTATGTATAAGATAGTCAATATTATTGTCTTATGCATTTTTCTTTCTTTTCAGTATTGAACGATTTTACAGATTTAATTTCGTTTTTGGAGTTGTTATATAACCAGTTTTCAATTAATTGATGTCTTTGGTGAAATTATTAAGTAAATATTGTTTTAAGTGTGCTTTAAATAATAAAAACAGTGCGTTATTGTTATTTCTCTCGTGATGTCTTACGAGATTAAAAAAGGCCAGTGAACTTTGATGTTGATTTGTAATTTTTTCCATCTATGTTTTTTTTTTGGGAACACAAATTGTGTAAATTTGCCTTACTGCTGTTCTGCACAGTTTGATCAGATGTCTTATACCGTACTTACACACTGCCAAAAAAACACGGCAAAAAACTTTTAAACCCATAGAGCTCAATGTTAATGCAGGTGGTACTTGACTGTTCATTACTTGAATTAGTGCATATGATACCTTTCTTTTTATCTTAATCTATTCTGTTATTTTATGCAATATACTAAGGGTTTCAGATGTGATTCATTATTAATTTTGAAAATGAGTACTACATTATTTTTTTATTATTATTATGGCACAATAATTATTTTTCAAGTGGTTATGAATTACATATTAATAAATTAGAATGAATATACTTTATTGTGGAATATCCATAATTTAATTTATATTTTTGAATGACTACTGCCAGTTGATTTGTATTTGTGATTTCTTGCATTGCTTGTAGCTGTTATGGTTTGACATCCTGTATTGTGACATTTTCCAATATCATGTTTAGAGTTCCCTAAATCTAGGTTTTATTGTCTTATATATTATTGGATGCTTTTAAAGTAGAATTTACTTTCTACTATCAATACTGTTGCATGGTAACAATGAATTTCTTCCTTCTCCAAACACCTTTCAAATCGTTTTTTTTTAATTATGATTAAAATATGTCATTCAATATTTATTTATCTAATATTAAACCAACATTTTCTTTGCGAGGTTTGATATTAATGATATTCAAATGTTATTAAAAATGTACTCATTCTTGCCAGAATAAATAATTAGTTTTAATATTTAATAGAGACGTTGTTGTATTTTTGATGTGAAATATACAAGTATCTTTGTTAATAGTTTATATCTGTTTTGGCAATTTTGTATTATCAATAGAATCATTATTTTACCATCTAAGCTAATATGTGTGACATACATTGCCAGTAAATTTGCATTTATATAAATGATGTGATTTGCTTATACAACTTTTAGTTTAGTTTAGTTTAGTTTCTAGATTAAAAAGTTCATTCTTTGTTGAAATGTCCATTCCAATAATTTTAATTTTTATGTTTAATATAATAGCAGCATTCTTCCCTTTATTATTATATTTTTATTATAACTTTGTCAACGCTAAGGATACATTTCACAAGGCACTTATCATCTGTACTATTTAATAATTTGAATAATATTGTTAAACATTTTGAACAATCTATAATTGATAATTTTATTATAGAAGCGTGTTTGAAGATGTGTTAATGGTTTTACATGAGATTTATTACTTCGTTTTCTTTTTTTATGTTATTTATGAACTATTCAAATGAATTAGTAATTAGTAAATAGATTATGAATGGGTTGTAAAACAATTAAGATTAATGCAACTACATATATTATTATTATTACACTTATATTGTTACATTTATATTTAACCGTTTTTAGGCTAGTTTAGCTCTGCAAACAAACTGTAGGGGCGTTTTACTCTGTCATTGCCTAATGCATTGAAGTTGTTTATCTATAGTATCACTTATCTAGGGTGAGTATTACTTGTGACAGTGTTTTACATCACACACCGATGTAGTACAGTGCTGAGTACCCCCTCTTATTAATCGGGAGGCCCGGGCATAGACAATTATGCAACAACAATTTTTCATATCAAATTTACCGGAAACGTACTTATTCTGGAATAACATGTTTCATGCAATTTGTGTTGGTGTGTAACTCGCCTAAAATATGTATTTTTATAAGCTTTTTACAATCTGGATTTTTTTAAGGGCAGTCTCTTTGGGGTTTTTACAAAATTTACTGTTGTATAAATAGGTACACTTTACGCAGCTCGTCAGTGATCGGATTAGTAACTTGATCATGGCTAGAGCGTAGCCGAAAATATTCGCAAACAGCAATAAACAAGTGATAAAAACAAAGAAAAATTTGTTTTATTTATTTATTATAGTTCTTAATGGCTTGTCTGTAACAATTTCAACATAAAGCCAATAATATTTCTGAATAAATACAAAGATTGTATGCAAGGAAGGCAACAGTAGATTTACGATTAAGAATTTTTTTGTTTTTAATCAAAAAAACATACCGAATAAGTAGAAATGAAGGAATCTAAATGAAACTTTGCACATTACTTAAAAATATCATACTAAATGTATGTATGTAATCTGTCAGAATAGACAATAAGTATTTGATAAGACATGTAAATGAAAATACATAAGCTTTCCCATTGGAAATCCTCCCTTTTTACAATTTGCTTTATTTCGCTTAATTATAGAAATTAAGCTGAGATTTCTTTCTCAAGATCCAGTATAAACTAATTTGTTTAAGTCTGAATTATTTTCTTTTATTAAATATATGCTTTTACCAAGCCCATGATCAAGGTCTAAACCAATATATTTAATGATGTCAGAATGATTTTTTTGTCGACCATATAATATTACATCGGGCAATTTTAATTTTTCACTTTTTCAAGTGTGACATGGATTGACTTGTCTACATTTGCTTTAATTAATTAATTAATTAATTCATATGCCTTCGTTTGGAGCTTGTTCAAATGGGATTTAGATGCTATAGTTGCGTTTGTATGTGATGCGAGTACAGCTGTATCGTCCGCAAAGGTTGCTACGGACGTATTGGCTGTAAAAATAAGTATAATACTGGTCCTAATATACTTCATTGGGGTACCCCTACTAAAATTCGATGCAAGTCTTTGATTTCGGTTCCATGCTTTACAAAGAAGTGTCTGTTTGATAATAATTTAGGATTTTATGAATAGTAAACGCACGTGCCACTTTTGGTCAAAGGTCTGAACAATGTCTAAGAATGCAGCAGACCTTCCTTCTTAAACCATTATTGATTATATTCATAATTCTGTGTATTTGTTCAATTCTGCCGTGATGATTTTGAAACCCATATTGATGATTCGGGATTATATTTTCCTTGTCCAGAATTGACTCCTATCAGAATTTTAACACTTTCGATAAGATTGGCAGTTTTCTGGGTTTGGGATCATCATTCGTTTGGGTAGTGGTCAGTCTTCAAGATCGCATTGGGAATTTGAATAAGAGCTCTGAATGCTTCATTTGGTAAGTACATTATTTTTCCTGTAATAAGGTCAACGCCTGGATATTTCTTTCTGTTAATTTCCTTATTTGGTTTTATGTTGAGTGCCTTTTTTTGGGTAAACTCACTTAGCCGATGTTTCACATCCACGGGTTTTTCGGATAGCTATCAAGAATGCGGCAAATGCGGCGCCCTTATTGTTGTTTCTCTGGCCCATTTTCCTAGTTTATCTTTAACTGGTGCGTTTACTAATTGTGGTCTCTTTATTTTTTTTGTCGTCTCAGTGGGTCTTAACTTTTGTGTACCTTTGAACTGTTTGATTATTTATCTGTAACATTTTTTCAGGTCTTTTGATGCTTTATTAAATGATTTTTGTATTCTCTTCAGTTCTATTATTTTGCCTTCGTTACCTGAGCCATCTCTTTTTCGAAATTAATCTCCAGTGTTACTGGACAGGTTAGTCACAGATTCATCTATATTTTAAGGTGTTATTTGAGGTCTATTAATTCTGTTAGATAACTTCTAAAAAGATCCAAATCTGTAAATCTTTATTAAGAACCTCGAAACAAGACTCTTAGTTACACAGAAATCAATAAGATCTGGTTTTCTTCTTGCTCAGTGAGTAGACTTTCCTGTAGATAGATAGTTATTGTTAATAAGGAAGTGTCTTACTTATTGTGCTTGTGACTAAGCCATTAGTGTTCCATATTGCGATCCTTAGTATCGGCGTCATTATGATATCTTTTTAACCAATGTTGTGATTCATCATTGTCCCCATTTGAGTGATGAGTTATTTCATCATGGTTTTCAGTTCCTCCATGACGTGTATTAGTTGTATTTTCTATTATACGCCCGTGTATATGAACAGAAACAAATTATTATTATTGGTTGGCTTTTCCTGTGATATTTAAAGCCTCTTGTCTTTTGGACCAGGCTAGTCCCTAGTTCTACTGTCGATCGGTGTTCTGTTGTAAAGTTACCTTACGTAGGTGGGGTAAAGTTTTTGTCGTAATTGTTTGTGGAGTATACAACCTTTATAATTTGCAGGGTGGTTCTAGTTGTACTTTACTTAGTTGTCTATTTCCTAGGACTGTCGGCCGCTGGATGCTGAGTTGTACATTTCACACATCTTGGGATCCTTTGACAGACATTTGTTGCTCATATTTTTGTAAACGTGTACTTTTTATTCTAGTTCTATAAAGAACATTACCATCGGGTTTATATTATATTGTTTTTGGCATTCCATATACTGAAATATCCCAGTTTGATAGTGCTCTATTTGATTGCTTCAGTGTTTATTGAGTAGTGTAGGGTTTAAATGACTACACTGAAATCATATTGAATGTTTTTTGGTAAGTACATTAGTAATATTACTGTAAGCTGTTCTAGTTTTGGGTAATTAGATAATAATGATTTTGATAAGAAAGTAACCTCAATATGAAATGGGTTTCTGATTAAATTACTCCTTCGGACACTTTCAGTTTCCCCCCTCTCAGTTTATATAATTGTATTGCCTTAAGAAATATTTATTTTATTTTCCTTGATTGCTTTAGAGAATGTATAATTATACAGATAATACTTTTTCATTACATGTTATCTCTTTTAATAACATAATTCAAATAATTTTTCTCATTAACAAAACAATATTTATATGAATTTTGGTTGTACTTGGTGGTAAATCAGCTTCAATACTATTTTTAGCATGATTTAAAAGTATATAAAATATCTTTAATTTATAGCACAATATATATAAAATAAAAAATCAAGTTCAAATAGCATACTAAATATACATATAATTGTCATAAAATGTAACCTACTTGATAATTTTAAAAAAACTATGTTATAAAATCGACGAAATTGGTTTAATAGATTAAATTCAACATCATATTTATAATGGCGACATGGAGCAACGTCAGAAACAGTTGTACTTGGCTGTCAACCAAGCATGTTTTCATCTTTGTCCGTGTACTTCCGGTTTCAAATAAATACTATAAAATGCGATTCTAGTGCTATCTAAGAACTGGTTATCGTATTAACAAATAAATACATTTCTAAATCTAGTATGCCTTGAATTCCCCAGCCTTAATGGAAAAACGATTGCAAAAAGATGAACATTTTAAATCTCAGTATGTAGAATTTATGCAAGAATACCACAAATTAAATCGCATGACAAAATTATCAATTAATTAGGATACATCATTTTATCTTCCTCGTCATCATATTATTCGCGAAAATAGCTTCACTACCAAACCTAGGGTAGTTTTTAACTGTTCATGCACATCGGATAATGGTATCTCAATAAACAATTTACAGTATGTAGGACCAACAATTCAGAATTACCTCTTTTCTATTTTAATTCGATTCCACATACACCACATCCACATACCAATATGTAGTTACAGCATATATCGCAAAGATGTATGGGCAAATTTGGGTACATCCAACGGAGGAAAAATATGAATTAATATTTTGGCGAGATAATCCGGATGATGAAATATCAACCTATAAATTGAATACGGTCACTTACGGCACCGCTTCCGCACCTTTTCTTGCCATTCGTTGTCTGCCCGAACTTGCCAGCGTGCATCACCATAATTTTCCTATTGAATCGAACATTATAAAACATGATTTTTATGTGGATGACGTACTAACGAGAGCAAATTCCATCAAAGATTTGAAACAAATTAAAGTAAACTTAAATCATATTTTAACTTCCGCTGTATTTTATTTAAGAAAATGAAATAGTAATATAAATGTGCTAGCTAATGATGACAACGCAAATCCCATACCAATTGGCGATACTCCATATAAAACATTAGGACTATTTTGGTCCCCTAAGTCAGATAATTTTACTTACTCAATTAATAATTTAAAGAAATTTGATCAAATCACAAAACGTACCATTTTAGTCGCTCAAATCTTTGATCCGCTGGGACTACACCATGGATTATTTTAATAAAATTCATTATTCAAGAACTATGGCAATTGAAACGGTCATGGGATGAAAGTATTCCTACTAAACTGCATACACAGTGGCTAGCACTAAATCATAACTGCATTAATAAAATAAACGTGCCACGTCATGCAATCATTGCTAACCCGGTGCGTATTGAAATTCATGGATTCGCGGATGCATCTGAGCGTGCGTATGACGCATGTATGTATATATTTAAGATCCCATGACAAACCGGGCTTAATTCAAAGCACATTACTAGCAGCTAAATCTAGAGTAGCTCCGTTAAAAACTACCTGCTTACCGCGTTTAGAATTATGTTCTGCTGTGCTTATATATATATATATATATATATATATATATATATATATATATATATATATAATAATATTTTAAAAATAAAAGTGGACGATCGCTATTATTGTGTGTGTCTAAATGTATTAACAAATGGGAATATCTTCCCGTTTCAAACATTCTCAAATTTTAATCAGTTAAAACGCGTGACTGCCTATTGCATCCCTTTTAAAAATAATAATTTAAAGCTTTGTGTAAGTAGACAATTTGGCCCACTAACAACATCTGCAATTAAGAATAAATTAATTGTGTCACAAGTTGAATTATTTCCATAAGAAGGCAGACTGTAACATTCCAATTTTGCTTTCGATCAATGTCATCCAATTTTACTTTCAAACAAACATCACCTTACAAAATTAATAATGATTTATTAGCACCGAAAATTATTGCACCCTGGTCCAAATTTATTATTAGCATCAGTACGAACTAAATTCTGGTCAATAATGAGACGAAATTTCGCCATACGAGAATGTGTACGCTCTTTAAATTCAATGCAAATATCAATAATCCAATAATGGGAAACTTGCCTATTCAGCGCACTACAATTATGTATCCGTTTCACTTGGTGGGAGTTGATTACGCTGGGCCAATTTTAATAAAAGATAAACGCGGCAGGGGTAACAAGGTCTCCAAATGTTATATTAGTTTATTTATTTGTCTAAGTACTAAAGCTATGCATTTGAAGTTAGTGTCTGACTTAACAACAGACACATTTTTAGCTGCATTCAGAAGATTTGTTTCACGAAGAGGAAACCCATCTAATGTACATTGTGATAATGGTACACATTTTGTGGGTTCCAATAATCAGCTGATTGAGTTGCGAGATTTTTTAAATAAAAATGAGAATAATATAGTTAATGCTGCTACAGCTGACTTAATAACATGGAAATTCATTCCGCCTCATTCTCCTAATTTTGGAGGTCTCTGGGAAGCTGGAATTTAAAACGTGTTATGCACAACAACTCGTTTGTGTTTGAAGAGTTTTATACAATACTTGTGAAAATTGAATCCATTTTAAATTCGCGACCTCTTTCCCCCTTATCGTCTGATCCAAATGACCTAGAGGTCCTGACTCCTGCCCACTTACTGATTGGAAGAGCTATAACAACATTGCCAGATTCTGATGTCATGGACATCCAAATCAACAGGCACTCAAGATACCAGTATTTACAAAACATTTATTAGCATTTCCGAAGAAGACAATTTACCGCCAACTAAGTGGAAGTTAGGACGAGTAAAAACACTACATCCGGAATCTGATTTAATAATGTGTCATAACGCGCGATGTGTCATAACGCGCGTTGTGTCATTAAAAACCATTAGTGGAGTGATCAAATGTGCGGTGTCCAAAAGGTGTGCACTACCCATAGAAGAATACGTTATATTTTTAACCTATTTCTAATATTGTATATTTCTTGTTAGTGGTTATATGAACAATTTTGGACTCAACTAATTATGTTCTGCGTGTAAAATTAATAATTTGATATTGTATAAGTTACTTCTCTAAATAACGTTGAGAGACACTTATGTTAGTTATTGTATCGTATATCAAACCTTTTCTGTTTCGTTTTATATTTTTTTTTATATTATTTTACCGTTCTATTATTTTATATTTTATTTTCGTTATATTGAAAATCCTAGGTTTTTCAAAGCGCACTTTTTAAAATATTAGTATACATATATTATTTTACTGAGCTGTACCAGCTGTACATTCCAACCCATCGCATATTACTACTTAACTGTGTACGGAAAGGCCATGTGTTTACGCAGCCCCTTTTTATAACCCCCAAAACGGTCTATTTCTCGCCAGTGTTTTTCTGGATTTTATAATATACGTAGTAATAGAAGTATTATAGGGACAGTGCAGTATATTAATTTTTACCTCATCACTACGTCCCAGCATCCCTCGAACCCTTTTGAACCAAGATGTTTGAACAAATTATATCTCAATACAGGGGCAAAAGAGTATGTAATATGCAGATACGGTTGTTTCCTTGAAATTGAAATGTATGAATTACTATGATTTTTAAAATTTAAAACTTTTATAGAAAAGTGATACTTCTTGACATTTTCTTAATTGCAACATCACTATTGAAGTCATTTTTACAAATTATATCTCAATGCAGAGAAATTTGCCCAGCTGAAACCGACGACACAAGCTTTATTACGTTTTATAATTTAGACTCTTGATTCAGCCATTAGTATGATGGTGTTTGTTTTAAATATCAACGTGAATATCGTTTAGTGACGGCTTTCACCAACTAACATGATTAATTTATTATTGAGGCGTATTTAAATAATAAACTGAACGTATAGATCCATGAAAGCCATCAATAAACCAATTCCCATAGACATTTAATACAAAACAAATACCGCTCAGCACACTAATGGCCTAATCTGTCAAATCAAGCTTCTACTAACAGAATAGGCGTATTTCAATGTGATTTATTTAAAAATTTAGCTTGAACAGCCAAATGGAGCTTTGTATAAATGAACTTCTGCAGTAAAGCTGAAGATATAAAGCTAAAATTATAATAAAATTTGATAAGGGGGAGATTTTAACGCGTTTCGTGACTGCGTTGTCGCCACTTTTGCTATAAAAGCTATTTTACAAATTATATCTCAATACAGTAGTACATTTCACAAACTATTATGGTAAAGTGAGATTTCTAGATATTCACTTAATTGAAACCTTGCTATCGAAGCCATGTTTACAAATTATATCTCAATATAGAGCTAAAATTTGCCTGACATACGGAGCAATCTTTATACCATTTGGGGTTTATTTTAAATGTAGATGGGAATATCGTTTAGTGATGGCTTTCGCAGACTATCGACATTAATTTATTATTGAGGCGTATTTAAATAATAAACTGAACGTACACATCCAAGAAAGTCATCAC
This sequence comes from Lordithon lunulatus, assembly GCA_963942505.1. Taxonomy (NCBI): domain Eukaryota; kingdom Metazoa; phylum Arthropoda; class Insecta; order Coleoptera; family Staphylinidae; genus Lordithon; species Lordithon lunulatus. The sequence continues at coordinate 42,565,665 of OZ012674.1, read as the reverse complement.
TAAACAAATTACCCATCGACAGTTAGAACAAAACAAATACTACTAAGCTCACTTATAGAATAATCTGTCAAATCAAGCTTTTACTAAAAGACTAGGAGCATTACAATGCGGCCTATTTCAAAAATGTTGCCCGAACATGGCAAATGGAACAGCGTAGCAATGACCTTTATATAAATGAACTTCTGCAGTAAGCTGAAGATAAAAACTTACGGATATAATAAAATAAGATGAGCGTTTCGTGGCAATGATTTGTTTCTACTTTTACAGGAACATAAGCTTCCTTCTTATTTCACTCGGAAACCTGGCTAGTAAAGCTATTGTTTTCAAATTATATCTCTCAAAACAGGAGTATCTATCTGCAGAAATGCTTGTTGCCCTGTAATTGAAAAGTATTAGTTCATTATTTTTTAAATTCAAAACTGTTATCAAAAGTGAGGTTTTTTGTAATTTTAAACCTTGCTATTCGAGCCATTTTTACAAATTATATCTTATTAGAAAGATACAATTTTCCAAACCCTGACCTACGGCACAATCTTTACAACGGATTATATTATAGAGTCTCGGTCCAGCCGTTAGTGTGCTATAAGTTTTGTTTTAAATGTCGACGTGAACATTGTTTAGTAAAGACTTTCACGGACAAACAGGATTAATTTATTAGTGAGGCGTATTTAAATAATAAAATGAACCTATAGATCCATGAAAGTTATTAATCAAACATGTGGCCGAATCTGTCAAATCAAGCATTTACTAAAGGGTGCAGGGTAGCAGTGACCTTTGCAAAGTATACTACTGCAGTAAATCTGAAGATACAAAGTCATAATCTGTTAGACATAAAGTGAACATAAAGGCTTCATGGCAATGCCTTGTAGCCATTTTGACAAAAAAGTGAGCTTCGTTGATATTTTCTTTTTCCTTGCTATTAAAATATTTTTTACAAAATAAGTCTCAATACGGAGCTCAAATCGCAATGCCATTATTTCTCTATTTAAATCTGCCGATATTTAATATACGACAGTAAATCATTTATTATATTTTTTATTTTTGATAATAGATATTTCCATATTAATAACTAATTTACATAAAATTAACACATTGTGTTAATATTCAACTATCTAGCCGTAATTTAATAACTTTTGTTATTAGTAGAATGGCTTGGATGATAAGATGTGGATGAGATGTACTCAGTCATACTATACAAAGGAGAGGACATTCCCATTCCATAACTGTGCAAAATATTCAGAGCTAGTATAGCCTGAAAGTACACACTGCAGGGAGGCCAAAGTCACCTCCTACCAAATGTGGGAATAACGAACGACCACACACCCATGTCATATAGACCCATCGGCATTATGTTTCTTCTCCTCAAGATAATGTATCTAATGGGATGGTATACTGAGAACTAATCCCCTAAGCAATCGACAATACGCTTACCATTCGGGAATGCTAACCACCTTGGCGCTGGATGATCTAAACAGGCTACCGGCAAAGATACTGGATGGAGAGTTAGCCACGACCACGTGCCTTGATATTGAAGGGCCATTCAACAATGCCGTAACACATTCAATGGTCAAGGCAATGCGAAAAAACGGCATACCACAAGTTCTATGTCATTGGGTACAAGCTTGCCTGCGAACTGGCAGGGGGTGCCTGCAGGGCTGAATACCATCACCGCTACTTTGGGCAGTCCTAGTAGACTATCTCCTGTAGAAGCTATCCTCAGAAGACATTCACTGGACAATTCAAAGGAATAATCGCAGGGCGCATACAAAGAGCCCTAAATATAATACACAAATGATGTCAGAAAGCTTGTCCATAAACCCTTTGAAAACCACAATTTTCAACTATACAAGAAGAAGAGTGCTAACAGGTCGAAAATGCCCGATACTTAAAGGTGTAAAACTTCCATTTGCATCAAAGGGATAATACCTAGGAGTAATCTTTGACCAAAAAAGGGCATGAAACTCTCACGTATCCACTCAGAAAGCTACACCTTATAACCGTAGATAGGTGCCGTAGAAGTTGAGGGGAAATAGTAGCCAGAACCCCAAACTAACGCTACGGCTACACACTAGGGTGGTAATAATGCCACACAATATGGACCAGTAATATGGTGGCCCTAGTCTTAGCAAATCAAAGCGGCCAGGCTCCTGCGCAGCACCCAAAAGTGCCTGTTGAGAACAACAAGGGCCATGAAAACAACACCCCTGCCGCAATGGAAATCCTGCTAGGCCTACACCACTACCACACATTCTCATTGAAAGAGGCAACACTGAAAACTACAGATTACTCTAAGGTCAAACTCTCACAAGCAAACAGCACGGCACGAACTACCAAGCGCTGTATGACAAGTTGATGTTGACAACTAAATACACGCAGAAATAGTAGGCAACACTGTGAAAGGGATGCGATGAGACGCAAGATAAACAATGCATGATTTTCCAAATTTCCATATACACTGACAGACAGAGAAATCCAAAATAATACATAACAGTCGGAAGGCCCAAATTCACTAACCCTAGAAGCGTCTGGGACCTGGAAGGCCACCCTTCTTAATCTAATCTACTGTAATCCAAGGTACAGCAATAAAATAAAGCTAATAATGCTTTTAAAAACTATTAAGAGAGATACCTTAAAATACAAAATCATTACACAGGAAGTAATAACAAATTTATAGCAAACTTATATAATATAACAATATTAATAATGCCAGAATCAAAATATTTCAGGAACTGATGAACATAATTCATAGAGGAAAGGTAGCAAGCATGACTAAAAAAGAATTAGAACAAAGAATGGCAATTAGATAACAGAAGGAATAATAACAAAAAATAAGTACAATAAAAAATATAAAATTATGAAAAGTATGCCCATAAATGAAACAGAAAATAAAATTTGTATGTTTTAAAACTAAAGTTTATACTCATTAGAAAGACAAAACTAAATGTATTACAAAAATAAACTAGAAACTAGAACTAGAAAATAATGCGAGAAAAACATGGGAAATTACTAGCAAAGTGCTAAATACGGTGCAACACTCAAACAAACAACATATACAAAAATATAAACTTACTAACTTTGAAACAGCAAATAAATTTAACAAAGAGTTTAAAGCAACATTGCAAACATAACAAGTAAGGATGCCCTAGAGGAAAGTATAACAAATCCAACAGAATACAATCAAGTTGATTTTCACAAATCCCGGTAATGAATCTGAAATTAAAAATATTGTATATAGTCTGAATGACCATAGTCCACCTGGGCCCGATGGAATAACGACAACATATATAAAAAATAATATAATCATAACACCAATAATTAATAAACTTGTAAACAACACCATATCATCTGAGATATTGACAACGAAATTTAAAAAAAAAGTATAAAAAACGGAAAACGACGCGAAAAAGTATAGACCATCGAAATGTTCTCAGACAAAATATTAAGAAAAAGCACGAATCTATAAATTATATTAGTATTTCCGTGGATTTCCAGTATACTAAAATCAATGCTGCTTAGTGAGTACTAAAATGTGTATATGTCTGTAGCTGTCACTAGTTTATAAGAGTATAATTTTGCTATGTCTCTAAGATGATCCCTTAAGTTTAACTCTAAGACTAGGCCATTGTGATCGGAACTTTTTTTATCGAGACAGTGGTAAAAAAACATTTATATATAAAGTATTCAAGGTTGGTAAAAATATGAGGAATACAATTAGTGTTTCTTTTATTAAAATAGACCATGCGTTTGAGACCATGGCTCGGGAGGAGATCAGTTAGTAGTGGAGCAATGATTGTTTCCGTGATGCAAGTTTACATTAAAGTCACCTCCCAGAACGATCTAATAAGTCTTAAAATCAAGACCATGCAGTATACCATTAATACGATCCCAAAACATATTAAAATTACCATTAGGTGACCTATTTACAACAATTAAAATAATAGTAAAATCAACAATTTTGGTGCAGGCAATATTTTATAAGTCTATTTTCCATTATTTTATTTAATATTTTTTTAGGATTATACCCTAGTATTTTTACTAGATCAAGTCACTTAATTATAACTTTAACCTTAGCACTGCCACTTTGAATAAGATTTATAATTTACGGCTGAACAAATCATACTACACAGATATTCGCTCACTTAGTCCCACAAGGAACACCGCTGCCATTTTAATACCTTTTATGGTATGTATTGAAATAATTAGTGATGTTATTTGACTTGACCCGGACTCTAGCAGTTCGATTAGCTGCTAATATAATTGCGGGTCATCTACTTATAACCTTTTTAGGAAACAGGACCAATACTTTCACTTGTTTTAATTAATATCTTAATTATCACTCATATTTTATTACTAATATTAGAATCTGCTATAGCCATCATTCAATCCTATGTATTTGCTGTTTTAAGAACCCTTTATTCTAGAGAATCAAGCTAATGCATAGCCATAAAAATCACCCCTTCAATCTAGTTGATGTTAAACCATGACCTTTATTCGGAGCACTTATGGCTATAATCACTATAATTGGAATCATTAAATGATTTCATTATTTTATAATAACCTATTTTTATTAGGATTCTTAATTACTAGAATAATTATATACCAATGATGACGAAATGTGACTCGAGAAGCAACCTTTCAAGGTCTTCATACTTATAATGTAAGGACTTTGATGAGGAAAAATTCTATTTATTACTTCAGAAATTTGTTTCTTTATTTAATTTTTTTTGAGGATTTTTACATAGAAGCCTAGGCCCCAATATCGAAATTGGGATACTATGACCTCCGAAAGGAATTGAAACATTTAACCCCACCAAAATTCCTGTTTTAAATACAATTATTGTTAATATTAGGTCTGACTGTAACATGAGCGCATCATGCTTTAATAGAAAATAACTTTAAACAAATTTCTCGAAGTCTAACAATAACTGTAATTTTAGGAATTTACTGCTCTATTTTACAAATATACGAATATATTGAAGCCTCATTTACAATCTCAGGTGCAATTTACAGATCCTCATTTTTTATAGCAACAGGATCCACGGCATTTATGTAATTATTGAAACAACATTCCTATTAACTTGCCTAATTTGCCACATAAATAACAATTTTTCTTGCATCCATCATTTTGGATTTGAAGCAGCAGCATGGTATTGACATTTTGTTGATGTAATATGATTATTCCTTTGTATCTCAATTTACTGATGAGGTAGATACATTTATATAATATAACTATTATATTTGACTTCCAATCAGAAAATCTAACTTAAAATAATTTTTTTAAAATTCTTATAGTCTTATCAATAGTAATTTTTCTAATCTCATTAATCATAATACTAATTGCAAGATTAATTTCTTAAAAAACTTTTATAGACCAAGAAAAAAGTAGACCTTTTGAATGTGGATTTCACCCTAAAAGTTCCGCCCGTTTACCTTTTTCACTTAATTTTTTTTTAATTGCTGTAGTTTTTTTTAATTTTTGATGTTGAAATTACACTTTTAATTCCTTTAAATCTTAATAATTTAATAAATTATACTTTCATTATTTTTTTCTTTTTAATTATCTTATTAAACGGACTATTCCACGTATAAAATCAAGGAGCCCTTGCCTGAGCCCACTAGGATTATAGTTAATTATAACATTTCATTTGCATTTAAAAACCCTTATTTAACACCCACTTTGAAAGTTTTAATTAAAAAATTAAATTTTATTTCATTTAATAATTAATTGAAACCAAAAAGAGGTAATTCACTGTTAATGATAAAATTGAGAAATTCTCCAATTAAAGAAATAGAGATCAAGATTAAGCTTCTAACTTATATCTTTAGCGATGCAACGTTAATATTTCTATTTATATAGTTTATTAAAACATTATCTGTATTTTCATTATAAAAATAGAATTTTTCTTATAAATATTCAAAAATAATTCTATTTCCTTGATATCTTTAATATCATGCTCTATTATAAGTTATTTGAATAAAAATAATAATGTTACTCAAAAAACTAAAACAATTAAATAAAGTTTTATATTATTAAATAAAAACTTTATATTAACTGTTAAAAGTTTTATTTTAGAATAAATATTCTGGGCACCGAAATACTCCAACCGACCAACCTTGATCAAAATTATTGTAAATTAATTTTCCTATAAAGGATAAAAATTAACCCCAAATGTAGATAGAGAAAATATAAAGACAATCTTATTAAATATATTGACTTTAAAGAATAAAAAATCTTAAATTTAGAAAATTCATATCCAATTCAATATATTAAAGTAACAATTAGAGCTATTAACTTTATATTTATATATATATATATATATATATATATATATATATATATATATATATATATATATATATATTAAATACTGTTAAACAAATAAAATAAGGTGTTGGGAACATTAACCATATTAATATTCTACCTCCTATAATAACAAAAAAAATTAATCCTAATATCCCCTTTTGTATAATAAATTTTTTATCATTTCAAGAATTTAAAGTTTCAAAATTAAAATCTCCTAATATTGAATAGTAGGATAATAGAAAAGTGTACCTAACAGTAAGACCCGTTAAAAAAATAGATATGTAAATAAATTTAAATACTGATTTGAAAAAACCTCTAAAATTAAATCTTTAGAATAAAATCCTGATAAAAAGGGTAGCCCACATAAAGATAAATTTGAAATATTAAAAAATCTACAAATTATTGGTATATTAATTACTATACCTCCTATAAACCGGATATCCTGACAATTATTTAAATTATTAATTATAGCACCAGCACATATAAATAAAGTTTCCTTAAATAGAGCATGAGTTAAAAGATGAAAATATGGTAATTTTAATTTCCCTAATGCCAAAATTCTTATCACTAAACCTAATTGTCTTAAAGTTGGTAAAGCAATTTTTTTTTAAATCATACTCAAAATTAGCCCCTATTCCTGCCATAAATATAGTTAAATCTTCTAATTAATAATAATAATAATATTAATCTCCCGTAATTTAATATTCAGGCAATTGCTATTAATAAAGCTACATCCCCAATTCGACTTGTTTAAGCAGTTAATATCCCTGCATTATACTTCACATTTTGATAATAAATAACTAAACAATATGATACTAGTTCTAGCCCATCTCATCCTAATAAAATTCTAATTAAATTCGGTCTAATAATCAATAATATTACAGAAGCTACAAATATCGATAACAATATAATAAACCGATTAATATTTAAATCCGCAGACATATACTCTATTCTATAATAAATTACTATAGAAGAAATAAAAAGAACAAATCTTAAAAATAATAAAGATATTCAATAAAATAAAAAGGTTATAACAATAGAACTTGAATTTAAAGTTAATAAATCAAATTCTAAAATAACTCTGTAATCTAAAATTATCACTATTAAACTTATGATAAAAAATAGACATCTAAAAAACATAAAAAAATAAAAATAAACTAAACAAATTGATAAAATTATCTAAAATGAACAAATTCATAACCTTGATTTCACAAACCAATTTTTTTTTTAAACTATTTAAATAAATTCATAAAGTAAATAAATCTCTTTTTAATACTATAACATTTAAAGGAAATCAATGTAAAAATAATATAATAAATATTCACGAATTTCTCCTGTATAAAAGAATAGTTTCCTGCATTTAACTTACCATGCTGAGTGTATGAATAAAAATAAAGAGAATACGCGGTTCTAAAAAATGTCTTAGTCTTAATATAGAAAATATCCCATGAAACTAATCTATTAATTAATATAATTTCACCTAATAAATTAAAAGAAGGTGGAGCCGCTATATTAGATGAACTTAATAAAAATCACCATAATGACATTGATGGCATTAAATTAATTAACCCATTATTTAAAGATATCCTCCGTCTAAAAATTCGTTCATAATTTATATTTGCTAAAGCAAATAACCCTGAAGAACATAAACCATGGGCAATTATTATATCTAATGCGCCACATAGGCCTCAATAGTTTAATGTTAAAATCCCTGATAAAACAAGTCCTATATGAGCCACTGATGAATAAGCAATTAATCATTTAATATCATTTTGACGTATACAAATGAAAGACACATAGAGTCCTCCAACTAAGGAAATAATAATAAATATATAATTTATTTTTAAACCTAAAAATAAAAATAAATTTATTATCGGTATTAATGCATACCCCCCTAATTTTAACATAATACCTGCTAAAATTATTGAACCTGAGACTAGAGCTTCAACATGAGCCTTCGGCAGTCATAAATGAATCAAAAATATTGGTATTTGCACACAAAAAACTATGTTTATACAAAAATAAAACATTCATAAATTTAAATTCTCATTTATTAAAAAAAAACTTAAAGTATAAAATTTTTTATAATAAACAAAAAATTGAAATCAATATGGGTAGCGAAGCAAATATTGTATAAAATAATAAATAAATCCCAACTTGAATACATTCAGGTTGATACCCCCACCTAATAATTAAAATTAAAGTTGAAATCATCCTTATCTCAAAAAACAAATAAATTTATATAATACAAAAGTACAAAATAAAGAAGTTAATAATATAATAATTACTAATAAAAATAAATTTCTGTAATTATTAATGTTAAATAATTTTGAACTTGCTAAAATTATTAATGAACAAATCCAAAAACTTAATAAAATTATTGTATATCTTAATAAATCACATCCGAAAATATATCTAATATTATAAATTATATAATTAAATGAAAATGAAATAAAAAAATATAAAAATATATATAAATTGATTTAACCAAAACCTATTCTTTAAAATCTTAAAGGAATCATAAAAATTATTATAAACAAAAATTTTATCATAAAATGCTAAAAGTTCATTCCCGTGAGTTCCAATTATAGACACTAATATTGAAAGACCAAGAGCTCCCTCACAAACTCTTATTGTTAAAAAAATATGTTACAAAATATTGTTCATAACTAAAAAAAGCTTAAAAATAAAATAAATTTATAAATAATGAAATTACAATAAACTCCAATCTTATCAATATCAAAAGAAAATGTTTCCGTTTTAACAAAACCTTATTAATACTATAAAAAATATATAAGTAAATAGAATAAAATATATTGCCATTTGTTTTAATAATTTAATAAAAATATTGGTCTTGTAAACCAAAAACAAGGTTTCTTTTAAACCTTCAGAGAAAGAAAATCTTTCTATCTTTAATCTCCAAAATTAAAATTTTTATAAACTATTCTCTGCATGATCTTAATCATTTTATCATTAATGTTTACCACAATTTTTGTATTAATAAATAACCCTTTAACAATAGGAATTACTCTTCTGTTACAAACAATTATTATTTCAAATATTGGAATGTTAAGGCGTCTACTTTGTGATAATTCATTCAGCTCGAAAATGGCTAGAGCTTAGCCGAAACTAGTTGCAAAGTGTAACTGAAGTGTGATAAAAAACAAAGTAAAAAATCGTTTTATTTATCCAATTATTATTTCTTTAATTTCTGGACTTTTATTCTTAAATTTTTAATACTCCTATATTCTATTTCTCAGTATAGTAGGTGGGATACTTACTGGTTTTATTTGTCTATATGACAAGAATTGCTTCAAATGAAAAATTAAAATTTTTATTAAAAATTAGAATTTTTTATATTATTAATAAGAATTTGAATTATTTCAGATACATTTATTTCCCCAATTTCGATAAAAGCTAATTCAATAGAATTGTATAATATTTATGAATTTATGAACTTTAAATAAATTTATTAACTACCCTATAATAAATATTTTTTTTATAATTATTATTTATTTATTTATTACACTTATTGCAATTGTTAAAATTACTAACTTAAAAATTGGGCCTCTTCGACCCTCAATCTAATGAGAACACCAATCCGTTTATACTCCCCTGTTACTAAAATTATTAATAATTCCTTAATTGAATTACCTACACCCTCTAATATTTCCTCCTGATGAAATTTTGGCTCATTACTAGGTATATGTTTAGGAATCCAAATTGTTACAGACATTATTCTTGCAATACACTATACTGCTCATACTGAATTAGTATTTAATAGAGTTGACCATATTTATCGTGATGTAAATAACGGATGATTAATTCGAACTCTTCATGCTAATGGTCCTTCCTTTTATTATTTGCCTCTACTTACATGTAGGACGAGGAATCTACTATAGATCTTACAATTTAGTTTACACTTGATTAATCGGAGTAATTATTTTATTTATTGTAATAGCAACAGCTTTTTTAGGGTATGTGTTACCTTGAGGTCAAATATCATTTTGAGGAGTCACTATCATTACAAATCTAGTTTCTGCTATTCCTTACTTAGGAATAGATATTGTTCAATGGCTATGAGGGGGATTTGCTGTTGATAATGCAACTTTAATCCGATTCTTTACCTTACACTTTCTTCTTCCATTTATTATTGCAGCAATAGTAATATTTCATTTACTATTTCTTCATCAAACAGGTTCTAATAATCCACTTGGTATTAATAGTAATATTGAAAAAATTCCTTTCCACCCTTATTTTTCTTTCAGGGGTCTCCTTGAATTTTTTATCACATTAATAGTTCTTACTAGATTAACATTAATTAATCCCTACCATCTTGGTGACCCTGATAATTTTATCCCAGCTAACCCCTTAGTAACTCCAATTCATATTCAGCCAGAATGATACTTTCTATTTGCATATGCCATTTTACGATCAATTCCTAATAAATTAGGAGGAGTAATTGCTTTAGTTCTTTCAACTGCTATCTTACTGATTATACATTTTATTAACAACAAATATATACAAAGCACTCAATTTTATCCAATCAATAAAATTATATTCTGAAGCCTACTTACTATTGTAATTCTATTAACTTGAATTGAGGCCCTTCTTGTAGAAGACCCATATATTATAATTGGGCAAATTTTAACAATTTTATATTTTAGATATTATTTTGTTAACCCAATAATCTCAATATTCTGAGATAAAATTTTATTTACCCCTTAGCTAATGAACTTGAATAAGTTTATATTTTGAAAATATACCATAAAGGAATTTCTATATTAGCTTTTATTAAAAATAATTAACTAAATTAAAAGGGAGAATGAAACTGGAAGAAATCTTTTCCAAGCCAAATACATTAATTTATCATAACAAAATTGTGGTAAAGTACCTCGAACTCAAATTCACAAAAATGATATAATAACTAATTTAAAAAACGAAAATCGAGAATACAAGTCAGCTCCTAAAAATAAAATTACACATAATATTCTCATAAACAAAATATTAGCATATTCAGCTAAAAAATTAAAGCTAACCCCCACTTCTATATTCATCATTAAAGCCAGATACCAGCTCAGACTCTCCCTCAGCAAAATCAAAAGGTGTTCGATTTGTTTCTGCTAATCTTGATACAAACCAAATTATTCTTAATGGAAAACATAATAATAGAAATCACATATAATTTTGGTAAATAATAAAATCTAGTAATTTTATTCTAAAAGTTAAAAATAAAAAAGATAGTATGATTAAAGCCAATCTTACTTCATAAGAAATAGTTTTGAACTGATCGTAAACTCCCCATTAAAGCATAACTAGAATTTGAAGATCAACCCGCGATTATAATAGTGTAAACTCTGAATCTCGAACAACATAAAAAATATAAAACCCCCAAGTTAAATCTTATTAAATTTCTGATAAAAGATATTATTAACCACAAAATTAAAGATAAAAATAAATTTAAAATTGGAGAAAAATAATAAAAATTAAAATTCGATATTAATGGATATACTATTTCTTTAGTAAAAAGTTTAATTGCAGCTCTAAACAGTTGAGGAATTCCTATTAAACCTACCCTTTACGAATTTGAATATACCCTAAACTTTACGCTCTATTAATGTTAAAAATGCAACTCCTACCAAAACACAAATCATTAAAAGTAATCTTCTTACTACTATTAATACTACATCCTTTAAAGTCAAGTATTACTTGTAATTTTATTACATAAGTAAATTCCAAATTTAATGCACTATTCTGCCAAAGTAACAATCTAATTCTTATAAAATAAATTTTATCTATAATTGGTCTTTTCGTACTAAAATATATTTTTTTTATAAAGATAGAATCCAACCTGACTCACACCGGTTTAAACTCCGATCATGTAAAGTTTTAAAGGTCGAACAGACCTCATTTTTTAGCCTCTACACCAAAAATTAATTTTAATCCAACATCGAGGTCGCAACCTTCTTTTTCGATTTGAACTCTAAAGAAATAACGCTGTTATCCCTAAGGTAATTTAATCTTTTAATCAATAACACTGGATCAAATATTCATAAATAATTGATTTTATAAAAACAAAGTTTATAAAATGTTTCTATAATTCTTTTCGTCTTTTATACAAATTTAAACTTTTTAACTTAAAAATTTAATTTTAATAAAATTAAATTGAGACAGTATTTTTCTCGTTCCACCATTCATATTAGCTTTTAATTAAAAAACTAATTATTATGCTACCTTCGCACAGTCAAAATACTGCGGCCATTTAAATTTTAGTGGACAGGTTAGACTTTAAATTATGATCAAAAAGACATGTTTTTAATAAACTGGCGAAAAAAAAATTGCCGAATTCCTTAAATTAACCTCAAAACTATTTTTTTTTAAATATTATTATGCTAATTTTATCATAATTACAGTTTATTTTTTATTAAATAAATAATTTTAATAAATAATTTTAAATAAATTAAAATCGTATAATTAAAAAATTAATTATAACAAACTAATTATGACGAAAATCATTAATTCTACATTTTTTTACAATTTTAAATTTTTAAAATTATATTTTTAAGCTTAAATCCCTAAAAATATTTCGTATTTACATAACATTTAAAAAAATATTTAAAAAACTATAAATAATTAGAATTTAATTCCTTTCTTTAAAAACTAGATATATTTAAAAACGAATAATGTTTCATTACAAAAAAAACATTATTTTAAATATTTATTTTACAATAAAATTTATATGTTTTTAGTTCTTTTAAAATCGAGAAATTTTTTAATAATTAATTAATAAACCCTGATACACAAGGTATAAATAAAAAAAATTCTTTCACACTACTAATTCTATATAATACAAATTATTTTTTCTAAATTTATAATAAAACTAAAAAATATTTTTTTTATTAATTATAATATATTTTTTAATTCAAGTTAAATTGAATTTCACAATTAACTTTTTAGTGTAAATAAAATACTTTCTTTCAAGTTCTAACTTGACTAACTAGATACACTTTCCGACTTACGACATATCTCATTTTATATGAGAGTGACGGGCGATATGTGCATATTTTAGAGCTAAAATCATTAAATTTAAATTAACTTAATTACTTTCAAATCCACTTTTTGATAAAATTTCATTTTATTTTCAATATAAATATTTTTGTTGTAACCCATCTCTTCTTATTTATAAACTAAACCTTGATCTGAATTACTTTTTTATAAAAATTTTGAATATTTAATTTCTTAAAAAATATTCAATTTACGACGGTATACAAACTATTTAAAATAAGTACAATTAATCGTGAAATATCGATTACAGGACAGGTTCCTCTGAATAGACTAAAATACCGTCAACATTTTTAACTTTAAAGATCATAACTATTATTCATTTAGTTACAACTTTACTTTACTTTAATAATAGGGTATCTAATCCTAGTTTATTACAAAATTTAATAGATTCAAGATATAAAATTTCACCTAATCAATTTTATTTTATCTTTTATTATTAATATTTACTATAAACTAACCCCAATTAGTTATATTATCTGTATATCTATATAAGTCATAATTCCTTACATTTATAATATTATTTACTGCGAATAAAATTATTATAAATTAAATAAATTAACCATAATAAAAATTCAATTTTACAAATTTGTCTTCTGAATTCCCCCTATTTAATTACAACATTTTTTATTAAACCATTTCTGTTTAATGATACCCTTATTTAGTAATCTCTCCACTTTAATCTTTATGACAATTTAATCTTTTATACTCTTATACCTTCTTTCAACTTAATATTTAATTTATCTTCACCTAAACCTATTATAACTATTATTTTATTCTTTATTAGTAAATCACTTAAATTCATATATCATAATAATTAAAATTAATTAATTACATAAATTTTAATTACTCCCCTAATTTTGCGTTAAAATCCTAGAACTTCCCCTATTGAAATAAAGAGTTTACTATATATTGTCAAATACAAATATGTATTATCTTTAGATAGATAGATAGTTAACTAAGTAGGTTTTTTTTTAATATTCAGTTTAACTATAAATTATTTATTGATGATAATTTAATAGACAGTAATAATTTTTAATATTTTAATTAATTGATAATTTTTACTTTATTAATAAAATATATTTAATTAACTGTATATGGTAACATATTTATTTTAATATATTACTTATTTAATACTAATATTATTCAATTTTATTTAATATTTAATTATTCAGTAATTCTTCTATTTATCATTAAAAATTTAATATATCATAAATATATTATAAAGAAATTATTTTATTTTATTATAATTATTAATATATTTATTAGTATAAAATAATATAGGTATGTTATCTAATATATTGATATTAATAAATTCAATGTTTATTAATATATAAATAATATAAAATATAAAATTACTATTCGTTGATAAAATATTTAATAATTTTCCTTTTTTTTTCTTTTCTTAAATCCATTAAAATTGCTATTTCTTATTAATTAATTATATAATTATATAATCTATTGTTCTTTAAGAAATTTATAAATAATATTATTATTAGAATTTTTTTATTAATATCTAAATAATTATTATATATATTTATAAATTATTTATATATACAAAAAAAATAATTTTAAATTGGTTTAACTATTCTTCTCAGCAATTTTATTTATAACTCCAACCTTTTACTTCGCATTTTATGGTGAAGCGAAAAAAATTGGACAAAAAAGGATTTTTTTATATTCCTTGAAAAGCGAATTTTAACAATGAACACGTGTTTGTGATCGCGAGTTTTTAAATAAAGTTTAAATGAAATGCATGACTAAAGGGCTATTTTGATAGAATATATAATGTAGCTAATCTACTTTCATTATATTTAATAGAATCAAACTATTACTTTTAATATAAAAAATTAAAAGACATCATATACTAAAATATAAAAACGATAAGCTAAATAAGCTACTAGGTTCATACCCTATTTATAAAGGTTCAATCCTTTTTTTTTAATAAATTTTTTTTAAATTATATTTTTATTATTAATTATAATTGGCTCCTTAATTTCAATTTCATCCCACACATGATTTGGTATATGACTAGGTCTCGAAGTTAATCTTCTATCTATTATCCCTCTAATAAATAGAACTAATAACTTAACATCGTCAGAAGCCACCCTAAAGTATTTTATTACTCAGCTTTAGCATCTACCATTTTATTATTCAGAATAATTTTTATTTCTTATAAAATACCTTTTATATGAAAAAAAAACTTTATTATTCTAATAATAAATTCTTCATTATTAACAAAAATAGGTGCAGCCCCATTCCATTTCTGATTCCCTGAAGTAATAGAAGGCCTAACCTGATTAAACTGTCTTATTATACTAACTTGACAAAAAAATGCCCCAATAATTCTCATTCTTTATAATTTAAACTATCCTAAATTCTTTAGAATTATTATTCTAATTAGAATACTGGTTACTGGGATTATAGGATTAAATCAAATTAGACTGCGAAAAATGTTCACTTATTCATCAATTAATCATATTGCCTGAATAATTGCTGCTATATTTTTTAATGAAGTAATATGATTTTGATCCTTCCTAATTTATACACTTATAACAATCAATATCATTTTCATCTTTCGTATTCTTAAAATATTTTTTATTAAACAATTAACCATACAGTTAAACTTGATATTAAAATTATTTTTCAGAATAAATTTTCTTTCATTAGGCGGACTCCCCCCATTTATTGGATTTTTCCCAAAATGAATCACTATCCAAGGACTAATTATAAAAAAAAATTATATTTTAGCTATTATAATAATTCTAATAACATTAATAACTTTATTTTATTTTAATTAATGAATTAAATTACCAAATTAATTCAAATTACAATTACCCTTGAATTATAATTAAAAATTATATTAATAGCATCAGGCTTATGTTTTGTACAATCCTTTTTAATTTCATTTAAGGATTTAAGTTAATTACAAACTCATAACCTTCAAAGTTGCAAATAAAGATTGTTCCTTTAAGCCTTAGGAATAAATCCACCTTTAAATTTGCAATTTAAAATCATTGTTGAACATAAAACTTGGTAAAAGAATAATTAATTCGTTGATAAATTTACAATTTATTGGCTAACTCAGCCATTTTAGCGAATAAATGGTTATTTTCTACAAATCTCAAAGACATTGGAACTTAGTATTTTATTTTTGGTTCCTGAGCTGGAATAGTAGGTACTTCCCTAAGCCTACTAATTCGAGCTGAACTTGGTAACCCTGGATCCTTGATTGGAGATGATCAAATTTACAATGTAATTGTTACTGCTCATGCATTTGTAATAATTTTTTTATAGTTATACCAATCGTTATTGGTGGATTTGGAAATTGACTGGTGGAGCTTCAGTTGATCTCGCCATTTTTAGTCTTCGTCTCGCAACTGGAGTTATTTTAGCTAATTCTTCTATTGATATTCTACATGACACTTATTATGTAGTTGCTCATTTTCATTATGTTCTCTCTATAGGCGCAGTATTTGCTATTATAGCTGGTTTAATTCAATGATTCCCCTTATTTACTGGATTAATAATAAATGAAAATATTTTTAAAATTCAATTTTCAGTAATATTTATTGGAGTAAATTTAACTTTCTTCCCTCAACATTTTCTAGGATTCGCGGGTATACCTCGACGATACTGATGACTATGCATCCTGAAATGTAATTTCATCAATTGGTTCCTTAATTTCATTAACCAGAATTTTCATACTTCTTTTCATTATTTGAGAAAGTTTTATTTCTATACGAAAAAGAATTTCACCAATAAATCTTCATCAATTAAGTGATTACAGGCTATACCCCCAGCTGAACATAGTTATTCTGAATTACCATCCCTAACACATTTCTAATGTGGCAGAATAGTGTGATGGATTTAAACCCCATTTATAAAAGCCCTCTTTCTTTAGAAATGGCAACATGAAAAACTTTGACTATCCAAGATAGAGCAACCCCCCTTATAGAGCAATTAATTTTTTCCATGATCATACTTTAATAATTTTATTAATAATCACTGTTTTAGTGGGATATTTAATATCTAGATTATTTTTCATAAAATTTAATTATCGATTTTTACTTGAAGGTCAAATAATTGAATTAATCTGAACAGCTTTACCTGCTGTAACTTTAATTTTTATTGCATTACCTTCCCTTCGCCTTTTATATCTTCTTGATGAAATTAATGACCCCTTAATTTGAATTAAAACAATTGGTCACCAATGATACTGATCCTATGAATATACTGATTTCAAAAATATTGAATTTGATTCATAAATAATTCCAACTAATGATTTAAAATTATTTAACTTTCGTCTTTTAGATGTAGATAATCGAATTGCTATTCCATATAATTCCCAAATTCGAATAATAGTAACCGCAGCAGATGTACTTCATTCTAGAACTATCCCCCCTATTGGAGTAAAAATTAATGCAACACCTGGTCGATTAAATCAAATTAGATTTTTTATTAATCGAACTGGAATCTTTTTTGGATGTTCTGAAATGTGTGGTAGATTTATACCTATCGTAATAGAAAGAATTTCACCTAACTATTATATTAAATGAATTTCTAAAATAAGAGAAATTTCATTAGGTGACTGAAAGTAAGTAATGATCTCTTAAATCACACTATAGTATATCGACAAATACTTCGAATGAAAAATTTAGTTAAATTATAACATTAGTTTGTCAAACTAAAATTATTTTCTTTATAAAAATAATTTTTAATTCCACAAATAGCCCCAATAAACTGATTAACTTTAGTTTTTTACTTTACTATAACGTTTATAATTTTTAATTCCATAAACTACTTTTCTTTTAAATATTTACCTAAAACAAGTACATTTAATATTAAATCTCACCTATTAAACTGAAAATAATAACAAATCTACAACTCTAACGATCCTTCTTGTATTATAATTACTACAACTCTTCACAGTGAATTTAAAACTTTAATTGGTAATAAATCCAAAGGAAGACCTCTAATTTTTATAAGTTTATTTTCCATTATTTTATTTAATATTTTTTTAGGATTATTCCCTTATATTTTTACTAGATCAAGTCATTTAATTATAACTTTAACCTTAGCACTGCCACATTGAATAAGATTTGTAATTTACGGATAAACAAATCTTACTACACACATATTAGCTCATTTAGTTCCACAAGGAACACCTGCTATTCTAATGCCTTTTATAGTATGTATTGAAAGAATTAGTAATGTTATTCGACCTGGAACTCTAGCAGTCCGATTAGCTGCTAACATAATTGCAGGACATCTACTTATAACCCTTCTAGGAAACACAGGACCAATACTTTCACTTGTTTTAATTAATATCTTAATTATCACTCAAATTTTATTATTAATACTAGAATCTGCCATAACCATCACTCAATCTTACGTATTTGCTGTTTTAAGAACCCTTTATTCTAGAGAATCTAGCTAATGCGTAGCCACAAAATCACCCATTCCATCTAGTTGATGTTAGACCCTGACCTTTATTCAGAGCACTTAAAGCTATAATCACTATAATTGGAATTATTAAATGATTCCATTATTTTAATAATAACCTATTTTTATTAGGATTCTTAATTACTAGAATAATTATATACCAATGATGACGAGATGTGACTCGAGAAGGAACCTTTCAAGGTCTTCATACTTATAATGTGACAATTGGACTTCGCTGAGGAATAATTCTATTTATTATTTCAGATTTTTTTTTCTTTATTTAATTTTTTTGAGGATTTTTCCATAGAAAACTAGCCCCCAATATCGAAATTGGGATACTATGACCTCCTAAAGGAATTGAAGCATTTAACCCCACCCAAATTCCTCTTTTAAATACAATTATTTTATTAACCTCAGGTCTGACTGTAACATGAACTCATCATGCTTTAATAGAAAATAACTTTAAACATATTTCTCAAAGTCTAACTAACTGTAATTTTACGAATTTACTTCTCTATTTTACAAGGATACGAATATATTCAAGCCTCATTTATATCCTCAGATGCAATATATGGATCCTGATTTTTTATAGCAACAGGATTCCACGGCATTCATGTAATTATTGGAACAGCATTCCTATTAACTTGCGTAATTCGCCACATAAATAACCATTTTTCTTGCATCCAGCATTTAGGATTTGAAGCAGCAGCATGGTATTGACATTTTGTTGATGTAGTATGATTATTCCTGTATATCTCAATTTACTGATGATGTAGATAAATTTATATAATATAACTGTTATATTTGACCAATCAGAAAATCTAATAACTTAGTATAAAAAATTTTAATTATTATAGCCTTATCAATAGTAATTTTTGTAATCTCATTAATCATAATACTAATTGCAAGTTTAATTTCTAAAAAAACGTTTATAGACCGAGATAGAGTAGACCTTTTGAATGTGGATTTGACCCTAAGAGTTCCGCCCGTGTACCTTTTTCATTTCAAGTTTTATTTTTTAATTAAATTAAAAAAAGTAAATTTTATTTCATTTAATAATTAATTGAATCAGAAACATGTATTTCACTGTTAATGATAAAATTGAGAAATTCTCCAATTAAAGAAATAGAGATCAAGACTAAGCTTCTAACTTATATCTTTAGCGATGCAACGTTAATATTTCTATTTATATAGTTTATTAAAATATTATATTTTCATTATAAAAATAGAATTTTTCTTTTTTCAAAAATAATTCTATTTCCTTGATATCTTCAATATCATGCTCTATTATAAGCTATTTGAATAAAAAAAATATAAAAAATAATAATGTTACTCAAAAAAGTAGAACAATTAAATAAAGTTTTATATTATTATTAAAACTGTATATTAACTAATAAAAGTTTTATTTTAGAATAAATATTCTGGGCACCGAAATACTCTGACCAACCTTGATCAAAATTATTGTAAATTAATTTTCCTATAAATAAAGGATACAAATTAAGCCCAAATGTAGATAGAATAGCCATATTCCATATTATATATATATATATATATATATATATATATATATATATATATATATATATATATTTATATATATATATTTATATATATATATATATATATATATATATATATATATATATATATATATATATAAATATATAAATATATATTTATATATTTATTAACTACTGGTAAACAAATAAAATAAGGTGTTGGGAACATTAACCATATTAATATTCTACCTCCTATAACAACAACAAAAATTAACTTAAAAATTGAACCTCTTCGACCATCAATCTAATGAAAACACCATTCCGTTTATACTCCCCTGTTACTAAAATTATTAATAATTCCTTAATTGATTTACCCACACCCTCTAATATTTCCTCCGGATGAAACTTTGGTTCATTACTAGGCATATGTTTAGAAATCCAATTTTTTCTCGCAATACACTATACAGCTCATATTGAATTAGCATTTAATAGAGTTGCCCATATTTTTTGTGATGTAAATAATGGATGATTAATCCGAACACTTCATGCTAATGGTGCTTCCTTTTTCTTTATTTGCCTCTACTTACATGTAAGACGAGGAATCTACTATAGATCTTACAATTTAATTTACGTTGATTTACGTCCCACAACTTTGCAAAATATTCAGCTATTTGCATAACCTGGAAGTACATACCGCAAGGGTGGCGGAAGAACAAAATCATCTTCCTAACAAATGTGGGAGGAACGATCGACCACACATCCTAGTCATATTGACCCACATAGAAGTGTTTCCTCCTTAATACACTGGAAAGGCTGATAGACAGATAAATTAGGGATGGTATACTGAGAACTATCCCCCCAAGCAATCGACAATACGCTTACTAGCCGGGAAAGTCAACCGACTTGACGCTGGATTATCTATACAGGCTACTGGCAAAGACAATTCGCGGGAATAATCTCAGATTGCACACACAGAGCCCTGAATATAGTGGACAAATGGTGTGAAGGTGAAGGCTTGTCCATAAATCCTTTGAAAACCACAGTAGTCAACTATAAAAGAAGATTAACATGTCTAAAACGCCTGGTACGTAAAGGTGTGGAAATTACATTTACATCAGAGGTCAAACCCACACAGAAAGTTACATATAAGTAGGTAGGCGCAGTAGAATGTGCGGAAACTGGGGCTTAAACCTCACAATTACCCCATGGCTATACTCTACGGAAATAAGATCCGTGATATCGTAAATCTGGGCAAGCTCTCCACAGTGTCTCAGGCAGAAATAGAGACTATACAACACTGTGCAAGGAAATCGCTGGAACGTAAAATAACTAATACACGACTTGCCATATACACTGACAATCCCGGCTGGTATGGGTCTGCCAGCTGAACCTTGGCGAGCTAGGTAGAAAAAACAAACGGGCCCTAGCGTGGGAGCCAGGGCATAGTGGCACCTGAGACAGTAACAGAGAAGACGAATTCGCCTTAGAAGGCGCATCTGAACCCTAATCGGCCCGAAGCCCTACTGCAGTGTTTCAAAAGCAGTCACAAAGACATCCATGGAAAAATGGACGGCAATAAAGACTCAGTACTGGTGACCAAACCAGCCAGGCCAAATACATGTCGCTATCTACGACAGAACTCAACACTTCACAGAAGTAAATTTTTGATATTCATTTAATGTAGGTGCTTCAAATTACCAACGACATGAAAAATACATTATTGTAAATCTTCTATGATTTCACTTTGTTTGTGCATGTTTAAAACAATAGTTGCAATTAGATTAAGTAAAATAACAATCAATATTCGATTATTTTACCTAATAGTTCGTATGATTATAACTGGTACAAGCCAAATGTTGAAAATAGTTTTGCAACTTACCTGAAACAAAATAAGACAAATTAGTGTCGAAAAAGCGGTTATTGAATTGTGTGTGAGGGCGGAAAGCGGTTTATTTAAATATTATATACCATTTATTTTATTTATTTAATCCAAAGCCTATCTACATTTTTTATTAGTGTAAGGCTGCAATATGTCATTTATATGTATACTTATTTATTCGTTACAACAATATAGCTTTTTCAAAGCACTCAACACCAGAAGTACTATGAAGAAAATATTATTTTGTAGAAATAAATCCTCTCTTAGCCCCATAGGCGAACTCAACTCTCATGGAGCATCCTTAACACGGTCGAAATAACGAGATAGCATGTCAAAAAAGGAATATCCGCCATTTGCAAATGCCAGAACTTACTATTTAAAAAAAATCTACTCCCAGATATTTTGATATTCCTACAATTTGTTTACATTGTAACAATTTTGTTATGTCTGTGAGATTATATTGAATACTTAAATACCGAAGCGTCATGAAATTCGTATCGAAAAAAGGCAGCAGCATGAAGAATATCCATGCGGATATACTGGGGGTGAAGCCTGGGTACGCCCCTGGGATCCTCCGACGAAACAAACAGTGCACGGTATGGGTTAATGAGGGATTAGCACCACCCAAGAAGACGAAGAACGCGGAGTGTTTACAAATGCACAATTAATAACTTGAAAGCGACTAAGATCCCACAATTATTATAAGAAACCACTGCTTCTGCACGATAATTGCGGGTACATCCCCTTACTCGCCCCCTGTGACTAGTATCTCTTTACAAAACTCAAAAAACGATTTCCCTGAATAATGTCCCTTTGTATCGAATAACGACTTGGAAAACGCTGTGGGGTCATATTTTGTGAAATTACCAAAATAGTTTTTTTTTCGAAGGCATAGCGTTATTGAAAAAACATTGAGTATTTTTACTGTTAATGGTTCTTGCGTTGAAAATTAAATCTTGCTCGTGCCTACCTCCTTGTTTTAATAGCTAGGTAGATACCATAAAAAAAAACTCGTATAATAATTATTACCAGTCAGTATCAACTAGGCGCCTGGTCAAGACCTGATAACAAAATTGCTGAGACAATTATACCAAGGCATACATTTACATATAATAAAATAGTACAACCTCTGTTTACAATATACGACTCCCACAAACTTGGAAGACAGGCACAATAATTACTATATCAAAACCAGAACAAGACCACACTAAAACAAATAGCTATAGACCAGTAACGCTTTTACTAGTAATAAGGACAAACATTGAACTCATTATATGAGGTTGAATGCTACACACAATTAATTCACATATTTTAAAGTGTGAAACTGTTGTGAAACTATTATGAAACTAGTACTGCAGGGGTGGTAGTCTCGACTGCTGCTTGACGAGTCACGCCCCTACGGACCCGAGTTGTATGTAAGTAGAATGAAAAGTTGAGTTAATAGTATGAATGTATGTGTGTGCATGTCGAACCCACCCGGCTATCGTGTCGTGGCCGAGGTTCTGCAAAGGGTCAAACGACGCCAGATCAGCTTGCTTATTCACAGACATCTAATCTACCGAACCGGTCTCGTTGCTTTGAGTGGACAGAGAGTCTCGCAGGCAATGATACCCACACTAAGTGTCTCCAAGCTAAAGGTAGAGCTTATGCCCACAGCTGCGTGGCTAAGGAAAAGCATTGGTCAATAATATGACGGCCATCAGGAAGTGGCGCTCCTCGGTTTCACTAGCCTTCTCCTGGTAATGAAGGGGTCTGCAGGAGTGACCGGATATTTCCATAGCTACTCTGTGGAACCGAATTATGGACCAAACTTCGGAAACAAAAGGTGATGACGCTACCTCAAGTGCCACTAGTTTAGAGGGTGACCATAACCGACGAACTCGTACGGAGCAACGACGAAGAAATCGGCAAAAGTCTTAAGGGTCTAAACACAAACGACACAAAGAAAATGTGTGGCAATACAATATAGAGGATGAAATGCCTCAGTAAGCCGAGCTTATCGATAGAAGAGGCCAGGGAATTGGCATTACAGCCTTACAGAGTCCTAAAGGACTCCAAGCCAAATAAGCGGCAGAGATCTAATGGCAGCACTACTGATAAGAGCTAAAGGGCATCAATATGAGCCTAAACCCCAAAGTATGTAGCGAAGAAAAGAGATTGAAATGCTTTCACAGTCTATGACCAGCTATGTCTTGGCGACATACAGCCAACTGGCCACCTCTGTAAAGGTGGGAATCACCCTTTCCAGAGAGCTTAATGACAGAGGAACACACAGAGTCTGTACAGAAAGCCATTTTACACGCGATAGTCGGAGGAAGGAGCCGAGCTGAAGTAATGCAGGCGGCCGAGATGCCGCATCCTGAAATCTTCATCGGTTACTTTCTAAACAGTTCAGATCCTTGCCCTTATAGAAGGTCAGAATGACCTTAGCACCTCCATGTGAAGGCTCTACGGAAAAATCCGATAAGCCAAATGGTGGAGGTAACTTTAGGTTAGTTGATTCAGGGTCGTCTAACAAAATCAAAGGTAACGGTGAAAAAATCAACTATGGTTTTGGGCAGGCATCTCTGTGAGAGCGAAGGTAGACTCAAGGGCCGCAACAGCCCGATTCTTGCACTGCCTCCTCGAAGAAATAAAGGGTTTCTGGTTAGGGTAACCAGTGAAGGCGCCGAAAGAGCCCATGCTGGCTCAGAGGCGGTAAAAACTAAAGGGCGTAAAGGCCGCAAATAGCCTAAGGCCTAAGTACCACGGTAAGGACGTAAAAAAAACATGGTTATGAGGTGCAACCAAATCAACCTCCATCATTCAAACCCGGCATATATATATATATATATATATATATATATATATATATATATAAAGAGTTCCAAGTGCATGGGGGGTTTATCTCAGAAACAGAGAGCAGGAAGGTATGATTGCAAGATTTAGGTGTGGAAGTGAGGTGAACGCGAACAGATACTGGATAAAGAAGGATATAAATAATATATTTGATACATTCGTTAATATCAATATATAGTGTATATCAAAGACTTACACTTTCATTTTTGCAGGGCCTCCTCTGCTGTCTCTCTCTGGTAATGAAGGGGTTAAATCCTTAATTGTATGTGTTTTAACCATATCGTCAGTAATAAAATGTTCCCAAAGCAGTTCATATAATTCAGGGTCAGCTATCACCTAGAAATAAACATGATATCAAATATTAGTTATGAATAATCAAGACAATAGCAACATCAAAAATGTGTACAACAATTACAATTCAAGCAATAAAATACCGTGAAAACATTAACAGAATCTTTAAATTAACTAGTTATTATTATTAGTTTTAATTTGTATCAATGTTTACTACAACTTGACTTTTGTAAACAAATACTTATTATATTATTAACGGTGGGATTTGTCTACACCTATGGCTAGCTTTGTGAAATTGTATTAAGCTTCTAGCAAAAACCAATATAAATAAAGTATTATTTAGAGTTATTTATGTAGATTAATATTAATAATAAAGCTTTTCGCAGTAAGCAACGTACAATTACAGGGGCAAATTATTACATTTATGATTATTGTTTACAATTATGATTATTTTATTGCAATTACTTATTTTGTCATGTAAATGTAAGTATATCAAAAATTTTCCACGTCATTGGATTTTGTTGTCTATTGGGAAATAAAGCTTTATTATAATTATTATTCTACATAAATTGTCTAAAACTTATATTTTATAATAGTTTTTTTATATAAAAGCTCAATACATTTTCAAAATTATCGCCAAAAGTTACACAAATCCCACCCATAATGTTCATTTTTATTATGATAATAATTATAATATAACATTTAATATGACAAAACAAGTAAAATAAAAATAAAAATATCTGGTGTGTGCACCACACGACTTTCCGAATTACATAACCTATTTATATATTATATAATATTATATAGTATAACATTTTCGACATTTTCAACTTTTTTGGATATATTTAATTTTTTTTACTTTTATGTCTTAAGTCTAACTTGTTCGACTTTTTTTTGTTGGCATTTTGACTTTTTTGGCATTTTGACTTTTTGGATATTATTCGACATTTTTTTTAATTTTTCGACATTTTTTACTTTTTCACTATTTATGACATTTTTTACTTTTTTTTGGTTAACATATTTGACTTTTTTGACATTTTCAACTTTTTTGGATATATTTAATTTTTTTTTACTTTTATGTCTTAAGTCTAACTTGTTCGACTTTTTTTTGTTGGCATTTTGACTTTTTGGATATTTTTCGACATTTTTTTTAATTTTTCGACATTTTTTACTTTTTTATATATATGTCATAAATAGTGATGACATTTTTTACTTTTTTTTGTTGACATTTTTGACTTTTTTGACATTTTATTTTTTTTTCCTTATTTTGACTTGAATTGACTTGACATTATTGATTTTTTTTATCTTCTTTGAAATTTTTGACATTTTACTTTTTGGCATTCTGACATTTTCACATTCTGGCATTGTGACATTTTAACATTTTGGCATTCTGACATTTTTACATTTTAGAATTTTGACATATTTACAGTAATAAAAAATGAACCTATTTATATATTGTATAACATTTTCGGCATTTTCAACTTTTTTGATATTTTTTTTTTTTTTACTTTTATGACTTAAGTCTAACTGTTTTTGACTTTTTCAACTTTTCTTTGATGACATATTTGACTTTTTTGACATTTTATTTTTTTTCCATATTTTGACTTTAATTGACTTGACAGTTTTGATTTTTTTTATCTTCTTTTAAATGTTTGACATTTTACTTTTTGGCATTCTGACATTTTAACATTTTGACATTCTGGCATTCTGAGATTTTAACCTTTTGGCATTGTGACATTTTTACATTTTAGAATTTTGAATGTAAATATGTGAAAATTGCAAATCGGAAAAATGTCAGAATGTCAAAATGTCAGAATTCCAAAAAGTTAATATCTCAAAACGTGAAAATGTCAAAATGTCAACTCAATGTCAAAAAAGTTACAAATGCCAATCAAATGCCACCACTTTTATGACTTTGTTTTCTAACTTTTTTTTGACGTTTTATTTATATTTTTCGACTTTGTTTTGTTTTTGTGATATTTTTGTCTTTTTTTACTTTTTCGACATTTTTTACTTTTTTTTGACAATTTTTACTTTTTTGACGTTTTTGACTTTTTTTTGACATATTTGACATTTTTTACTTTTTTAAAAATATTTAAAACTTTTTTTACTTTTTTTTGTCATTTTTGATTTTATTAAACTTTTTTTTTGAAATTTTTGACACGTGAGATTTTGACATTTTCACGTTTTGACATGTTGACTTTTTATATTTTTGACCTTCTGACATTTTGACAAATAATCAATTATTACGTGACGCGGCGGGCGTGGCGTAAATCAAGCGCGGAATTAGCGAAAATTGTCGCATGTTAAATGTAGTAAGGTAATGAAAATATACATTAATAATTACTTTACATTTTTTACTTTTTTGACGTTTTTGACTTTTTTTTTGGACATATTTGACATTTTTTACTTTTTTAAAAAATTTAAATCTTTTTTTGGTTTTTTTTTGAAATTTTTGACACGTGAGATTTTGACATTTTCACGTTTTGACATATATTATTTATATTTTTGACATTCTGACATTTTGACGACATTCTAACATTTTACCATTTGGGCATTCTGACATTGTTAATATTTTTGATATTTGTTGATTTTTTTTGGCTTTTTTGATATCTTTGACATTATTTACTTTTTCGACATTTTTGACTTTTTTGGCATTTCTGACTTTTTTGACATTTTTCACTTTTATTTTGACATATTTGACTTTTTTACTTAAAAAAAAAAAGATTACTTTTTTTGACTTTCTTTGAAATTTTTGACACGTGAGATTTTGACATTTTCACGTTTTGACATTTTGACTTTTTATATTTTTGGCATTCTGGCATTTTGACAGTCTGACATTTTAACATTTTGGCATTTTTCACATTTTCATATTTTTAAATGTTCACATTTTCACTTGAATAAATAATAGTAATTATTAATGTATATTTTTAATACCTTACTACATTTAAGATGCGACAATTTTTGCTAATTCCGCGCTTGATTTTGGCCACGCCCGCTAACGTCACGATGATGTATATTATTCATTATTTGTGACATGCGCAATAGGAAATCGCTATTATTGAGAAATTTTCTGTTTTAGTGAACCGATTTTGCTCAAATTTTCACAGGGTAGCCGGAGCGCGGGCTCTCACCCGATTTCCAAATTTGGTCGCGATCTGTTGTGCCGTTTTCCCGCCGAGAGTGTTAAATGGTACGCCATCGCCCCCAATTATTATGAGACACGTGCCGCGTCATAATACGTGACGTCAGCGGGCGTAACGTAAATCGGTCACGGAATTGGCGAAAATGGTCACATGTTAAATGTAGTAAGTAATAAAATATGAAAATGTGAAAAATGAAAAGGTGTAAAAAGAATGTGTAAAAAGAAAATGGTGAAAAATGAAAATGTGAAAATGCCTAAATGTAAATATGTTAAAAATTCCAAACGTAGAAATGCTAAAATTTTAAAATGTTAAAATGTCAAAATATCAGAATGCCAAAAAAGTTAAAAAGTTAATATGTAAAAATGTCAAAATGTCACAACTGTCAAAAATAAAAAAAAAAGTTCGAAAATGTTAGAAAAAGTAAAAGTGAAAAAAAAATCAAAAAAGTAAAAAACAAGTCAAAAAAGTAAAAAAAGTAGAAAATGTCAAAGACGTCGAAACTGTCAAAAAAATTCGAAAATGCCATAATTTTCAAAAAAGTAAAAAATGTCTAAAATGTCAAAAAGTAAAAAAAATTCATAAATGTCAACAAAAAAAGGTGCACCCTCATCAAACCAAGTCTCCCTCCGGTTGCCATTCTTCTTCCTCGCCAGCGCTGCCCTCATCGTCCTCTCCAACTGCAGGACCTGCTCACATTTCACGACTTTTAACTTTCCGCATAGTTCACAATATCCGACTTGTCTCAACTGAAGCCCTGCTACCCCATCTCGTCCCCCATTCCACTCTTCCTCCCTCTCACCGATACTTGGTCTGATCCACCCTCGTTTTCAACTCTGAAGTGACCTAACTCGTCCCTTCCGAACTCCTTGACCATATCATAGTCTATCACAGACCCTCCTTCGTTACCACAGCATGTGTTTTCCCTTCCCAATCCCTCTCAGTACAACCGTTCAGCACATCCCACCCCACCATTCTCAGCTACTGCCACTGATTCCACTCTCTTCCCTCTTTGTTGGTGACCTTGTTCTGCGATATTCTCTCCACGTCCGTCTTCATTTCCTTCAGCAACTCTCTCAGCTCCTTCATGTTCTTATTGCAGTGCAGCGCCTCCACCCAAAAACTACTTACTAAATTATATCTACGGTTGCCAAAATATTACTGTATAATGTATAGGTTACAAGAAAAGGTAACTCTTCCTCAGTTATCTTCAAAAATCCTCTACAATAAAGTAGAGTAGGTTTGACGTACCTGGAAGGATCTGACGATATTTTAAAATATATCGTGATATTAAAAAGAAAAATAATATTCCTGATATGTTTTTAGCTTTGTTTGTATAAAAAAGCGCTGGTTATAATTGTTGTAATAGGTTTTGCATTGTAATAATTTGTTAATGAAAAATAAATATTTATTTTATATAAATAATATATATATATATATATACATAATTCCAAATATAAAAATGGATTATTGCCTATAATTTAAAATTGCTTCAATATCCTGTTTTATATCGTCGGCCTTTTGGATGAATATAAGCTGAAATCAAATAAATGAAAGAAGTGGTAAGTACATAGGCAGCTATAGTGCTTTAAGGCAGATTTACATCAGAGATATAATCATGAGACAAAACACATTTGTAGCGTGAGCGTGAATGCGCATAGGCTCATTCAAAAACAAACGAAGTGTCATTATCTATATTGTATTGTTAACGCAAATCAAATTTTAGTATTACCTTAGCTGCTGTAATGATTTGTCTCGCCAACTTGACGGACATGTACTCTATTTCATCCTTTAGTTTATCGGGATTTGCTTTTGCAACATCTCGGAGAGTTTTGTATCCTGCCCTGAATAATTGTCTGGCACGGTTCTAGAAAACATGTGTTTATATCGTATATTTCGATATATATATATATATATATATATATATATATATATATATATATATATATAACCTTTCATAACTGTAGGTTATATACTATTACTTACTTGTTTAACTCCAGGCAATGCCATCAGAGGTATCAATTCTTTAATGGAGGAGTCAGATAGTCGATTTCTCATTCCTTTTAACAATAGAGCTAATGACCAAAAATCTTCAAACTGCTCGCAAAAATTCAACACATTTGAAGCAAAGGTTGTTGCTGTTGTCAACAAATTTTGGATGAATCCCCGGTGTACGTCAAATGTAGCTACCTCAGATAAAGGCATTGCATTACGCAT
Source organism: Lordithon lunulatus (assembly GCA_963942505.1). Classification (NCBI taxonomy): domain Eukaryota; kingdom Metazoa; phylum Arthropoda; class Insecta; order Coleoptera; family Staphylinidae; genus Lordithon; species Lordithon lunulatus. The sequence goes on along the minus strand of OZ012674.1, from coordinate 42,534,987 downwards.
GTCGTTTAATATCAACGTCACATAAAATCTTCTTAAAACTCGTTGTGGTAGCTCCGTGATTACTACATTTGTAAATAGTTTTACCGCCACAGCTTCTGTGAAGCCCAAAATATTTGCTATTTCTAGTTCTTTGGAACTTAGCTGGCAGTACTGAAAAATAATAATATGTAATAAAATAAAGTATATAACAATTATCTTTGTTTATGAAGCTTTGCACAATTATATTATCTTATTTATATAACGGCAACAAATATTCTCATATTACAGTTAAGTTATCGAAACTAGTATGCTGTCAGGTATTCAACTAAAAAATAAGTAAAATAATACACTTCTTAAAAAGATCATACAAGCATAAATTTAAATTTAGCATGATTAATTTTAATAATTTTCTCCATATTTCGAACTGAAAATGCCACTCTAAATTGCGTTGCAGATTCCCTTAAATAATGTATTCTAAGTACTACATCACTTTGATGTACCACAAAAGTGACACACTCCTTAATTGAGAGAGACTCTAAGTTCTAACAATCAAATATGTTTATTAGCAGATCATGAACGGTTCAAATGCATCCTAGAAATGCGGGACTATATTGCAATATTCTCTGTAAACCTGGCATTGCAACTCTTAAGGCTCGGGTTTTAATTTATATGTGCGACAATCCCAAATTTAAAAACTATTCAATAGACTTAAAAAGTATTAAACAAAAATAAGAAATATTCTATTTTCATAAAAAAAAATATATATATTCTGACATATCTTTAGTTCAACATAAATATAAATTTCATTTTAATTTTGTACTTATTAATATGAATTTAATATTATTCAACTTCTGTCATAGCTAGCTACAACCGTAACTTTAACGAAACATTTAGAATTTCTATTAAGAAATTAATTAATTTTCTAAATCTATTTGCCCATAAAATCCTCTCCATTAATAACATTAATTTACCAATGCATAGTAATGACTGTTCGTGATTGAGATTTGTTCTGCAATGTCATATGGTGTTATTAAATATAATAAGTGTAGATCGGGTGACAGAACTAGGCTGTATTGGGCTTGCAGCAAATCATTATATAGCACATCAGCTGTTTCTAGAGATAGTCCACCTAAAGTAAAAAATTAAAATTAAAATTTGAACTAAATTAGTTAACTATTTATATCAACAATACATTTATCACACATCCATCGTCTCACGGCTACTACACTAGACTTATAATAACTAATATGATGGCCATAACCAAACAGCCTTTGTTTACGGAGCAGGGTGGGTGTGTCTGAAGGTGCGAGCCAATCGATCCTTTCAAGCATAGTGAGCTGCTGGCCAAGTCGGGAGAAACCAAAGTGGGTCTAAAGACATTCGGAGCAACGGCTAAAAGCAGGCCATCGAGTCACCAGAGATGGGGCGTGAAGGCTACTACTCTGATGACGAGAGGAGCAAGGAAATGAGATCCTCTATTAAGCAGGTCCTCTCCATCGTTCTCCAACGTGGTGATGAACACGATCGTCGAGAACCTGGGCCGAACAAGAGGAACAAGGGCGCAACTTAGCGCACACGAGCTCAAATGCAAGGTGGCTGCACTTACCTGAAGATTAGATGACGTGTCAGAACTATGGAAGACGGAGCTGCTGGAGGAACAGGTCCAGGATCTTAATTAGACTGAGGCGTTTGGGTGACGTAAGAACGGTAGTAGGACGTTTTTGCCGAAGAAAATACAGCGGCAACCACGATCCGCGGGCTGTTTGACCCACGGGCTAACTACGAACAGTTTGTGTCCAGTTAAGTCCTCCTACGTTACCACCACACGGATAAATGGTCAAATGAGTAGAGCACGAGGACGCTATTTCCCGGAAATTACAGGGTCTCTCTGGCGATCAAGGTCCCAGTTGATCCCAGCACTAGTCAGGAAGGTACTGGATTCATAGAAAATATGGAATATGTATTCGTAACTACACGGGCTATGATTAAACCGGCAACCAATGGCCCCAATCCGCAAACTGAGGCGGTCGTCTCGTCAAGGCAGGGGCTAGTCATAAGGGGACCAACTGAGGAAGGTGCGAGAGATAAATACAAGGGGGACCAGTACTCCCCTACGAACAGAACACACCTTGTCGCGGTGTGGGGGCCCAGTGAGGCGATATCTGTAAACGGCCCAGCTATGAGGGTATACATAGCTGGGACTAGGAAGTCGTCGCATTGCTAAGATGTTCGGGGGCCATTGCAACTCCTTGCGACAATGGGTCTCTCTAATAGAGCCAACCACCTTTGACCTATCGGCCTCTCTTGGCCAACCTCTACAGCCACCCGGGCTTCTTTCTGACCCCGACGCTATTATGTATCGAGGGCTAGGGGTCAAATTACTGTCTTAAACCTTTGCAGTCCACCGCAATTCCTAGCGCGGCGGGCTCAGCCTACAGAGTCACTTCACACCTTTGAACTATCGCCCTCCCTTGGCCACCTCTTCAGCCTCTCTTAACTTCTTCTGACCCCGACGCTATTAGAGCTACTCGAGGGCTAGGGGTCAAACTATCTTCTCTTCACCGATAAAAAAAATAAAAATAAAAAAATAAATAAAAATAAATAAATAATTTTTTTTTTTTTAAAACCTCCTTGACGAGACGAGTCAAGCCGGGACGGTGATCAGCACTACACAGCCGGGTCGGGACGCCGGGTGCAACACTATCGTACGCCGTGGATGGCTTGCCGATCCCGGTGGCCCGCCAAGAAAAGGAGGAGACAGCCCCAGACCCAGACCAGGAGTTGTAACAAACTAAAGAGTCGGCCCTAGTGTGCGAAGAGAAAGAAAACTCTCTAAAACGAAGCACATAATATGACATGAACAAGGAAATAGAAAGGATCCATACCGAACAGGGGAGGGACACCCCCGTTCCGGTGGTCATGCATTCCGTGGCGGGATGCACACCACCGTCATCCAGCGACCGCCATGACCCTCCAGCCAGCTGGATGGGGGGCCTACAAGAAGCGATCGGCAACACTGACATGGGTAACGACGAGATCTTCATAACCCCGTCGTCACCAAGCAAGAAGTAGGCCACGGAGAAGACGGAGACAAGGCCAAGAAGGAACAGTAAGGAATCTTTAAAATACTGGCCAAGGGCAAGGGCCAACAACCCAGACAGCTCAGACTCGGAGGATGGAAACAAAGCTCAAACCACAAAGAAGAAAGCCTCCTCGCCACCGGAAGGAGGGAACGGGAAGGCTGAACAAACAGGGGCAAGAGAAAAGCAGTCTAATCACCAACTGACTAGCAGTGAGAACGAGGACGAGTACCAATTGGTCGTCGTACAGTTGGCGGGACTCAGAGAGGCCGTGCTACGGTTGACTGACACGGCAGTAACCACACGAAACATCTCCAAGGACGCGAAAGTGGACGCGGCAATACTCAATAAATCTTGAACCCCGCTCAAATTCCCCAAGAATAATAAGGCGGAACTAAGGCGCCAGCTTGAAGAGCTAAGGGCTGAAAAAGCGAAATGGAACAAGGAAATGGAGAAAGTGAGAGCAGAAATAAAGAAAATGCAGGCACGCTTGGACCAAATAACTAGCCAAGCAACCCAACTAGACCCCACGTTAGAGAAGAATGAACCACCGGAAAAAGCAATAGCCAGAATAAGGAGCGCCTTTAGCAGGTATCGCACCTACAACGCGGCGGTTGCGACACTAGATGAGAACTGGCCCGAGGGCACCTTCCTAGACGTGAAAATGACAGGCAGGGAGACCACAAATTGGCCACCATGCGTAGAGGTGGTCAAACACATCCACGCACAATACAGAGCTGTGACAAGTGGCCTGAAAAGAAAACCGGCAGACTGGTAGAGGAACTCGCGAGTCTAAATTTAAAGGTGGGGGACGTAGCCACAATAGCCCACACCACAGAAGTGCATCTTAATGAAGGCCCAACGGGGAAAACGGAGAGGTTTACCCACTATATTGTGTGTGATACCACCAACGAGCTTAGTCTAAAGGAGAGCATCTACCGGGGCTTTCAGAAAATAAGATCAATCGCAGAGGCGAATGAAACAACGGAGCTGGCAATCGAGAACCCGAGGCTGCAAGCACACATTTTAAGGAAGATGGCCGAGTTTATACTAGTAGGCTCAAGAGTAAAAGCGACAGTATGGGATCATGAAGGACACCGCACACCGAGCAGTCCCCAAGGAACAGCCACAGAGGCAAATCCTAAAGCAAGGAAGGAAGAGACAATCCCGATAAAGCCGGCAGAAGGACAAAGTTACGCAGACCTAGTTCGGCAGATCAGGGACATCGACAGCGGGGACAACAACGTCGTCCGACTAGAAAGAACAGACAATGGCAACCTCAAGATCAGGGTGAGAGGCAGTGGCGTCAAAGTGGACGAACTGTGCGACGCCATCAAGGCAAGGGAACCGACCACCGAGGCCAGAGGCAGGAGGTCCGGCGTAACCTTGCACATAAGGGGCCTAGACCTCCTGACCAGGAAAACCGAGGTCGAGACGGCCATCCAAAAGGCAACAAATTGCGGAGAGGAGTACTGGATAGGCGAGCCGGGACCGGCTCGAAATGGAACAATAAACATAACGGTTATAACAACCAAGAGAGATGCCAACGAACTCGAAAGAACGAGGATAAAAGTCGGCATGGTACAAAGCACAGCCATCAGGCGAGAAGAGCTACCGCAGGGCTGCAGCCGCTGCTGGCTGGACGGCCACCGGGCCCGCGAGTGCAGCGGGGAAGACCGACGCAACCTGTGCCTGGAATGTGGCGAAGAAGGCCACCAGGCCAGGCAATGCAGAAAGCCAACCGCCTAATGCGCGATCTGCAAGGCAGAAGGCCATGCAGCAGGGGGTCGCCGATGCCCGATCAAAAGAAGAGCCAGGGATGAGGCCAGGCACAAGACCAGAGCCAATGACTGAGGGGGGCAACCCCCCGCAACTTAGGAGCCAAAAAGGGATTACATAAGAGAACTACGGTGGGTAAAAGGCAAAATGACAACTCCGAACACCCCGGGATCCCAACCCTAGGCCCAGACAGTGCGTGGAGCGCTTAGCAGTGCATCGAAGGCGGAAAGCCTCCACAGTGGGGCGTGAGGAGGTTTAGTCGGTAGGCGCCCCATCAGAATGACGGCGTCAATCGGACACTGCCCATGCTCTCTAATTAGAGCATGGGCGTCTCTAGAAGATTCCTCCTCACGAGGGAAAAAAATGGTGCACTCGGACCGGCCAATCAGAGTCGCCCAGAAAATCCTCAATGTCTCTAAGAGGAGGGGTGTAGAAATCAACCTGTCGCGTATTCCGGATGGCATAGAGAAGGCGAGAAGTCCTGGTTAGCGACAGCCATAAGCGAACCTGCGTGTCTAACCCAATATCATGGCGTGCCCGCGGACAAACTTCCCCCCAGCCGAGTTGTAAGTTCTCGTGACTGGGGTAGCAGTGTCGTGAACGATACCTACGAGCCACCTGGCCACTTCTCGTAGAATTTAGCCTTGCCTCCACATCTCGGGCTCCGTGGCGGTTGACGTTTAGTTCCCGTGAACTCGTCGGACTTAAAATGGAACCAGCAACTAACAAAACATCAAAACCAAAAATTGTGGGACACTTACAGAGCGAACCACGAAAAAAATAGCACTCGGACTGCGCAAGGAGAAAGCTGAAGAAGCAGGCAGCAAGCGCCAGTTCCTCTTCAGAAGCTAGAGGTCAAGGGGCTTCTGGTGGTCCAGGTGGCAGTGGCTATACCGCTGATCAAGGGACTCAGAAGAGAGAGGCCTCCCTTCTGAGTCCCTTGATCTACGGTATAACCACATCAGGAGTAATCACACCGCCGATCGACAGAAGACCGGCGAAGAAAATTAGGGGCTCCACAGAACCTTCCTTTTCACATGGTAAGTCATACAGGGACGCAACCTCGGATATTAAAATGGCAATACTGCCCCACGACTATCCGGAGTCATCCCTGACTGAAAAGCAGATAGGAAACAGTCCTACCTGCTCGAAAAAATCGACGTACTGAAAGCCGGTGAATCCACTGGCTTCGGTAGAGTTTTAGCCAGGCCCAAATACCTCCTGCGTCAACCAAAGCACCAAACATTTTCTGGTGGGGATAATGAGAGAAGGGCAACGCTGGGAGGAGGGCAGGCGCAAATCCATAGAGGAGAGCCTGATACCCAATCAATTAAGAGCCATGACGTCGATACCGAGGCCAGTAATAGAACCGAGGAAGATTCTACGCAGATTGTTGGTCCAAAATAACGAAATAACGACGGCTACATGGAAGGTGGTACACAACAGGCCTGATCCTAAATGTCAGAAAGTGGTCATCACCATGGACGGGACAAACTCAAGGGGATACACTGCCAGCAGCTGCTGAACTTATCCCGGGTAAGCTTCAAGTTACTCGGGGCATAGAAGGTCGGCGAAGAATAAGAAGCCATGGAAGGGGAGCCAACTACGGATCTTCAACCAACCTGAACGCCAACCAAAAACTGTGAAAGGATCTGAAGAGGCAACTATATAGGACACACGTCGAATGGAGGGACCTGGAGAGGAACCTATGAGGGGGCAGGGCCTAGTTAACGGCCAACTACGGAACCTCTAGAGCAAAAGTCACCCGAGGAGGGACCCAGAAAAGACATCCCGCAAAACGTTTCGGTGGGGGAATTATCTGTGGCAACACAGAATAATCCAGACGGGGAGCCTGAGAAGGAACCGTCAGTGGATATGAAGGACTAGCTAAAAACCAAGTATGAAGATACTCCAGGTGAATATACATCATTGCATAGCAGCCTCGGCTGCTCTAAATGCGTATACAATCCTCAACATAGATATTGTGCTCAATCACGAACCTTGGATAAGCAAGGAGGAATTCACGTACTACGACTGGGAAAATATTTGACACTTTATAGTATCCATACAACGGACGACCCGAGAACCTGTATAGTTGCAAAAAACGAGGTCAACCTACTACCCATGTGGAACTTAAACTCTGGGGACCCCACAGTTGTGAAGGTGCGACTACAGCCAGAAGAGAGAACAGAGACGGAATTATTCCCATATGATCAACCCAGACCTCCAGAGTACGGGCCCTGACAGCATACTGCTAGAAAAGCAAATTCCAAATGATTGTCGGATGTGACACACATACGCACCACTCTGTGTGGGAAAGCAGTAACTTCAATGAAAAGAGTGTCCGTCTTAGATTATTGATTAGAAAATAAACTAGATTTTCTTAACCCCAACAACAATCCGACCATCGTAACATCAACACGAAGCGAAGTAATTGACTTAACCATAAGGACGATGCAAACAGAAATCATGGTGACCAATTGGCATTTATCAGACAAACCAGCTCTGTATGACCGCAGACACATCAAATTTGAAATAAAATTCATGAAAACTACCCCCCTGTCATTTAGGAACCCAAGAAACTGTCAGCGGGAACTGTATAAAGAATACCTGCGACAGGTTTTGGAACCGTTAAAGTCAGAAACATCCGACGTAGACAGTCGCCGAGGTGCTTGCAGCGGCAAAAAACATGTCGAACAAGAAAGCCCCCGGTCCGGACGCCTTCCGAATGCGGTGTTGAAGGCCGTCGTGGAGGAAATCGCGGAGTCAGTGACCGGAGTATTCAACCAGTGCCTCAAGGAAGGAGTCTTTCACAGAAGATGGAAGAGGACCCGGTAGGTTTTGCTGCCGAAAAAGACTAGCAAGCGACCCCTCGGTCTTCAGTTCCATATGCCTGCTCGACGGCGCAGCTTCACGAAAAGCCTGCTGGCAGATCGCCTAGATGAGACAGAAGCAGCCAGCGACTCTATGTCCCCGATGCTATTTGGTTTTCGCAAAGGAAGATCAACGTTGGGTGGACACAATACGCACCCTGCTGAGACGGGCAGAAGAAGCGAACAGCGACCCATCGAGAAAGCGCCAGCACTGCTTGTTGATCGCCGTAGACGTCCGGAATGCGTTTAACTCAATGCCATGGGCGAGGATAATGGAGGCGTTGGTCAGGATGCAAACTCCACCACACTTGCAGAGGACGCTACAAAGTTAGCTGTCGCTACGAGAGCTGACCTACGAAGACGCGGGGATATCAACAACGACAACCTTCCAAGTTATCGGGGGAGTCTCCCAGGAGTCGGTGCTGGGGCCGCTACTTCGGAACCTGGCCTACAACGGCGTTTTGAGGCTGAAGCTACCACCGGAGACGCAGACGATCGCATTTGCGGACGACCTGGCAATAGTTGTGAGGGCCAGGGGCATTGAGGACCTTAAACGCGTAGCCGAAGAAGAGGTTGATACGGTGGCCAGCTAGATGCGGGAGACAGGCCTCGAACTAGCAAAGGAGAAGGCCGAAGCGGCTGTCAACGAGAAGGGCCGACAGGGAACGAGATGATAACACTGTCATCTCGTTGGGGCGTTCCATTGCAATTTCGAAGAGCCTGAGGTATCAAGGAGTCATGCCCAACATAGGAGGGTAAACGTAGATTGCTCGCCAGCGTCGCGAGATCGAAACTGCTATACACGGCGTCAGCATGGCCCGAGGCAATAAAGACGGCGAGAAATCATGGGCGGTTACGCAGCGTGCTCAGGACGAGAAACCTAAGAATCATCAGGGCCTACCGCGCGGTCCCTACAGACGCCGCGGAAGTGCTGGAGTCTACAGCCCCGGCGGATCTCCTCGTCACGGAGAGAACGGTGAAGTTACTGACGCGAAAGAAGGAAGCTAGGTACGCCACTACGAAGGCCTGGCAAAGAAGGTGGAACAGTGGCGTAAAGGGAGCGAGGACGCGGTCACTGATCCCGGAGTTGGGTCCCTAGATTCAGCGAACGCACGGCGAAACCATGCACTGGTTGGCCCAGCTTCTAACGGGGCACGGGTGCTTCCAGACGTGCCTGGTGTAGATCAAGAATATCGCCGACGGGTCCTCCCTCTACTGCAGATCCGAAAGCGACGCCGTAGCGGACACGCTGCTGCATTGCCAACACTGGACGGGCTGGGCGGGCAGTCAACAGCGAAGTTGCTAGCGCTCCAAATGCTAGAGTAAGAAGAGGTGTCACACTTCGCCGAGCAGGTGCTGAGCACCAAAAACAGCGAGAGCCTGGTCACTGGTCGCCATGTAAACGCAACCCCGCAGAAGTGAGCGTAGAACAGTCCTGAAGGGACCACAACAGAGATGAGGACCAAACAGGCCAACACGACGGCACCTCTTTATGCCTTGAGGCGACCGGGTGGACGTGGGGTTTAGTTAATAGATCGGCCCAAAATGGGCTAGAATTCAGCACTGCCCGGGGGGAGAATGCTAAACATGACCCGCCCCCCCCCCGGCGTCTTTCTAAGATTCCCCCACCTCGAGCAAAAAACATTCAAGACATGACAAATCAGGTCAAAACCTATTCAAATCAAATTTTTGAGAAATATCTTAAATTTTAATCCAATATTAGTGAAACACTCGAAGTTGTTCATCAATGCTCCCAGTAAAGAGGGGGCGAAAGGAATCTAAAGAACCCATTAAGAAATGTTGTAGGATTTCTAACAGCACATTGCACATTAAACAAACACCTGCACACTATGGGGATAATGGGGATAGACAAGGTACCAACGTGCAGAGGCAGTGGGGAAGAAGAGGAAACCTCACTACATGTAATCACTAGCTGTGAAGCATTCAATGCATGCAAAAAAAGCTCTTTTGTCCAACGCGAATGAACCTAAAATTGCCACAAGCCCGAGTATTTACGAGAGTTCTGGACTTCGTTGAAGATACAGAGCTCATGAGTGAAGAATGGGGGTGCACAATAGGTCAGCCGTGGCCGCAGTTCAATGGGATACTACAGCCGGGGAAAAAATTGGTCATCGACAAACGGGTCCTTCTACCGTGTGTTATTGTATATATAGCAACTTGCTATTTCAGCAAATTGATCCCAAGTGTCGTTAATTGTATCCTAACGAGAAATGACGCCAAATTCCTGGGCCGGGATTCAAACCCGTTTAATAAGCGGGGGTTTACCGAAATAAAAATAATTATCAATATTCAAATTAACCTAGAATTATATAATATCAACGAGTGCTTATATGATTAATTCGATAACGTAATGTACTAGCTATAGATAGTGCGATAAATAGTAATAACAATATTATTGAAAAGTTGACAAAGTTACTTACTTTTGATGGCAGCTCTACCCATATTTGTTATCTCAAGTTTGTAGTTGGTGTTTTCCGATAGTGGCAACTGAAAATATAGATTAAAGTTTCATTTCATCCTCCTAATTAAACACTAGTTTAAATATAAACCTGGAATTGTTCCCTCGGTCGTTGTTGCCAATATAAACACTACATAAAATAAATGCAAAAATCGATTTCTTTTAATTAATATGATATTCATAGTGAATTTTATCTTGCCGGCCAGAACTTGTGCTCTGGCAAAATTCGCAATACCAGTAAATGAAGTAGTGTGTGAGTGCCATAATCGATAAATAAATTTTAAAAACATTCAGGCTCGCGTGGTCTTGGGTAACAAAGTTGACAGAGGAAGAGTTCACCGTGAGCATGACGAAACGATTTGAACTGAAAAAGTTATGATGAATACACGAAAATGCTATCTTTTTGAGTTTTGGTTTTTACATATCTTATATACTAAGGAAGATATGTAATTTTTTCTTTTGGATTATTAAAGAGTATGAAAAGTGACCACGAAAATCTAATTTTAGACTTTCGATATTATTTGAACCCAAAAAGTTATGACGAATACACGAAAATGCTCTCTCTTTGAATTTCGGTTTTCTCATATCTTATAGACTATGGAAGATATGTATGTTTTTCTTTTGGATTATTAAAGAGTATGAAAAGTGGGCATAAAAGGGGTTTTTAGTTTTTCGATATCATTTGACTTTTGGTTTTTACATATCTTATATACTAAGGAAGATATCTATTTTTTTCTTATGGATTATTAAAGAGTATAAAAAGTGGTCATAAAATTGTGTTTTTAGTTTTTCGATATCATTTGAACTGAAAAAGTTATGACGAATACACGAAAATGCTATCTCTTTGAATTTCGGTTTCTCATATCTTATAGACTATGGAAGATATGTATGTTTTTCTTTTGAATTATTAAAGAGTATCAAAAGTGGTCATAAAAATGTGTTTTTAGTTTTTCGATATCATTTGAACTGAAAAAGTTATGACGAATACACGAAAATGCTATCTTTTTGAATTTTGGTTTTCCCATATCTTATAGACTATGGAAGATATGTATGTTTGGATTATTAAAGAGTATGAAACGGGGCCATAAAAAAGGGTTTTTAGTTTTTCGATATCATTTGAAATGAAAAAGTTATGACGAATACACGAAAATTCTATCTTTTTGAGTTTTGGTTTTTACATATCTTATATACTAAGGAAGATATCTATTTTTTCTTATGGATTATTAAAGAGTATAAAAAGTGGTCATAAAAATGTGTTTTTAGTTTTTCGATATCATTTGAACTCAAAAAGTTATAACGAATACACGAAAATGCTATCTTTTTGAATTTTGGTTTTTTCATATCTTATAGACTATGGAAGATATGTATGTTTTTCTTTTGGATTATTGGAGAGTATGAAAAGTGGCCATGAAAATGTCATTTTAGTCTTTCGATATCATTTGAAATGAAAAAGTTATGACGAATACACGAAAATGCTATCTTTTTGAGTTTTGGTTTTTACATACCTTATAGACTAAGGAAAATATCTATTTTTTTCTTATTGATTATTAAAGAGTATAAAAAGTAGCCATAAAAATGTGTTTTTAGTTTTTCGATATCATTTGTAATGAATAAGTTATGACGAATACTCGAAAATACTATCTTTTTAAGTTTTGGTTTACTCATATCTTATAGACCATGGAAGATATGTAATTTTTTCTTTTGGATTATTAAAGAGTATGAAAAGTGACCATGAAAATGTGATTTTAGTCTTTCGATATTATTTGAAATGAAAAAGTTATCACGAATACACGAAAATGCTATCTTTTTGAATTTTGGTTTTCCCATATCTTATAGACTATGGAAGATATGTATGTTTTTCTTTTGAATTATTAAAGACTATGAAAAGTGGCCATAAAAATGTGTTTTTAGTTTTTCGATATCATTTGAACAGAAAAAGTTATGACGAATAAACGAAAATGCTATCTTTTTGAATTTTGGTTTTCTCATATCTTATAGACTATGGAAGATATGTATGTTTTTCTTTTGGATTTTTAAAGAGTATGAATAGTGGCCATAAAAATGTATTATTAGTTTTTCGATATTATTTGAACCGAAAAAGTTATGACGAATACACGAAAATGCTATCTCTTTGAATTTCGGTTTTCTCATATCTTATAGACTATGGAAGATATGTATGTTTTTCTTTTGGATTATTAAAGAGTATGAAAAGTTGCCATTAAAAAGGGTTTTTAGTTTTTCGATATCATTTGAACTGAAAAAGTTATGACGAATACACGAAAATGCTATCTTTTTGAGTTTTGGTTTTTACATATCTTATATACTAAGGAAGATATCTATTTTTTTCTTATGGATTATTAAAGAGTATAAAAAGTGGTCATAAAATTGTGTTTTTAGTTTTTCGATATCATTTGAACTGAAAAAGTTATGACGAATAAACGAAAATGCTATCTTTTTGAATTTTGGTTTTCTCATATCTTATAGACTATGGAAGATATGTATTTTTCTCTTTTGAATTATTAAAGAGTTTGTAAAGTGGCCATGAAAATGTGTTGTTAGTTTTTAAATATCATTTGAAAAGAAAAAGTTATGACGAATACTCGAAAATGCTATCTTTTTGGTTTTGGTTTTCTCATATCTTATAGACTATGGAAGCTATGTATATTTTGCTTTTGGATTATTAAAGAGTATGAAAAGTGGTCATAAAAATGTGTTTTTAGTTTTTCGATATCATTTGAACTGAAAAAGTTATGACGAATACACAAAAATGCTATCTTTTTGAATTTTGGTTTTTTCATATATTATAGAGTATGGAAGATATGTATGTTTTTCTTTTGGATTATTGAAGAGTATGAAAACTGGCCATGAAAATGTCATTTTAGTCTTTCGATATCATTTGAAATGAAAAAGTTATGACGAATACACGAAAATGCTAGCTTTTTGAGTTTTGGTTTTTACATACCTTATAGACTAAGGAAAATATCTATTTTTTTCTTATGGATTATTAAAGAGTATAAAAAGTAGCCATAAAAATGTGTTTTTAGTTTTTCGATATCATTTGTTTGAATAAGTTATGACGAATACTCGAAAATACTATCTTTTTAAGTTTTGGTTTTCACATATCTTATAGACCATGGAAGATATGTAATTTTTTCTTTTGGATTATTAAAGAGTATGAAAAGTGACCACGAAAATCTGATTTTAGTCTTTCGATATTATTTGAACCCAAAAAGTTATGACGAATACACGAAAATGCTCTCTCTTTGAATTTCGGTTTTCTCATATCTTATAGACTATAGAAGATATGTATGTTTTTCTTTTGGATTATTAAAGAGTATGAAAAGTGGCCATAAAAATGTGATTTTAGTTTTTCGATATCATTTGAACTGAAAAAGTTATGACGAATACACGAAAATGCTGTCTCTTTGAATTTCGCTTTTCTCATACCTTATAGACTATGGAAGATATGTATGTTTTTCTTTTGAATTATTAAAGAGTATGAAAAGTGGCCATAAAAATGTGGTTTTAGTTTTTCGATATCATTTGAACTGAAAAAGTTATGACGAATACACGAAAATGCTATCTTTTTGAGTTTTGGTTTTTACATACCTTTTAGACTAAGAAAGATATCTATTTTTTTCTTATGGATTATTAAAGAGTATAAAAAGTGGCCATGAAAATGTGGTTTTAGTTTTTCGATATCATTTGAACTGAAAAAGTTATGACGAATACACGAAAATGCTATCTTTTTGAGTTTTGGTTTTTACATACCTTATAGACTAAGGAAGATATCAATTTTTTTTTATGGATTATTAAAGAGTATAAAAAGTAGTCATAAAAATGTGTTTTTAGTTTTTCGATATCATTTGTAATGAATAAGTTATGACGAATACTCGAAAATACTATCTTTTTAAGTTTTGGTTTACTTATATCTTATAGACCATGGAAGATATGTAATTTTTTCTTTTGGATTATTAAAGAGTATGAAAAGTGACCACGAAAATGTGATTTTAGTCTTTCGATATTATTTGAAATGAAAAAGTTATGACGAATACACGAAAATGCTATCTTTTTGAATTTTGGTTTTACCATATCTTATAGACTATGGAGGATATGTATGTTTTTCTTTTGGATTATTAAAGAATATGAAAAGTGGCCATGAAAATGTGTTTTTAGTTTTTCGATATCATTTGAACCGAAAAAGTTATGACGAATAAACGAAAATGCTATCTTTTTGAATTTCAGTTTTCTCATATCTTATAGACTATGGAAGATATGTATGTTTTTCTTTTGGATTATTAAAGAGTATGAAAAGTGGCCATAAAAATGTGATTTTAGTTTTTCGATATCATTTGAACTGAAAAAGTTATGACGAATACACGAAAATGCTATCTCTTTGAATTTCCGTTTACTCATATCTTATAGACTATGGAAGATATGTATGTTTTTCTTTTGAATTATTAAAGAGTACGAAAAGTGGCCATAAAAATGTGTTATTAGTTTTTTGATATCATTTGAAATGAAAAAGTTATGACGAATACACGCAAATACTATCTTTTTGAGTTTTGGTTTTTACATACCTTTTAGACTAAGAAAGATATCTATTTTTTTCTTATGGATTATTAAAGAGTATAAAAAGTGGCTATGCAAATGTGGTTTTAGTTTTTCGATTCATTTGAAATGAAAAAGTTATGACGAATACACGAAAATACTATCTTTTTGAGTTTTGGTTTTTACATACCTTTTAGACTAAGAAATATGTCTATTTTTTTCTTATGTATTATTAAAGAGTATAAAAAGTAGCCATAAAAATGTGTTTTTAGTTTTTCGATATCATTTGTAATGAATAAGTTATGACGAATACTCGAAAATACTATCTTTTTAAGTTTTGGTTTTCACATATCTTATAGACCATGGAAGATATGTACTTTTTTCTTTTGGATTATTAAAGAGTATGTAAAGTGGCCACGAAAATGTGTTTTTAGTTTTTAAATATCATTTGAAATGTTAAAGTTATGACGAATACTAGAAAATGCTATCTTTTTGGTTTTGGTTTACTCATATCATAGACTATGGAAGCTATGTATATTTTTCTTTTGGCTTATTAAAGAGTATGAAAAAAGGGCCATAAATATGTGATTTTAGTTTTTCGATGTCATTTGAAATGAAAAAGTTATGACGAATACACGAAAATGCTATCTTTTTGAATTTTGGTTTTCTCATATCTTATAGACTATGGAAGATATGTATGTTTTTCTTTTGGATTTTTAAAGAGTATGAATAGTGGCCATAAAAATGTGTTTTTAGTTTTTCGATATCATTTGAACCGAAAAAGTTATGACGAATACACGAAAATGCTATCTTTTTGAATTTCGGTTTTCTCATATCTTATTGACTACCGGAGATATGCATGTTTTTCTTTTGGATTATAAAAGAGTATGAAAAGTGGTCATAAAAATGTATTATTAGTTTTTCGATATCATTTGAACCGAAAAAGTTATGACGAATACACGAAAATGCTATCTCTTTGAATTTCGGTTTTCTCATATCTTATAGACTATGGAAGATATGTATGTTTTTCTTTTGGATTATTAAAGAGTATGAAAAGTGGCCATAAAAATGTGATTTTAGTCCTTCGATATCATTTGAACTGAAAAAGTTATGACGAATACACAAAAATGCTATCTTTTTGAGTTTTTGTTTTTACATATCTTATATACTAAGGAAGATATCTATTTTTTTCTTATGGATTATTAAAGAGTATCAAAAGTGGTCATAAAAATGTGTTTTTAGTTTTTCGATATCATTTGAACTGAAAAAGTTATGACGAATACACGAAAATGCTATCTTTTTGAGTTTTGGTTTTTACATACCTTTTAGACAAAGAAAGATATCTATTTTTTTCTTATGGATTATTAAAGAGTATCAAAAGTGGTCACAAAAATGAGTTTTTAGTTATTCGATATCATTTGAATTGAAAAAGTTATGACGAATACACGAAAATGCTATCTTTTTGAATTTCGGTTTTCTCATATCTTATTGACTATCGGAGATATGCATGTTTTTCATTTGGATTATTAAAGAGTATGAAAAGTGGTCATAAAAATGTATTATTAGTTTTTCGATATCGTTTGAACCGAAAAAGTTAGGACGAATACACGAAAATGCTATCTCTTTGAATTTCGGTTTTCTCATATCTTATAGACTATGGAAGATATGTATGTTTTTCTTTTGGATTATTAAAGAGTATGAAAAGTGGCCATAAAAAAGGGTTTTTAGTTTTTCGATGTCATTTGAACTGAAAAGTTATGACGAATACTCGAAAATGCTATCTTTTTGGTTTTGGTTTTCTCATATCTTATAGACTATGGAAGCTATGTATATTTTTCTTTTGGATTATTAAAGAGTATGAAAAGTGGCCATAAAAATGTGATTTTAGTCTTTCGATATCATTTGAAATGAAAAAGTTATGACGAATACACGAAAATGTTATCATTTTGAGTTTTAGTTTTTACATATCTTATATACTAAAGAAGATATCTAT
This sequence comes from Lordithon lunulatus, assembly GCA_963942505.1. Taxonomy (NCBI): domain Eukaryota; kingdom Metazoa; phylum Arthropoda; class Insecta; order Coleoptera; family Staphylinidae; genus Lordithon; species Lordithon lunulatus. The sequence continues at coordinate 42,518,253 of OZ012674.1, read as the reverse complement.
TTTTTTCTTATGGGTTATTAAATAGTATAAAAAGCAGTCATAAAAATGTGTTTTTAGTTTTTCGATATCATTTGAACCGAAAAAGTTATGACGAATACACGAAAATGGTATCTTTTTGAATTTCGGGTTTATGATATCTTATAGACTATCGAAGATATGTATGTTTTTCTTTTGGATTATTAAAGAGTATGAAAAGTGGTCATAAAAATGTGTTTTTAGTTTTTCGATATCATTTGAACCGAAAAAGTTATGACGAATAAACGAAATTGCTATCTTTGTGAATTTTGGTTTTCTCATATCTTATAGACTACGGAAGATATGTATTTTTTTCTTTAGGATTATTAAAGAGTATGTAAAGTGGCCATAAAAATGTGTTTTTAGTTTTTCGATATCATTTGAACCGAAAAAGTTATGACGAATACACGAAAATACTATCTTTTTGAATTTCGGTTTTCTCATATCTTATAGACTATCGAAGATATGCATGTTTTCCTTTTGGGTTATTAAAGAGTGTTCAGGTTCCCGTTGAATGGTTTAAATAACGCTTCGAGAACTTGTTGTATAAAATGCTTTTATTTTGTTGTCTAGTACACATACGCACTAATACCTTTGTTGTCTAGTACACATACGCACTAATACGCGTCTGACTCGCAAGTGCCCTTGAGACGCTCAGCCCCTCTCAATACCCCATCGAGTCGGGGATGCGCGTAGCGTCAAAATAAACATTAAAATACCTTAAAGTATTAAACATACAGGGCGCCATGAAAGCTCTACTTTCATTTATCTTTTACCTAATACATTATTGTACAAATAAAAATACAATCTAAAACAAACGTTAAAAATACAATCTAAAACAAACGAGAAACATAACAGGTATAATTTTACAAGCCTTTGGAAATCTAGTTTTGTATAAATTAGCTAGCTCGTGCAAACATCTAACGGCTAAAAATGGTGCTGATGTCGTACCATACGTAACAGTATTTAACTGGTATATATTTAAAGTTTCAGATGAGCTTGCCCGCCAAACGATTTGTTGAAGATTTCTATGGTCGTTATCAATCAAAATCTGTCGGTACATTTTGGAAATATCTGCTGATATAACGAACGCATGTGTTCTAAATCTCATAACGATTGACAGTAGATCTTCTTGTATCGTTGGGCCTACGATTTGTAGATCATTTATAGAATAACCTGAGGTACTGCTCGCTGAGCCATCAAATACTACACGGAGTTTTGTTGTTTGACTATCTGTTTTTATAACACCGTGATGCGGCAAGAAATATTCAATATTATTATTATGTTTCACTACCCTTGTCATATGACCTAAATCTTCATATTCTTTCATGAATGCCTTATACTCTGAGAAAAATTGAGAATTTTTTTGAAATTTTCTTTCTAAACCAAGAAAACGTTTTATTGCTAATTGTTTAGAATCACCTAGAGTCTCGACTGACTGTTTTAATGGAAGTTTAACTGAGAACCTTCCATTTTCAATTCTTTTGAAAGTACTTTGAAAATGGCGTTCAGCAGCTTCCTGCTCCAATGATATATGGTTAACTTTAGGTGATTCTTCCAATTCCCAAAATTTTCTTAATTGGTCTTGAACGTGAATAGTAGAACTGTAATTACACTGACTAATGTTATTTGGTAAACTAGAGGAGATATTACCAGATATTATCCAACCAAGTACGGTTTTTTGTAAAATTGGTTGATTTTTGCCTAATTTAATTTGACCTATACTAAGAAGGCTCCAAAAAACTGAGGCACCAATCAGCATGTCAATGTTTGCTGATTTGTGAAACTCTGGATCTGCTAATTTTATGTTTGGTGGTATCCTGAGGTTAGAAATATTGACGTTGGAAAAAGGTATAGTTTCTGAAATTTTTGGTATAATTAAGAATGATAATTTTGTTTGAAATGAATTTGCACATGATTGTATAGTGGTTTCCAGATTGTGTTCAATCTTGCTTACGACTTGGTTAATACCCATGACTGACATGTTAAGGGGTTTTGTATCTATATTTAGTTTTTTACTTAATTCTGTGGTGATAAAGTTTGATTGAGAGCCTGAGTCTAGTAAGGCTCTGCACTTTTGAAACTTGCCAAATTTGTCTAGGACCATTAAAATTACTGTGGACAGTAATGTTTGTGAAGCATGTGTATATTGACTTGATAATGTTACTTGTGCTTCATTTGGTGGTGTTGTACTAGGTTCTATAATATTGTACTCAATGTGAAGAATGGTGCTGTGTTGCTTGTTGCATTTCTTGCAGGCACCAGCTTTACATTGGTTTGAGAAATGATTAGATCTTAAGCAATTTAGGCATAGTTTTAGTTTCTTTACATTAATTATTCTATCATGCACAGACAAATTTAGAAATTTTTCACATTTAAATATAGTATGAGAGCCTTTGCAATAAGGACAGCATGTTTCAGTGTGAGTAACCTTGAATGAGTGAGAATGCATTACCTTTCTGTTAGTATTGACATGCAATTTCTCTGGAGTTTCACACCGATTCTTTAGAAAGGTAGTCATCTCTGCCATTGTTGCAAATTCTCCTTGAATCTTATATGATTCCCACTCCCGTAGTGTGACTGGGTCTAATCGGGTACCTATCATATAAATTATTAAGGCATCCCATTGTTGGACAGGCTGGTTGAGAACACCTAGGGACCGTAAATGCTTGGTAACATTATCCAACAATTGCCTTAGTTTTGTATGGGATTCTTTTTCTAAACGAGGTAAACCAAACAATGACTTGATATGATTGTGAACAATTAACCTTTTATTATCATACCGTTCACACAGAATTTGCCAGGCCACAATATAATTTGAAGCAGAAATTTCAATTGCTTGTATTAGTTGTGCTGCATCCTGCTTTAGTGAAGATCGTAAATAATAAAACTTTTGAATGTCACTGATATTACTATTGTTATGGATTAATGATTGAAAAACATCATGAAATTCTTGCCATGATTCATATGAGCCTGTGAATTCTGGTAAATTTATAACGGGCAATCTTACATTGCCTAGTGGATCACTGAAAGTTGAAGCAGCTACCTGGGAGGACACTATATTTGTTGTAGTTTTTGACTGTATAAATATTTTCACATTTGTGATTATATCAAAAAACTTGTTTTCAAACTGTTCTCTCTCATGTTGCTGACTATCGTCCGCATCTTCATCTAGCATTTCAATTTGTAATTGAATTTCATCAAAAGATTTGTCAATTGATTCAATTCTATTAAAACGCTCCTTTAATTGGGTTAACGTAGCCTCTGACACTAGTGTTTCATTTTGTACATTATTAAAATATGTGTTAAACCGTGTTAAACTCGACTTCAAGATAGTTCTTTGGGTAATGCATTTTTGTAATTCCGCCATAATCAACTTGAAATGTTAATTTTGTATTAAATGCAAGAACTAAACAATTGTAAACTCTTGGTAATAAAAATATGATAGTAGTAATAAGGATGCTCTAACTTACTAGTTGGGTACAAAGAATGTATGCCGCTGCGGCTCGATATTTTCTTACGCTGGGCCGTGACGCCACGCCGAAAGACTGTCTGTAGACGCTGCCCTTGTGTTGCTTATCAGTTGTATAGTCTACGACTATTTGCCTGGATCGCTGGGGTTTGTCTTACGTTTTTAATAAAATCCGGTTCGAAGGACCATGTTCAGGTTCCCGTTGAATGGTTTAAATAACGCTTCGAGAACTTGTTGTATAAAATGCTTTTATTTTGTTGTCTAGTACACATACGCACTAATACCTTTGTTGTCTAGTACACATACGCACTAATACGCGTCTGACTCGCAAGTGCCCTTGAGACGCTCAGCACCTCTCAATACCCCATCGAGTCGGGGATGCGCGTAGCGTCAAAATAAACATTAAAATACCTTAAAGTATTAAACAAAGAGTATGAAAAGTGGTCATAAAAATGTATTATTAGTTTTTCGATATCATTTGAACCGAAAAAGTTATGACGAATACACGAAAATGCTATCTCTTTGAATTTCGGTTTTCTCATATCTTATAGACTATGGAAGATATGTATGTTTTTCTTTTGGATTATTAAAGAGTATGAAAAGTGGCCATAAAAATGTGATTTTAGTCCTTCGATATCATTTGAACTGAAAAAGTTATGACGAATACACGAAAATGCTACCTTTTTGAATTTTGGTTTTCTCATATCTTATAGACTATGGAAGATATGTATGTCTTTCTTTTGGATTATTGAAGAGTATGAAAAGTGGCCATGAAAATGCGATTTTAATCCTTCGATATCATTTGAAATGAAAAAGTTATGACGAATACACGAAAATGCTATCTTTTTGAGTATTGGTTTTTACATACCTTTTAGACTAAGGAAGATATCTATTTTTTTCTTATGGATTATTACAGAGTATAAAAAGTGGTTATTAATATGTGTTTTTAGTTTTTCGATATCATTTGAACTGAAAAAGTTATGACGAATACACGAAAATGCTATCTGTTTGAATTTTGGTTTTCTCATATCTTATAGACTATGGAAGATATGTATGTTTTTCTTTTGAATTATTAAAGTGTATGAAAAGTGGCCATAAAAATATGTTTTTAGTTTTTCGATATCATTTGAAATGAAAAAGTTATTGGTATCTTTTTGAATACCCCCCCTGAAATAAAAAGTTTATTATATATTGTAAAATATGAATATATATTATCTTTAAAGATAGATAAATGGATAAGTAGGTGTTTTTAATATTAAATTTAACTATAAATATCAATAATTTAATAGACGGTAATAATCGGTATTTTAATTAATTTTATATATATATATATATATATATATATATATATATATATATATATATATATATATATACATATATATATATATATATATATATATATATATATATATATATATATATATATATATATATATATATATAATAATTTTACAATCTATTGTTCTTTAAGAAATGTATAAATATTATTATTAATAATTAATTATAAATTAAATATATATATATATATATATATATATATATATAATTATAACTTATTTATATATACAAAAAAATATTTTTCAAATTTTTAAATTCGATTAACTATTTTCATCAACAAGTCCCAACCTTTCACTTCACATTTTACGGGGGAAGGGAAAAAAATGGACGAAAAAAGGATTTTTTTACTTTACACGTGTTTGAAATCGCGAGTTTTTAAATAAAGTTTAAATGAAATGCCTGACTAAAGGGCTTTTTTGATAGAATAGATAATGTAACTAACTTACTTTCATTATATTTAATAGAATCAAACTTTTACTTTTAATATCAAAAATTAAAGTACATAATATATTAAAATATAAAAAGATAAGCTAAATAAGCTATTAGGTTCATACCCTTTTTATAAAGGTTCAATCCTTTTCTTTTTAATTAATTTTTTTTTAATTATATTTTTACTTTCCGAATACATCACTGATGTAAAGGAAGGTATTGTTTTACCGAAAACGTGTTCACGTTTTCAAACTAAGATTGTGGAAATATGCGATAACTTTCCGGGAAAAAAATTACACCAGAAGGAAGGTATTGTTGCCGTGTACAATTTAGCAAAAAAATTTCAATTTTCGTTACGTTTTATGCCCATAATAGTCGAAATAAACCCGATTTTTGCGATGTCTGTGTGTGGTATGTATGTCAGTCAGTCTGTATGTCAGTGTGTCAGTCAGTCAGTCAGTCTGTCTGTCTGTCTGTGAACAAAATTCCGGGAAAACGACACAAGATTGCGACCAAATTTGGCAAATATCTGCGGACACTATCCAGGACGATCCAGTGAAATTGAGGACAATCGGTTCACTAACAGCGAAGGAATCACAATCAACACGACGCGCGGAGCATAATTAGGCGCTGTGCCGGACCATTTAACGTTCACGGTGGGAAAACGGCACATCAGATCGCGACCAAATTTGGAAATCGAGTGAGATCCCGCGCTTCGGCGACCCTGTGGAAATTTGAGCAAGCTCGGTTCACTAAAACAGAAGATTTCTCAATAATAGCGATTTCCTATGGCGTATATCACAAATAATGAATAACATACGTGACGTCAGCGTGACGTCAGCGGGCGTGGCGTAAATCAAGCGCGGAATTAGCGAAAATTGTCGCATCTTAAATGTAGTAAGGTATTGAAAATATACATTAATAATTAATACATTTTCATGTGAAACTGTGAACATTTGAAAATGTGAAATTGCCTAAATGTAAATATGTCAAAATTTCAAAATGTAAAAATGTCAGAATGCCTAAATGTTAACACGTCAGAATGTCAAAAATGCTAAAATGTCAGAATACCAAAAAGATAAAAAGTCAAAATGTCAAAATCTCACGTGTCAAAAATTTCAACGAAAGTAAAAAATATATCAGAAATGTCAAAAAAGTCAAAAAGTAAAAAAATATAAATGTCAAAAAAAAAACGTCGAAAAGTCAATAAAGTATAAAATGACAATAGAATCCAAGAAAATTAAAAAGGCCAAAACTAACAAAAAAGTCAAAAAAGTACAAAAAGTAAAAAAAAAATTCAACAATATTAAATAAGTCAGAAAATGTCAAAAACATATAATAATGTCAAAAAATGTCATAAAAGTCAAAATATCAAAAAAAATAAAAAAGCCCCAAAGTTGAAAATGTCGAAAATGTTATACAAAATGAAATAGGTCATGTAATTCGGAAAGTCGTGTGGTGCCCACAAAAGATATTTTTAATTAAATATAATTGGTTTCTTAATTTCAATTTTATCTCACACATGATTTGGCATATGACTAGGTCTCGAAGTAAATATTCTATCTATTATCCCCCTAATATATAGAACTAATAACTTAACATCGTCAGAAGCCACCCTAAAGTATTTTTTATTGCTCAAGCTTTAGCATCTACTATCTTATTATTTAGAATAATTTTTATTTCCTATAAAATCCCCTTTATATGAAATAAAAACTTCATTATTCTAATAATAAATTTTTCATTATTAACAAAGATAGGTGCAGCCCCTTTCCATTTCTGGTTCCCCGAAGTAATAGAATTAGGCCCTGACTAAACTGTCTTATTATACTAACTTCAAAAAAAAATGCCCCAATAATTCGAATTCTTTATAATTTAAATTATCCTAAATTCTTTAGAATTATTATTCTAATTAAAATACTAATTAGTGGAATTATAAGATTAAATCAAATTAGACTGCGAACAATTTTAACTTATTCATCAATTAACCATATTGCATGAATATAGCTGCTATATTTATTCAATTAAATAACATGATTTTGATACTTTTCATTTTAATTTTTCATATTTTTAAAATATTCTTCATTAAACATTAACCATAAAGTTAAAGTCAGCAGTTAACAGATTTCACATCGCAATTTAAAGCACAACAAATACCGCTCAGCACACTTATTATTAAGTACACGATGGCCGAATCTGTCTAATAAAGGCTATGCGTTTTACAACGCGCCTTATTTTAAAATGTTGCTCGAACCAGTCAAATGGAGCAGGGACAACAATGACATATGCTGCGGCTTATATTCTCATATTTTGTATATTTTAATGTATTACACATAATTTTTTTTGTATGCAAAGATATTACCTATTTTGTATTTTGTCAAATGGAACACGGTAGCAATGATCTTTGTATAAATGAAGTTATGATATAAAGCTAAAGTTATAATATAATATGACGAGGGTGAGTTTCCTTATAATTTTGTTGCTTTAAACCTTGGAATTAAAGCAATTTTTACAAATTATATCCCAATAATTATCCCTTTATTTAAGTATTTAATATGTATTTATGCTTGTTTTTAAATTTAAAATTCCTATGGAAAATTGAAGAATATATCAAGAGTTCTTCATTGAACTAAATCTTGTCTGACCTTTACCTACGGCATAATCTTATAGTCATCTCTTCCATCCATTCAGCCGTAAGAGTACGATGGGTTACTTTCATATGTCGATGTGAATATGGTTTAGTGCTGGCTTTCATAGACTAACAGGATTAATTTATTATTGAGGCGTATTTAAATAATAAACTAAACCTACAGATCCATGAAAGTAATTAATAAACAAATTTCCTATTGACCTTTAAAACTAAAAAATACCACTCAGCACACTTATGGCCGAATCTGTCGAGAAGTCAAGAATTTATTAAATAATTAATAAGCCTAGGCGTATTAGAATGCGGGGTAGTAGGAGCTTTGCATCAGCAAACATCTGCAGAAAAATATGAAGATATAAATCGAAAGTTATAATCGAATATAATCAGGACGAGATTATGAGGTGTTTCATGACAATACCTTGTAGTCATTTTTATAGTAAAGTGAGCTTCCTTGTTAGTTTATTCTCCAAACACATGCTATTATTACAAAATTTGTCTCAATACTGAACCCAAATCTGTCATTATTTCGCTATTTAAATCTCCGGATCTTAAATTTAAAATCGGCATTGAATAATTTTAATGATTTTTTTAGATTATAAATATTTCAATATTAATAATTCAATTACACACTTAACAGATTGTGTTAATATTCTACTATCTAGCCATTATTTAGTTTTTTATTAGTAATAAGACTCAAATATGTATGTTGTCGTTTAAATCAAGGGGAATGGATGGGATATACCCAGTCCTACTACAGAAAGGGCAGGGGATTTAGGTCCCACAACTTTGCAAAATATTCAGCTAGTTGCATAACCTGGAAGTACATACCGCAAGGGTGGCGGAAGAGCAAAACCATCTTTCTAACAAATGTGGGAAGAACGATCGACCACACATCCTAGTCATATTGACCCACATAGACGCTTTCCCCCTTAAGACACTGGAAAGGCTGATGGACAGATACATTAGCGATAGTGTATACTGAGAACTATCCCCCCAAGCAATCGACAATACGCTTACTAGCCGGGAAAGTCAACCGACTTGACGCTGGATTATCTATACAGGCACCTGGCAAAGACCATTCGCGGGAATAATCTCAGAGTGCACACACAGAGCCCTGAATATAGTGGACAAATGGTGTGAGGGTGAAGGCTTGTTCATAAATCCTTTGAAAACCACAGTAGTCAACTATAAAAGACGATTAACATGTCTAAAACGCCTGGTACTTAAAGGTGTGGAAATACATTTACAGTCACCTGGTCATCTGACCAAAAACATCCTCACACATAGCAAAACCACACAGAAAGTTACATATAAGTAGGTAGGCGCAGTAGAATGTGCGGAAAACTGGGGCTTAAACCTCAATATTATCCTATGGCTATACTCTACGGAAATAAGACCCGTGATATCGTATGGGTTCGTGAAGCCAAAGCGGCCCTTGAGCAGCGTCCAAACGCTTGTCTGTCTGAGAAAAACAGGAGCCATGATAACAAAATCCACCGCCGCAATGGAAGTCCTGATCACAGATGGTTCAAAACAGCGGAAGGAACATCAGCTGGTATCTTTAGCGTCAAGCCGAACACAAATATTTCGATAAGTCTGGGCAAGTTCTCCACAGTGTCTCAGGCAGAAATAGAGGCTATACAACACTGTGCAAGGGAATCGCTGGAACGTAAAATAACTAATACAAGAGTTGCCATATACACTGACAGTCCCGGCTGGTATGGGTGTGCCAGCTGAACCTTGGCGAGCTAGGTAGAAAAAACAAACGGGCCCTAGCGTGGGAGCCAGGGCATAGTGGCACCTGAGACAGTAACAGAGCAGACGAACTCGCCTTAGAAGGCGCATCTGAACCCTTAATCGCCCCGAAGCCCTATTGCAGTGTTTCAAAAGCAGTCACAAAGACATCCATGGAAAAATGGATGGCAATAAAGACGCAGTACTGGTGACCAAACCAGCCAGGCCAAATAAATGTCGCTATATACGACAGAACTACACTTCACAGAAGTAAATTTTTTATATTCATTTAAGAATAACGCTATTAGTTCATCGCTATGATTCGTATATGATATATAGTGCATGATCCTAGCGACAGCTAAAAAATCGCAACCCAGGGATGCAATTTGAGAAGGATGCGCTATAAAGTATATACGTTTCATGACAATGGCCAAATAGCATTAGTAAAAAATTAAACAAAGCATAACTATTGTCATGCGTTTAGGACTCAAAAATCAGACTCCAAACAACATCAACATCAAAGTCATGTGTTACTTTTCTGAGACACTAATTCCTTGATATTAGCATCTTTTGATACTAGATTATTCGTGTGCTTCATTGTTGAAAATATGTGCTCACCAATGTAGGTGCGACAAATTACCAACGACATGAAAAAGACATTATTGTAAATCTTCTATTATTTCACTTTGTTTGTGCATATTTAAAACAATAGTTGCAATTAGCTTAAGTAAAATAACAATCAATATTCGATTATCTTACCTAATAGTTCGTCTGATTATAACTGGTACAAGCCAAATGTTGAAAATAGTTGTGCAACTTACCTGAAACAAAATAAGACAAATTAGTGTCGAAAAAGCGGTTATTGAATTGTGTGTGAGGGTGGAATGTGGTTTATTTAAATATTATATACCATTTATTTTATTTATTTAATCCAAAGCCTATCTACATTTTTATTGGTATAAGCCTGCAATATGCCATTTATATGTACAGTTATTCGTTACAACAATATAGCTTTTTCAAACCACCCAACACCAGAAGTGCAATGAAGAAAATATTATTTTGTAGAAATAAATCCTTTCTTATGCCTGTCAAAAAAGGGGTATCCGCCAGAAGATACTATTAAAAAAATCTACTCCCAGATATTTTGATATACCTACAATTTGTTTACATTGTAACAATTTTGTTATGTGAGATTATATCATATATAGTGTCATGTCTCCAAGTCTGGTTCTAATCGCACGCCAAAATGAGTCATTTACACTTGGAATACAGAAGCGTCGTGAAATTCGTATTGTAAAAAGGCAGCAGCATGAAGAATATCCATGGAGATATACTGGGAGTGAGGCCTGGGTACGCCCCTGGGACCCTCCGACGAAACAAACAATAGTCCACGTTATGGCTTCATAAGGGATTAGCACCCCCCAAGAAGACGAAGAACGCGGAGTGTTTACAAACGCACAATTAATAACTTGAAAGCGACTAAGACACCATAATTATTATAAGAAACCACTGCTTCTGCACGATAATTGCGGGTACATTCCCTTACTCGTCCCCTGTGACTAGTATCTCTTTACAAAACTCAACTCAATAACGGCTTGGAAAACGCTGTGGAGTCATATTTTGTGAAATTACCAAAAAAAAAATCGAAGGCATAGCATTATTGAAAAAACATTGAAAGTAGCCTTCTCCTGGTACTGAGGGAGTGACCGGATATTTCCCTAGCTACTCTGTGGAACCGAATTATGGACCAAACTTCCGAAACAAAAGGTGATGACGCTACCTCAAGTGCCACTAGTTTAGAGGGTGACCATAACCGATGAACTCCTCCGGTGCAGCGACGAAGAAATCGGCAAAAATCTTAAGGGTCTAAACACAAACGACACAAAGAAGATGTGTGGCGATGCAATAAAGAAGATGAAATACCTCAGTAAGTCGGGCATATCGATAGAAGAGGCCAGGGAATTGGCATTACAGCCTTACAGAGTCCTAAAGGACTCGCAAGGCCAAATAAGCGGCAGAGATCTGATGGCAGCACTACTGATAAGAGCTAGGCCAAAAGAGCTAAAGGGCATCAATACGAGCCTAAACCACAGAGTATGTAGCGAGGTAAAGAGATTGAAAGGCATTCACAGTCTATGGCCAGCTATGTCTCGGCGACATACAGCCAACTGGCCACCTCTGTAAAGGTGGGAATCACCTTAAAATTCCTCCCAGAGAGCTTAATGGCAGAGGAACACACAGAGTCTGTAGAGAAAGCCATTTTACACGCCATAGTCGGCGGAAGGAGCCGAGCTGAAGTAATGCAGGCGGCCGAGATGCCGCATACGGAAATCTTCATCGGTTACTTTCTAAACAGTTCAGATCCTTGCCTTCATAGAAGGTCAGAATGACCTTAGCACCTCCATGTGGAGGGCTCTACGGAAAAATCCGATAAGCCCAACGGTGGAGGTAACTTTGTCAGTTGATTCGGGGTCGTCTAACAAAATCAAAGGTAACGGTGAAAAAATCAACTATGGGTTTGGGCAGGTATCTCTGCGAGAACGAAGGTAGACCTGCCTCCTCGAAGAAAGAAACCCTAACCAGTGAAGGCGCCGAAAGAGTCCGTGCTGGCTCAGAGGCGGCAAAAACTAAAGGACCTAAAGGCCGCAAATAGCCTAAGGCCTAAGGAACTAACGGTAAGGAAGGAAAAAAACATAGTTATAAGGTGCAACCAAATCAACCTCCATCATTCAAACTCGGCATCTAGTGCCCTATATTGGAGCTTCAAAAGAGAACAGGTTGGTATAGGTTTTTTGCAGGAACCCTGGAACAACAGGGGCCAGATAAAAGGCCTACCAGCCGACGGCTATAAGTTGATCTGCGATACTGTCCCAAATCAAGAGCAGCCCTAACGCTCAGAAACGACATAACATTTTTACCTGATCCAGAATTCTCCATAGGATACCACGCAGACAACACTCAATTAACATTGCACACCCATATGGTAATAACCGTCAATGTGCTTATGTAGGAAGGATCTACTTTTAGGCGAAAATGATGATTTGGAAAACATGCCTGAGGAGCAGTCTGTTACGCGGGGCGGGAAGATGGAGGATAGGATAGCGGGCCCACTAACCAAATCTGAAGTGTTCATTGTGGATGGTGAGATCAGCACTGTGCATTGCATGGTAGGAAACATGCTAAGATATGGTAAGGGTGGAGGCACTGAGAATGATGTGTAAGTTTGAAAGGGGAATGAATGAGGGAAGAGGCAAGAGAGAGGTATTTCACCAGGTGGTAAATGAGGGGGAAAATGGTGGGAGAGGTTAAATGGGGAGAGGATAAGAGGGAACAATTCGAGGAGCATGTCGAATAGGGAGCTGACAAGAGTGAAGAATGACGGAAAGAAGCTAGAGGAGGTAGTGAAAGAAAGGCTTAGCAAACTGGATGCTCAAGAAAGAAAAAGGAAGATAGAAGCCAGCAGGTACAATAGGATATATATAAAGAGTTTCAAGTGCAGGGTATCCAAATGATGATTGCAAGATTTAGGTGTGGAAGTGAGGTGAACGCGAACAGATACTGGATAAAGAAGGATATAAATAATATATTTGATACATCCATTCATATCAATATATAGAGGATATCAAAGACTTACATTTTCATTTTTGCAGGGACTCCTCTGCTGTCTCTCTGGTAATGAAGGGATTAAATCCTTAATTGTGTGTGTTTTAACCATATCGTCAGTATTAAAATGTTCCCAAAGCAGTTCATATAATTCAGGGTCACCTATCGCCTAGAAATAAACATGATATCAAATATAAGTTATGAATAATCAAGACAACAGCAACATCAAAAATGTGTACAACAAATACAATTCAAGCAATAAAATACCGTGAAAACATTAACAGAATATTTAAATTAACTAGTTATTATTATTAGTTACAATTTGTATCACTGTTTACTACAACTTGACTTTTGTAAACAAATACTTATTATATTATTAACGGTGGGATTTGTCTACACCTATGGCTAGTTTTGTGAAATTGTATTAAGCTTCTAGCAAAAACTAATATAAATAAAGTATTATTTTGAGTTATTTATGTAGATTAATATTAATAATAAAGCATTTAAGCAAAGTAACGTACAATTACAGGGACAAATTATTACATTTATGATTATTATTTACAATTATGGTTATTTTATTGCAATTATTTATTTTGTCTTGTAAATGTATGTATATCATTAATTTTCCGCGTAATTGGATGTTGTTGTCTATTGGGAAATAAAGCTTTATTATAATTATAATTGTACATAAATTTGGACAAACTTATATTTTATAATCGTTTTTTTTATATAAAAGCTCAATACATTTTCAAAATTATCGCCAAAAGTATACAGAAATCCCACCCATAATGTTTTTATTATGATAATAATTATAATATAACATTTAATATGAAAAAACCAGTAAAATAAAATTAAAATAAAATAATCACAATATAACATAAAATACATATACATATAAGGACAAAAACATGATAAAATAGAATATTTTCACAACTAAATGAAGTAAAAGAAAGTACACATTTAATTCTTATTACATTAACTAATATATTAGAAAATGGTACATTTTAGTTTCTTTGGAACTACCATAACAAATGGTACAGTGGCTGTAGATATTGTTAAATCTATACCTGCATATAATATAACTCTTTCTTCCTATATGTCTAATTCATCGACAATAATGTGATATCATGCAATGGCATGAGAATGACTTCAAAGTGACATAGCATAATGCAAAGAGCGTTAGATATTAAGCCTTACACCCGGTGTCAACCCACGCGGAGGGGATGTTGGCGAGGGAGTGCACCCTCTGTAAGGCTTCCGGAGCTCGGAATATCTTGACGCCAACACAGAATGGGAACGACCGTACCATGGCGTTGGCGATACCTGTTGTGTCCGATTCCGCAAACTTAACTCAAACGGAGAAGGAAGGGGAGAGAAAGGCCACCACCTCACCGGGACTCGATATGAGCTCGGAGGTGAAAAGGCAAGCAGAGCCCAAGCAAGTTATGAGAGGTTTCGAAAACTGCACCCTCAAGGTTGAGGCAAAGAAGGGATTTAGTAAACTTCGAGCGGTCATAGGAAGGCATAGCAAGGCAAAGATCAAGAGGAGACAGGAGCAATCAAAGTACTGGCTGGGAGCGGAAAAGAAGATCTCCAATCTGGAGATCGCTCTAAAGCAGGAACAAAGTTTTCAGGCAGGTGGAACTGAAGGTGATGCGAGACATGGTAGTCACCAGAATACCTACACCTACAGGCATAGGAGACCCACGTGACAGGCAGCCACCTCGACGACGACAGACTTACTTTCATAGCTCGTGAACTGGACGAGGAGAGAAAAGGTAGGCCGCAAGACCAGGCGACAGCTGTCTAACAGATCGACGAGCTGCCAAGGAATGTCGCCGAATTGGAGAAATAAATCCCCAGTGAAGTGATATGCTAGCATAGGTAACCAATATTAGGAAGGGTATTAATTTTACGGACAGATTTGGAGGTCAAAAGGGTCTCCACCAGCAGTGGTCACAGCCGGCAACGTTGCCACACTACTACACAGAAAAGCCGTTCCGCCATGAGTATAATGTGTGGAGAATTATGTTCCCGCAAGGCCCAATCTCCGTCGAGGAACTCACGGCAGCGGCGCGACGGCTGCCATATCGAAAGATACCAGCACCCGACAGTCTCCGAAACGAGGCGATGAAAGTGGCGCTACCTGGAAACCCAGATGAGGCATGTTTATTATTAACCACCTGCCTTCAGGATGGTACCTTCTCATCGGAGTGGAAGAAGGCGATGTTGGTCCTCCTATCAAAGCCAGGCAAGCAGCCTACAGACGACCCGATGGACTATATGCCCGTCTGCCTGCTGGATCGAATGGCAAAAATTCTGGAAAGGATACTAGCGAACAGACTAGACGAGACCATCGGCCGGCGGGTGGCATATCTGAGCTACTGTTCAGAAAGGTTCAGGAAAGGCAGGCAACAGTAGATGCGATTCATGTAGTGCAGGAAGTCGCCGCATCCGCCAACTCGGGCCCGAATGGCAGGAGACGACATTGCGTGGTGACATTGGACGTCCGCAATACATTCAATACTCTACCCTGGCCCAGCATCCTGCAAGCCATGACGATGTTCCAGGTTCCGTGGTATCTGCTGCGGATGCTGATGAGCCACCGGTGGTTACACTACGCAGATAATAACGACGCCAACACCTTCTCATTCGCCACAGGGGGTGCTAGACATGGTCGGTCCTCGGGCCTTTTCAGTGAAATGCCACCTACGACGGTGTTCGCGTCTCTGTACTTTGAAGCCGGGGTACAAGGAATAGGCTTCGCTGACGATCTGGCACGGACCGCTGGCCACATGAAACAAAGCCCAGGAGCCGTAGGGGGTATCGCAAAAACAAGGACAATCATCCCCAGCGCCCGAATCCAGGTCGGGAGGAAGTATGGCAACTTGATTTTTTCAGGTCCGGCGTTTGTGACGGGGTTGTTAGAAAGCGAGAACCACTATTCTCCCTAAACGTTCTAACAAAACGCATTTTATAAATTATCACAATGCGTTTGACTGCGTTATACCCGAAATAATGATTGACATACTAAAGTACTAAAGTACATAGACTTGAACAGAAGGCATCTGAACATCATCGGCAATCTCTATTGGAATCGGACGGCTAAAGTGAGAATAAAACAAACAACATCGGAAGCAATAAATATCAAGAAGGGGGTCCACCAACGCACCGTCTAATCACCACTCTTATTCAACATTTACTCGGAAACGATATTCAAAAAAGCACTAGTATCAAGGCGAATGGATCAATTATTAACTTAAGATATACCGATGACACTTTGGTTACATCAAATGGTTTCCTCGAGCTGCAACAGATGTTCCACAACATAGTACAACACAATGAGAGATTTAGCCAACAAATGGACATCTTTCACACCAACTCAATGGTATTCTCCAAATCATCAAGGAATATCCCTCTAAGAGTCAAAGAGAAAAATCGTCGAACAAGTGACTTAATATAAGTGCATCCAAATCAGGAATCGAACAAGCCAGGAAAACCTTCGTACACATTAAGAAATTCAGGCCAGAGTTAAACTTATCCCCAAGGACTAGGATGCTTAGATGTTTCCGATGCTGTGATACAGGCCCGTCCATGGCGAAAATAATCCAAGCTTTCAAAATGTACTTACGTATACTGCGCATATCATGGGCACAGAGACACTAACCTCGAAGCCCTTAACCGCTTGAGAAAGGAGCACGAATTCCTGCTCATAGTTAAGACAGCAAGATCCAATACTTAGGGCACGTCATTCGGGGAGAACCATACGAAATTCTGAGACGTATCATCGAAGCAAGGAAAAATATCCGGCGGAGGAGCCAAAACTCATGGCTGAAGGATCTGAGAAGATAGCTGGGATAGACATCTTTAGAGCGGCAGTATCGAAGACAATGTTACACCCACATAGATATCTAACATTCGTAAGGAGATGGCGCATTAAGAAGAATAATGTGATATAGTAGTTTCTATATATAAATATCAAAGCATACATTAATATCAATTTATTGCGCTTATGAAATACTTACATCTTAATATTTGCAGGGCCTCCTCTGCTGCCGCTCTAGTCGAGAAGTGGATGCAATTGTGGATGTGTTTTAATTATATCATCAGGATTAATATGTTCCCCAAGTAGTTCATATAATTCTGGATTGGCCATATCAATTCTCAAATGTATCATATATAATTTGGTCACCTAGAAATAAGCATGATATGAAATAAAATAATGAGTAATCAAGACATCAAATTCAAAAACTTGTACAACTCATTTAATTCAAGCAATAAAATACTGTGAAAACTTTAATGGAATCATTAAATTAACTAGTATTATTATTATTAGTTAGATTTTTTATCAATGTTTGCTACAATTTGGCTTTTGTATATAAATATCTATTAACTTATTCAATAGTTATTTATTTGCAGTGTTTGGTGTGCATGCTCCTGTAAAAAGACTCAATATAAACCCTAATAAGAATAACAAACTCTGGATAACAAGTGTCATTAACGAAATGATAATCATTAGAGACAGAGCTTTTAAAGCATACAAGGAATCTAAATGTAAAAATAACTTGCAACACAAATGCTTGGAAGTTATACCCGAAGTGCAATCTACAGGGAGAAAAAAGCTTTGCTAAAACACTGCATACATAATAGTACTGATAAACCATTATGGTATAGAATTCGGATTATAAATTAACAAAAAACATGAAATTATTGTATTTTCAGAACGGTTTAATGTAAATAAGATGAACCTATTATTTCTTAACTCGGTAAAAGATAAAGTGCAAGATATTGATGACAATCTTGTTGTTACTTATCAGTACACATTAGTTTGAGGATGATACTGTTTTGTTGTCTGTTTATAATTCTATTCAACTATAACCGACTTATGTAATCAGTGTTTAAAGTATTCGGTTTTCCTAAGTTGGAAAACCGATTATAGCTCTGCCTAAAATAGAAAAGCCTACAAGTTATCAAGATTACAGACCAATTAATATACTGCCTGCTATGTCTAAGATACTAGAAAAGAAATTCAAATTCGCAGATTCTCAATCCGTATTTCAAAAAAAAAAAACTATAGCTGTGCAACTACAATGACAAATTTAACTAATACTTTAATTAATGCAATTGACAAAGGGCATGTTGGAACTTTAGGTCTATTGGACTATACTAAAGCGTTAAACCTCATTAATAATAATTAACGATTTTCTATAATGCACTTCATATGATGTCATTAATCAGTCATCAATGTTTCAAACAATGTGAAATATTATGAAATATTGTCAAATATTGCCAAATAGTGTAAATTATATCAAATATTGTTAAATAGTGTCAAACAATGTCAATTATTATCAACTAGTGTCAAATAGTGTAAATATTTAATTGGTATTGCCTAAAATAAATATTCAAAATATCTGATGTGGGCGGACACACTGACGACATTCCGAATTACATTGACATTATTCAACTTTTTAATATTTTCGTCATTTTCAAACTTCGTCGTTCTACTTTTATAACATTTTTCACATAGATTGATAAAAACCCGCTTGATATACGTCCCCGCCGATGACGTACTTATTTTTGTTGCGCCGAACGAAATTTTGGGGCAGCCCGCCTAATGCGCAGGAAAGTCGTATCGAGTTTTTTCTGTTAGTAAACCGATTTTGCTCAAATTTCACTGGTTCGTCCCAGGTTATTTCCAAATAGGGCCGCAATCCGTTGTGCCGTTTTCCTGGAATTTTCTTCACAGACAGACGGACACACATACACATCGCAAAAATCGGGTTTATTTCGACAATTTTAGGCATAACACGTAAAGAAAATTGAATGGTTTCTTCTAAATTGTTTACGACAACAATACCTTCCTAAAGACATTCTTTATCGGACCAGGGTTAAACTTATGCGTAAGGTCTAGAATACTGAGAAGTTATGTATTCCCGGTGGACTACAAATCCGTCCAAGGAGAAAATAATCGAAGCTTTCCAAATGTACCTATACACACGTATACTGCGCATACTTGGGTACAGAGGATTACTAACCTTAACCTAGTCCTTTACCGCTTGAGAGGCAAGTTCCTGCTCACAGTTGAAGAGAGAAAGATTCGGTACTTCATCCGGGAAAATGATACGAAATTCTAATTATTCAAGGAAAAATACAGGAAAGACTAAACATGCATAGCTGAAGGATGTGGGAAGATAGCTGGGGACATCTTTAGAGCGACAGTACGGAAAATAATATTACGCACATAGATCCCCAACATTCTTAAGGAGGTGGTGATATAGTAAAGTTTCTATAGACCTACATCTTAAGGTTCGCAGGGCGTCCTCTGCTGCTTCTCTGGTAGAGATGTGGATAAATGCAAATGTTGAGGTGTTTTAACTATATCCTCAGCATTAATGTTCCCCAAGCAGCTCATATAATTCATGATGGGCCATCTCAATTCTCAAATTTCTCATATAATTTGATCACCTAGAAATAAATATGATATCAAATAAAAGCGATAAATTATCAAAACAATAGAAATATGAAGAATTTGTACAACTAATTTAATTGAAGCAATAAAATACTGTGAAAAAATTAATCAACTCGTTCAATTAACTAGTATTATTATTATTAGTTACATGTTGTATAAATGTTTACTACAACTTGACTTTTGTATATCCATACCTACAATGTTATTAAATGTGGAATTTGTCTATACTAATGCTTCGAATTGTAACATTGTATTAGACAAAAACTATTATAAATAATGGATTATTTTTAGCAATTTATGTAGATTAATATTAATAATAAAGCCTTTCTCAGTAGGGAAAAAAGACATACAATTACAGGCACAAATTATGATATTTATGATTATTATTTACAATTATGATTAATTACTAAATTATATTGCAAATTCATATTACAGACATTTAATTAATATTACAGACATTTAATTATAATATTACATAACCAATATATTAGAAAATAGTAAATTAAAATTTATTTTTTATTTCGGTATTAACCAAACTTTATTTTACATCGCCGATCAATAAAAATACATATTTATTGGTAATAGGTCTTATATGGAACAAAATTGTAGGACAGTAGGCAAACTGCAGACTATTTATGAAGCCAAGCAATAATAAGTCTGCATTTTACGTAGTGACCTACAATTTTGTTCTATATAATACATATAGATTAAAAAATGCTGAACACATAACAAACAAAGATAGCTGTCACACAACTATAAAAATAAGTAAATCACACAACAATAATCAGCCGTACACCAATTATTTTGATGAAACCTAGTCATTTCTATAAATTTTTAAGAAATGTATACAATTTTGGGGCATAGTCTTTGCTAAAAGCAAAAGTTAGTCCTTAAGATCCTAAGAGACAGTGTTTGGCAGAACCGCGTGGTCGAGATCCTTAGGGTAAGTGAGGGAACTTTAAGAAAATGGTAGAATTCACTGCATCGTGCGCCGGAGTTCGAATAGCAGTGTTAAGGCAAGGACAGTCCGCTTCCCCAGACAAAAACCTTCAAGCTGGCGCTTCGACAGTCGAACGAGAACAGACAGCGGATCAAGCTACACCAGGAGACCATCTCATAACGGGTCGGGAGATGGCAACCAGTAGCTGGGCAATGGCGGTGAAACAGAGAGGCTTCAAGAAGAGTAGGTCTGCAGGGACCCAAAACCAGAGCGTTGAACTAGGGCAGCGTTCGCAGGCGATATAAGTTCAAAACCACCGAGAACGAAACTACATGAAGAGAGCATCGTGCAGACAGTCCGGTGCCAGCCAGCCGTTGAGTGAGCAACTGTCCGATGGACAAGGGGCTATGGCCTTTATGTTAGAATCGCTATGCTTTGAGGTAAGTGGGTTGATTTTGTGTTCTGTTACACCTTTCCCAATATCGGGCCGACCCAGTTCGGCGAATGACTGACGACCTTCGAGAATTGCATTAGGGCGGAATCCGGACCAGTCGTCATCGGTGGCTACCAGTGGTGAGTAAATTCGTCGTCGATATCACAGTGACGTCGACGAGGATCAGCTTCTGGGACAGGGAAGAGGTGATAAACTCCAGACGCACGTGCCCAGCGGCGAGGGTGAGGCTAACTCATGCTTGCTCGCCTAAGTTGCTCGAAGGATTCGACGACAACCCTTGGGGCTTGTCATATAGAATGGTGAGAAAGCGCTTCAGCTAGAGAACGAACTGGCAAGTGACAGTTCCAGGAGGTGTGGCCGCAGTCACGGGGTCACAGCCCCCTCCAATCCCCAATCACTGTCGCGGAACTCACGGCAGCGGTGCGACGTCGGACATCCCGAAAGGCACGCGGACCTAACAGCTTCCCAAACGAGTCGACAAAAGTGGCGCTACTTGGAAACCCATGTGAGGCGTGTTTAGTAATAAACCCCTGCTTTCAGGACGGTATCTTCCTACCGGAGTGGAAAAAGGCGAGGTTGGTCCTGCTGCCAAAGCCAAGCAAGCCTACTGACGACGTGTCGGCGTCCAAGCACATCTGCTTGCTGGAGGGAATGGCCAAAATTCTGCAAAAATACTAGTTAACAGACTAGAGGAGCCCGTCGACCGGGCGGATGGCATGACTGAACTACAGATTTAGAAATGGCAGGTCAACAGTAGACTCGGTTCGTGCGTTGAAGGAGGTCGCCGCATCCGCGAACTAGGGTCCATATAGCAGGATGCGACATTGCGACATAATGGCGCCAACACGTACACCATCCAGGCCACAGAGGGTGTTCCGCAGGGTTCGCTGTTCAGGTGTATTTTGTGGAATGCCACCTGACGGCCCTTGTCTGCAATTTGAAGCCGGGGTACAAATTCGCCGAGAATCTGGCAGTGTTAGGACCGCTGCCCACATGAAACAATACACAAATCAAACAGAGCCGTAATGGAGGTAGTAGAATGACTCGACTACTCAGGACTAGGCCCAGCCGCCACAACACAACGGCGGCTTGGCTCTTAACACGCCGTTCAGGCAGAGATAGTCTCCGGGTTCATCTCACGGTCTATGGGACTGGCATTACGGAGGGTAACCAACTGGTTTATCTGGGAGAGATTATGGACACCAGCAGGAATCACAGCCGCCATATCCAACGGGCGGTCGAGGGTACAGCCAGAACGATACGCGCAGTTTCCAGACTGCTGTCAATCACTCGCGGGCCAGGGTATGGAACGCGGAAATTATTCGCTGGGGTTGCAACCGCGAAGTTATATATTATACGAAGCACCTTTAGAAGTTGGGGGTATAGATCTGACTTGAAAACGCGACAGGGTGCGTTCAGCGCTGCCACACCGTCGCCAAGAAAGCAGCGGAAGTGCTCACGTCTTCGATTCCAGAAAACCTACTGGTATGCGAGAGAGCCAAAATCCACAAAAGAGAGTGGAGTGTATGGGCAAACAAGAGGCGAAGCGGGTTGTTCAGATTTCTTCCGTATGGCTAGAGAGCTGGGTTCCGGGGAATTGGGCGTCTGGACAAGTTCCCTACGTCCGGCTCTGGGCCGGGAGGAAGCACGGCAACATAACATAGCATCTCACCCAAATACTGATGGGACATGCGTTGGTCCAGGTCCTTCCTACACCGCATCGGTAAGGAGGCAATCGCCCTATACGATCATTGCTAGTCTAGTGCAGTCGACGACGCCAGCCATATCTTCATCGACTGCAGAGTGTGGGAGGCAAAACAGGGCTGTCGGAGGGGAAAGCCTCACCACTCACGTTCTCCAAACGTTAGCCACGGAGGTACTTCGGGTAAAAGGGAGAAAAAGAAGGTAGGCCCTGAAGCCAGGCAGCTAAGTGTAAGGTAAATAGTGCAGAACCCCCGCCCGTTTTCCCCGGCATCCTTTTCCTTTGTCAGCACGGGTTTTCTTCTCTCTCCATGCAGCACGCGGCCCAGTGGTACGGAAAGGGCTGGGCATAAATTTTTTTTGTTATTGTAATACGGCCTTATGTTTCATTTTTAAGTTACCATTTACTGTTCGGCATAAATTTTCGGTTTGCTTTCAGCAGTTTTTTGGTTTTCCTCGTTAATTCTTAGTTCTTTAGTTTACACGGCATTGTTTGATGCTTTTTAGTTTGGGCTTCATTAATATTAGTTTGGAGCAGGAATTTCTTATTTTCTTTTCTTTTGATTTGATTTTTTGATAGATATTTTTCTCGGTTACCATTGACAAAGTTGTACCGCGAGGTGATCCAGCCAAGGCTTGGTGTCAGGAGGGCCACTGGTTTCTGACTCTTCAGTCGCCCACGGCCACCATAAAAATAAGAACGAAGAACGCAGATGAAACAGCGTAAACGGTTCTCGTACTGCAGTATCGAAAGAAAACGGAACTTCTACTGTACAACACCTTTTCCAAAATTCTAATGGCAGAACAAAATATTAATATGGCCCTGGAGTAATAAAAATAAAAACTAAAAACGAATGAAAAAAAAAGATAAAGGTATACAACACAGTAGCCTGCATAGCCATATGGAACGTAAGAAGTCTTTGGACTCATGGAAAACTCGCAAACGTCGAAGCGGAAATGAAAAGACGAAATTTAAACATCCGAAGAAACAATCAGGCAAGTGGCAGTGCTTGTGACGCCAGAAATCACAAAATCGGTCATATACTTCATTCCTCTGAACGAGCTCGCCATGCTACTGAGACTGCAAAGGACGCACCGAATAATGAACATAAACTATCTATATGTTTCTACAACCGACAAGCCCGATGAAGAAGTCGAGAGGTTAGTTATACGTCAACATAAATGAACTTATAATATAAATATATTATAATAACCAAATAAGCGTCGCAGCGAACAAGATTAATATACCCAGCATGGAAAACAATCGAAGTGGTACTAACAAATATAAGAGAAAATCATACGAAGATAGAGTAGAGAGCTAAAAACTACTGGATAGCCAAGAAAGGAAATAGAAGTATTACAGGAGAAAAATGCAGTACTGGTATCATACCCTCCGAATGGCTGAAATCAACTTTCTTAACAGCACCAAAGAAGAACTCCTCAAGCTGCGACGACTATGGGATGATAAGCCTTATACCTCATTTACTAAAAATATTTCTCAAAATAATACACATAAGAATAATCAGAAAATGTGAGGATTAACTAGAGCACACACAATTCGGCTTTCGTAAGGGGGTTAGAACGCGAGAGGCACTATTCTCCCTAAACGCTCTAACACACCGATGTCAAGATATGAATGTCGACATTTACGCATGCTTTATAGATTATATACGAAAAGAAGATTTAATTACTGAAGTACAGAAGACACCTGAATATCCTCGGAAATCTCTATTGGAATCAGACAGATTAAATAAAAATAAAACAAACAATATCGGAAGCAATAAATACCAAGTAGTGGGTCGAGCAACGTCTTATCACCACTCTTATTCAACATTTACTAAGAAGCGATATTCAGAGAGACACTCTAAGATGAAGTATCAAGGTGAATGGGAAGAGAATTGCCAACTTAAGATATGTCGATGACACTGTGGTTAAAGCAATTGGTCCTCCCGAGCTGCAGCAGATGATTGACAGCATAGTACAACACAGCGAGAGATTTGGCCTACAAATGAACATCTTTAAGACCAACTCAATTGTATTCTCCAAACCAACTATCACTCTAAGTATCAACGGTAACATCGTCGAACAAGTGACTTCAAATACGTACCTTGGCACCACAGTAAGCTAAGAATGTGATATTAAAAAATAATTCAATCACGAATCGAACAAGCCAGGAAAACATTCGTGGACACTGACATTTTATCAGACCTGGGTTGAATGCTTACGGACTAGAATGCTGAGATATTATGTGCTCCCGGTGCTGTCATACGGGTGCGAAAGGTGTCCATGGAGAAAAGAATCGCACCTTTCGAAATGTACCTACATACGTAGTCTGCGCATATCATGGGTACAGAGGGTCACTAACCGCTTGAGAGAGGAGCCGGAACTCCCGTTCACAGTTAAAGAGAGAAAGTTCCACTACTTGAGGAATGTCATGTGGAGAGAATGATACGAAATTGATATGGGATAGACAACTTTAGAGCGGCAGTATCAAGGACAATATTAGCCACATGGATCCCCAAGGAGACATTAGAAGAAGAATGTGTTATAGCAAAGTTTGTATATATCTGGGCGACCTGATAAGAAAAGTAGTAAAGCCAAAACCAGTGTTTAAATTTAAAATAAGCATAGATAATACTAATACATATTCAATATTAGTTCTTTAATATGGGAAAATTATTATTTCTTCTAAAAAACTAATAGGTTATAAATAAAACAATAAGTTCTATTATTTTGGTCCGGCGGGCGATCGTTTAGGAATAGTTACGGTCGACGCCTTGGCCACCCCTGGTATTTATAAACCTCTAGACTCAATTAATATCAATATATAGAGGTTATGGAAGACTTACGTCTTGGTGTTCGTAGGGCCTCCTATACTGCCTCCCCCAAGTAGAGAAGTTGATGTGTTTTGACTATATCATCAGTATTAGTATATTCCTCAAGCCATCTCAATTCTCAAACTTCTCATATATAATTTGGTAACCTAGAAATAATCATGATGAATAATCAAGACAACAGCAATATCAAAAACTTGAACAACTAATTTCATTGAAGCAATATCATACTGTGAAATCATTAATGGAATCTTTAAATTAACTAGTATTATTATTATTAGTTTGATTTTGAATCAATATTTACTACAACTTGGCTTTTGTATATAAATACCCAATAAATTATTAAATGTGGGATTTGTCTATACTTATGCTTAGAATTGTTAACTCTTTCTATGCATGCCAGGTAACATACAATTACAGGGACAAATGGCATTTATGGTTGTTATTTACTATTATGATTATTTTAATTTGTAAATGTAACTATATCATTGGATGAATGATTTGTCTATTGGGAAATAATTTATTATTTTTCTACATAAATAGCTGAAAATATTTCATTATTTATAATAGGTTTTTTTTATAAACGCTCTAGCAATTTCATAATTCTCCCCAGAAGTATAGACAAACCCCACCCTTAATGTTAATTTTTGTTGATAATATAATATGCATTTATTTTACATTATAAAAGAAGTAATATCAATAAAATAATCATAGAATAAAATAAAATACATTATATATACTATGACAAAATCAATAAAATGGAATATTATCACATCTAATAAGAATTAAAACCCAAGTCCATTAATGGAGGCAGGCTATACTTAACAGATTGAGAAACTGTTTTATGTAACATATGAATTACTGAATAGTATGATAGCTGTGTAGCAATAAATTATATGGCAAATTCATATGCACATTTAATTTTGATAACCTTAACCAATATATTAGAAAATAGTAACGTATTCTTATGTAGTTCAGCATTAAACAACTGTATCCTTTATCTCAGAAAAATACATTAGTATACTGGTAATAGGTCTATAGGTACATATATAGAACAAAATTGTATATAAAGAGCAGACTAGACTATTTACAAAGCCAATCAATGATAAATCCGCATTTTATCTTTTACAATTTTGTTCTATATAATACATTAAAACACATAACAAAAGAGATAGTTGATCGTTGATCATACATCTATAAAGATTAGTAAATCACACTACAATGATCAGCTGATCATCGATTATTTTGAAGAAAATTGGTGTTTAATTTGCCTCGTAGTTTTTGCTCAAATCTTAATACAATTACACAATGACCATAACAAAAGGTATAAATGAGTCCTACTCGTAATATGCATTTTTGATATAATTATAACAATAGGTATTTATTTACCAAGGTATTTATTAGCCAAGAAATAATAAAATACCAGTTTCGTTCAGAAATTCCCATTGTGCAGCGGATAATAAATAAATAATTTTTTAATAGGTAAAAAACAAACTCTTTATTAAAAAGAAAGCTATTCATTCAAATCACTTAATACTCCAACTAAATATTGGATCATAAAAACATAAAAAATATCACCATCCACGGGATTCGAACCTGGGATCCCCACGTTTGCACTGGCATATATATATATATATATATAAATTATATATATATATATAAATATATATATATATATATATATATATATATATATATATAAATATATATATATATAAATATATATATATATATATATATATAAATATATATATATATATATATATATATATATATGTGTTCACGTTTACAAACTAAGATTGTGAAAATATGCGATAACTTTCCGGGAAAAAAATTACACATTAATTATCGCATCTTAAATGTATTAAGGTATTGCAAATATATATTAATAATTACATTACATTTTCATGTGAAACTATGAACATTTGAAAATGTGAAAATGCCTAAATGTAAATATGTTAATACTTCAAAATGTAAAAATGTCAGAATGGCAAACTGTTAAAATGTCAGAATGTCAATATGTTAAAATGTCAGAATGCCAAAAAGATAAAAAGTCAAAATGTCAAAACGTGAAAATTTCAAAATCTCACATTTCAAAAATTTCAAAGAAAGTAAAAAAAACAAAAATGTCATAAAAAATCAAAAAAAGTATTTTTTTAAATAATCAAAAAAAGTCAAAAGTCAAAAAAAAGTCAAAAATTGTCAAAAAAGTAAAAAATGTCGTAAAAGTAAATAAAAGTCAAAAATATCAAAAAATCCAAAAAAAAATTAAAAAATGTCAAAAATGTAAAAAAATCATCATCAAAGCCAAAATGTCAAAAAAATTTAAAAAGCCCAAAATTTGAATATGTCGAAAATATTATACAAAATTAAATAGGTCATGTAATTCGGAAAGTCGTGAGGTGCCCGCACCAGATATTTTTTAGCATAGGCTGCTTTAAGGGTGGGATCACAACTATACATTTCTTATGGTACAAATTGTGAAATTTTATTGAGCTTGTACCAAAAACTATGCACTCATACATGTTTTACTACTTAATAAAATCACTTTGTTGAATATGAAACTTATTTGGTAAGTATTGATGACTGAAATTGATAGTTATAGAATGTGAAAAAGTACAGCTGATGTTATTAAAAATGGTGTTCAGACAAGATCAGCTGATCATTAAACACACAACAAATATCAGATGTTTGCCCACTAATTTAAAGATAATTAGTCTTTTAATATCTATTATTTTTACAAAAAATCTGCGGTGGACACCATATGACTTTCCGAATAATTTGCTAGCCCCAGCAATGTAATTTTTCGTAAAAATAATTTTAATAAAAGTTGTTTAGAATAAAATAATACACTATAAGATTTTCGTACAAAGTACAAAGGTAAAAAGTTATACACAAAACAAAATATCAGATGCAGATAACGCTCACGGCATCACCCCCGCTCGACTTCTCAGCCGATATCTAAATTAGGTGGTGATCCATTGGGCTGTTTTACCGAAATTATGATATACACACACATATACAGAGACATTTTCCAAAAACAGTCTATTTTGACTATATTAGTCATGAAACGTAAAGAAAAATAAAAATTCAAATTTGTTCGAATCAAATTTCCCGATAACAACTTCCCTTAACCTTACTTCTTACTTCTTCAGTGCTTTATTCGGAAAGTAAAAGTCAACTTGGTCATAAAGTGACGATAATAGAAACTTACGCGCAGTGATAACTTCCAGGAAATGGTAAAGGACCTATGCGTTCATACACTAAATGGTCTAAAAACGATATAGGAGATCAAAGAGAAATTATTCTTATAGGGGATCTAAATATGATAACAGGAAAGCAGAGGGAATCCCCAGTAGCAGGAAACCATGGAGGAAGCCACGGTAAATAACATGGGCGACAGGCTGGTGTGCAAAACGTAAGTCTGTAAGTTCAGACCGGTCTTGTAAAAAGCAGTTTAATCTGTTACCCACGGCAACAAAATAAACAACTTTTACAGCGTTGGCATACTCTACGCTTCGAGAAAGCTAGTGTAATACTTGCTTATGTCAAATGTCACAAATATGTCATGTCATGTGATAGGATAGTAACCTTTCATTATCTTAACGTCACTTTTGACAAATTTGTGACATTCGACATAAGGCAGTATTACACTAGCGTTCGCGGAACCTGAGGCATACCAACGATGAAACAGTTGTTTATTTAGTGGCCATGGATAACAGACCAGTCAGCTTTTTTACAAGACCATCGTCAAAAGCATAATGACCTACGAAACAAAGATGAGTCGGCTGAACGAAAACCAGAAAACCCCGCTGCTAGTAGCGTGGACATCTGGAGACAATCGGCCAGAGTCTGCTGTCTAGATAGGATCAGGAACGAGATTATAAGAGATAGGATGACATTAATTCAGCCTACAATAATAAATATTAAGTAATTTTAAATTATGAACTATAATATAATATAAATAAATATTATAAAATTATTACTATACTACAGAGACAGGTATGAGAATTGCTTTTAGTACAAGTAGCAAATTTGGTTCTTCAGAATTAAGAAAAGTACTCAATTGTCCTTGGTAACAAAAATACGCAGATAAACAAATAGTTTTGGTCAATAGCATAGGATTATGCCGACAATAGGAATCCACCTGACTGCAATTTCCAAGACTTGCTCATGATGGATGTAGATTTGGATTTGTCCTCTTGTATTTGTACCTGAGAGCGACTGGCGCCAAGAACCGGTCAGACGAGTGACAATCCCGAAACGCATGCGAAAGGGCAATTTCTATCTCGTTGTTTGAAGTGCTCGCTCTTAAACAAGTAGGAATAAGTGAAATAGTCAATGGTAGGAGCAGCTTTAGTGACAACACTTCACACTGTGGTAATTATGTAAGTATTCCACGTATCGTGCCATCTTTTTTACTGTGGCCAAACTAGCATTGGTCACGTTGTGGCCAACGTCAAAAACTTAAATTCACTAAATGCATACATTGAAATTTCATAGCATAATAATAGAACACATTTTCAGGGCAGTATACAATGCAGTGCTAACGTATAGATGTCAAACACACGCCACCATCAAAAGCAAGCCACCAAAATGAAATTCTTAGAAATAACACCAGGAGTCACAAAAATAAGATAAAAGCGAAAGTATCAAATCATAGAAAAACTGTAGATAGAACCAATTGCAGATTTCATAAAAACACATATGTTTTAGTGGAAACGGATGGACAAGCAGAGATGGTGGGATGCAAGAACCTAAACAAAAATGAAAATATGAAGACCAAGAATCAGAGAATAGCTGGTCCAACGATGGCTTCATGCTGCCGAGTGAACAATTATTATCAAGGTGGTATTGGTGCAGTCGTAAGTTGGACAACACTGAGATTTTTGCATAACCTAATAGTGATACCGAATTTGCATATTCGATATATAGTTGTTTGTTGTTTATATTTTGGTATATCAATTATAATGGTAATAAGAATAATAATAATAATAATTGTGCGCTAAGGCAATAACTTGTGACAAAATTAACAAATACGATATATACAACGAACTTGCCTATTTGTGAAGTTTCAAGCAATACATTTGTAACATTAATACAGATTACATGCCCACAACAGTAACAGCAAATTTTACCGAATATAAACGCTATTTCTTGAAATACTCAGTGCCCATTGATGACATAAGCGTAAAAAAATAGAGGTTTAAATGTAAATTCGAAAGTGTAGATGGGTCTATTTTGTCAAAATAAGAAATCATTGGAAATAAGGATTATGTTTTAGTATTAATGGTCACAAGATAAGAATGCACACAAACTATTACTTATCCCAAATAGTACACTTAAAAAAGAAGGTATTTTGAAATGTCATGTCTATTTTGATACATAACAATTTTTAAATTTGAATGTCAACCAATGTTAATTTAAATTAAATCCCAGCGGTCCACTCGAAGTGGCTCAGCATTTGATTGTTTTGTTACAGTATAAAAATATTTAAAACGGGATTGAGGAAGGACTACAATGAGGACGATTTAACACAGATTGGAACATCACATAAAAATATACGTGGTTGTTAATAAACTTTTAATAGTTATCCAGACAAACCTTGCACATATTGTCACAAATATGATGAGAAAATACATTTTATGTTTAGAGATATCCCACTAGAGTACTGACTAGCTTAAATTGCCCATAGTTGCGCGTGTCGCTGTGTTTTTTCTAATGCGAAGTATCAAGTCAAGGATATCTTTGTAAATTACAATTTGTTTTCAGTTACATATCGGCCCTCACTGGTTAAAGATTACTCGAACGCATCTTCCGATATTTTATGTCTATTAAAAAGTATTATGTATTACATACTACTAAATAAAATAAAGATAATTATAAGAATGCATCTTGGAATGGAATGCAATATACTTTTCGCCGATCTTTTCCTCTTATTACTTATTTGCATGTTTATTATTCGTTTTATATTATGTTCTTCGTTTATATATTATAGTAAGTAATATAGGCAGAGATGATACGCCTGCAATGTGAAATACGACGAAGCCTAAAGTTTTATTATTTGATTATAATTTAATTCTACACGAATTCTTGAAAAGTTATTTTAGAGAAACAATTGAAGAAGATTCTGAAGTTGTAACCTCCTCAGCAATCTCCTATGTACCTTACAGAAAAAAATTAGTTCGAACTCAAACAGCATCACCTGCCAAAGTAGAGCCAGCCAAATGTCGAGGCAGAGGGGTATGTATGTCAGACAAAGTAACACCAATGGAAGCTATTGTCGAGACTGAACTGTTTAGGGTCAGTAGCAAATCTCCAATTGTACAAGAAGAGGTTGAGCCGTCTAATAAGAACATATTTCCACAATCTTATAGTTAGAAAACGTGAAGTTTGGTTGCAAAGCTGAAACTTAAAGGAATTGACAGAAGGGCACCACAGAACAACACTCAAGACTCAACACAGAAAACCTAACCAGGCTCGGATACCGGAAAGATTGCGAAATCTTTCTTGGCTCGGTGAGTCAATAATGGCTATGCACCACGCCAAGTTAGTGGAGAAATGTGTCATGTTAATGCCGATAAAGAACGAGACTCTAGCCTGCTAACTTGACGTATTTTCCACATCTACAGGATCTTATAGTATTGAGCATTACCAGATCCGTGATATATTTAATCTTCGGAGTTTCGGCCTCGCCTATGTTGGTGGCAAGATGACCAAGCTTGATCATTTAGAAGAAGTAACAGTCATAACAAGGTTGTCGTAGGCGAACCCGCAGAAGATTAAAGTTGCGGGGCGATATTTGTGTGTCACATGCACACAGATTCAACTAAATACTTGATAAAGTAAAAGCTCTTTTTTTAGAAGGGATTGTAGGGGCTAGTTGCGTTTGTCGCCATGTTTTGTTGTAGTAAGTATTAATGCAATGGTTGTCTAACTTTCTGAAGCGAATTTTGGAATCAATGAGTTATAATAGCCTAGTTTTATTATGAAAGTTTAGAAGATCGAAGACGAAGTTTGCGAGTTATTTTTTGACTCGGTGGGTCACCAAATAATAATAGATATGCACCATGGCCATTTTTAGTTGGTGGAGGGATTTGTCAAGTAAAAGTCCACAATGAACGAGACTCTAGCCTGGTAACTAGGCGTATTTTGCACATCTTAAACGTTATAAAGAATTCAGCAATAACAGCTCTAGGATGCCATTAATATTCTGGGACGCAGGCGCACTTCACTAAAGAAAACAGCGTCTTCGCGGTGCGCGGTTCAATCTCTGCATTGGCCCCGTCGTCCATACTCGCCTCCCCGTCCACTATAGTTTGTCCCGAGTTGTTTTCTAGTGCGAAGTATCAATACGCTGGTAGTCCGGCTTTCTCATGCGGATCTTGAAATCAATGTATTGTGATAGCCTAGTTTTTTTATTATTAAATTAGGCGAACCGTATCGTTTATATATTATAGTAAATGAACATGATTGTGAGCCTCATCAATTCCAAAAAATTCAAAAGGGCCCAGTTTTCGGTCAACTCATGAGCCCGTTTGGAAGACCCAGTCAAATTGTATGTACAGATACCATTAACTAATTAATGTATCTCTTTTTCTACCACCGCCCTGAGTTGCTCAACCCTGTGGCTATTTCGGATTTTTGACAAATAAGTTGTATATGTTTATAAATGAATTGGTAGGAAGTGCCTAATTGTTGTTTTTGTATTCCTTACTCTAGTGCAAATGTGAGGCTTTTAAATATATGCTGGTTTCAGTTAAACATTAAAAAATATCCGCGTTGTGATTTCTGACCAGTGCTCTGAATGTCAACGTGAAGAAATTCAAACGGAAATAACTATGACTCTCTTACGACGTCAAACATTCTGCCTCGCCCAGGGGGCCACAACCTTCCCTAAAATTAAAATAACGCAAGCTTTGATCGAACCTCAAACTTACTTGAGAGCGTTGCTGAGTAACCTAAAGTAAGATTCCAAGAACACGGTCTCGTGGTGGGACTTCAACTACGTGCTGAGCTTGGCAGTTCTGAGGCAAGAAGGAAGGCGAACAACGCCGAATGCCAGTGCTCTGAATGTTAACGCGAAGAAATTCAAGCGGGGGTGACTATGATTCTCATACAGCGTGAAACATTCTTTGTCTGGAGACCCTCTATCTCAACCTCCCCTAAAACTACCAAAATAGAAACCAAGCTTTTGCTCGAACCTTAAACTTACTTGAGTGGGTTGCGGGGCAACCAACAGTAAGATCCCAAGCACATTTTCACTGCAACTCGTTAGCACACATGTGCTCTGGTCGCCATATCATTCTTTCCTATATCTTCTTATTTGATTTATGTTTGCTTCAGTTGTATTGCTTGATTGTTCTTCAATATTATAAGCCTATATATCTAGATCTTCTTCTAGTAGTCCTTAAAAATGTTCTTTCCATCTATCCAAAATTACTTCCCTAATTCTGTATACGTGAAGACCTTGAGATTGTCGAAATATACGGAAAATGCGAAGAACAGTGAAAAATGTGAGAAAACATGAGAACTGTGGGACAACCTGGGAAAATGTAAGAAAAGGTGGACAAACGTGAGGAAAAATGAGAAAATCTGAGAAAAAGTGGGTGAATGTGAGAAAATAAGGGAAAATGTGGGAAACTGTTAGAAAATTTGAGAAAATGTGCAAAAATTAGGGAAAATGGAAGACAATGTGGGAAAATATGTGAATATGTGAAAACGTGAAAAAGCGGGTGGGAAACATGAATCGAACTGAGTCTAATATTAATTAAGTCATTCGGAAAGTCATGTGGTACCCACACAAGCTATATTTTGAATTATTTCTTATGATTCTACCTTGTTTGTTTTCATTTTTCTTATTGTTGTTTTCAATTCCATAATCTGAGTGTTGTGTAGAATAGTTTCTGATTTTCTTTCAAATTCTCTTATGATATTGTACCAAAATGTTGCATTACATTTTCATTGTCGTTTTTATGGTTTCCGCTTTCCTCTGCACTTTGCATTCATCATAGTCTTTTTCTTGGTTTGCTTTATCTTCTCCTTTATAACCTCCCTCCACAAATGCCTTTATTTCCTATTGTTACCTCTTATAGATCTTTATGCTTCTCTAGTTGCTTCTCATATAATATATTTAAACATATTCCTTATTTCCTCTATGTTGTTAATGTTCGGTTATGGCGTTTCAAATATTAATTCTCTTATGTGGGTTTGATACGTTTCTAGTGTCTATTTCGTCAATATATAACAAACACATTTTAACAGGTTATTTATTATTATATACAATTTTCAAGGCAAGAACCTGTGTAAATTATGATTTTTAATTTGTTTATAGATTATAGTTATATATATATAGTAGTATATAGTTTATATTTTCTATTCCGATGTATTTAGTGTTTACTGTTATGTAGTTCACTGTCGCCTACTTTAAGATAACAGAGTAAACCATATACATTTCCTTTCCATTTTCCTTTAAAAACATTTTTTTTTCATTCTAGTTTAATTTTAGGATCACATTGGCCATGTGCAAGGCCAATTTAGCAGTATGATAAAAACAAAAATTAAATTAAATGGAAACAATCAAATGAGGCTGGTAAAACATGACATAAACGAACATTAATTTTAATAGCAGGTGACCATGGTATGAAAGACAATGATGGCCATGGAGGAATCGCATACCTTCTTCTTGCAGTGCATCTCCTATCGGAGGTTTGCTATCATCACAGCTATCGGAACCTTATTGGCTGCGGTTCGGAATAATTGAGTGTTACTGACTGGGTTGACAGTCCGTTAGGTTTTTAAACCAGAACATTCGGCGTCTTTCGACGTTCCTTCTTCCTCTGATCTTTCCTTGTACTATCAATTGCAGCAGCGCGTATTTGGATCCTCTCATTATGTGGCCTATGTATTGTAACTTTCTCTTCTTTATGCTGTGAATTATTTCCAGTTCCTTTTGCATTTTATTTAAGACTTCAGTGTTAGTTACCTTATCTGTCCATAGAATATGCCTTATTCTGCATTTTTAAGGCATTCAGTTGTCTAAGTGATTCTTCTTAAGAGTCCATGCATCAACTCCATACAGTAATGTAGAAAATACATAGCACTAGATCTAAGTTCTAGGCTTATATTCTTACTACTGAAGAGCCTTTTAATTTTCACAAATATTCATCTCGCTATTTCAATCCTTGTTTAATTTCTTTTGTTTGGTTACCCGATTGATCTATCCAGGTTCCAAGGTATCTATACGTCTGCACATTTTCTATTCGGCGGGGATTTTGTAATTAACATTAACTTAGTTTTATTAAAATTAATTTTGAGCCCGTACTCACGACATCGATCGTTTAGTTTTTCTAGAAGGTGTTGTACGTCTCTAAGGCTACTTGCGAAAAAACCATGTCATCCGCATATTTGATGTTGTTCACAACTTCTCCATTTATAACCACCCCTATTTGTTCTTCTTCCAACGTTTCGTTAAATATACCTTGGCTATAAAGGTTAAATAAAAGTGGCGATAGAATACAGTCATGCCTTACACCGTGCCTGATCTCCATTTCTTCTGTTAACTATTTCTCTACTTTTGCATTAGCTGTTTGACCCCAGTATAAGTTGCAGATTATCTTCACGTCATCCGAGTCAATGTTTTTGCTCAGAAGTGTTTGATGTAATTTATTATGTTTTACCCTATCAAAAGCTTTTTCGAAATCTATATAATACGCAAATACGTCCTGATTCATATCTAGACATCCTTGGAAAAGGATATTGGTTCGCTCTCTTGTCCCCAGTCCCTCACGGAAGGCCAACTGCGTGTTTTGAATATCTTCTTCGAGATTTCTGTATATTCAATTATGGATAATTTTCAAGAATATTTTTAGGCTATGACTCATGAGTGCAATGGTTGGACAATCTGAGCATTCTTTTGGGATAGGTTTCTTGGGATTGAGCACAAAGGTAGACAGTACAATTTTTTGGTTCATTTAAACTGTAAAACTGAATGGACGGAGCTGCATATTTAAATTTTTAGCAATGTTCTAATTCATTAGAACTTTTGCAAATATGCCATTGGCAGTACTTCAAATAATGTGGTTCTTACAAGACGGATGCACATTTGCACCGCGACGTGAAAAACTCTCTAAATGAACAGCTTGGAGAGTGGTGGACCGGTTCTGCAGCTTTTGTACCCTGGCTTGTCAGGTCACTGATTTTAATCCAATGGATTTCTTCTTGTGGTTTTAAGAATTAGGTGTATTGCTATAATGAAATACCTCAGAATATCAACGGATTTCGATCTGAGATGGGAGAAATTGAAGAAAATCTCGTACTCCTTACACAGCATTAATTTGCTTAATTATAGTCTTCAAGCTTATATTGGATTGATGAAAATACTGCCATCTCAAAGGCCCACAATCAGCAATGCTAATAAAGTTTTTAACAACATATATTCAGGGAATAGCCCAATATTTTCTGCATCATCAAAAAACCTTGTACAGCACTTGAAAATCACCAAAAGTGCTCATTTTAAATAACTAAATGGACGAATGTCTCGACCTGGCCATGAATGACTGTTGTGCTATTCACTACTACATGGAACAATATTTACAGAATATGAAAATAAATTGATTAAAATAAAACGATAATCGAGCGGATGGCCAAACGATGTTCCTACCGATAATCGTCAAGAATATTCAAAATTATTTTGCAAAAAAATGTTCCTGAAGAATGAGAGTCATATCAAATCAGTCCGTGTCATGGTCCGATTTAAAATATATGCTTCAAGACTATAATCTAGCCTCCGTTTTCTACGTTGGCGTTTATCCGTCAGCCAATCGAAGGCATGGTTGAAGTTGTAGTTGTTCATCTTTCAAAATTGGTGCCTGGTCTTATAATGAAGTACATGCAGAAGAAATACTTAAATATCGATGAAAATACTGCTCAAAGGCCCACAATCTGCAATGATTATACAGTGTTTTTAACAACAAGCGTTCAGAGGATTCCCCAATATTTTTTACATTATTAGGAAACCTTGTATAGCACTTGGAAAACCACAAAGAACTTTTTTTCTAAAATAAAAAGTAATGAATTACAAGAAACACGGCAGACATCTATACACACACCATAAGCATATTGCGTTACTCAGCTCACGTTGTCTATCCTCAAATTAACCTTAATGTATCCAGAAAACAAGAAAGGAATGGACGAATGTCTCTGCCTGACCATGAAGGATTATTGGGCCATTCTCTACTACAAGGAACAATATTTACAGAACATATAAATAAATTGATTTAAATAAAACAATAATCGAGCTGTTGGTGTGAAAATCACTATTTCGGTAAACTTACTTCTCTAAAGAACTGGTATTATATTTATCAGATCTCTGCCTAGAAGTGAAGTTTATGTTGCATACATCTGATAATTTTGTATTTATTTCTTACACTATACATATTGATGCCGTAACAAGAGCCTGTGCAAATGTACCGATTGCCGCACATAGAACATGTC
The DNA here is from genome assembly GCA_963942505.1 of Lordithon lunulatus. Lineage (NCBI taxonomy): Eukaryota > Metazoa > Arthropoda > Insecta > Coleoptera > Staphylinidae > Lordithon > Lordithon lunulatus. The sequence goes on along the minus strand of OZ012674.1, from coordinate 42,480,122 downwards.
TAGCACGACTTTACTTATATTCATATATCAAACCTTTAAAATATCGAATATATTTACGCCCCAACCTGGCGCGTGGATACCGGAATTTGGAGCTTATTTAGGAATGATGACAGGCGAACTGTCGTGCTATGGAAAAGACGCATATATACACAACTACAGATCCACAGCAGTTACCTCTGTACTTTCTAAAATATTTGAAAAACATATTAAAAAGTCGTTAGTCTCCTTCTTTAATAAACATAATATAATTAATTACAACCAATATGAATTTGACGAAAAACTGAAGATCCTTTAATACATTTAACATCAAAAAAATATTACTCACTAAACACCTCCCAACCAAATGCAGCTATATTTTTAGACTTAACTAAAGCTTTTCGTACTATCATAGTATACTTCATAAAAAAACTAACAAATGCAGGTGTTCATGAAATTGCCCTCAAGTTAATAAACAACTTTTTAACTGATAGGTACTAGAAAATAAACATCATTGGAGATAAATTATTTATCACTAATGGTGAACCCCAAGGAACAGTACCAGGACCAATATTATTTACTATTTATATAAATGACCTTTTGTTAGTTAATATAGATGCAGGCATATCATCATTCGCCGATGACGCGGTCATCTATGTTAGAGAGAAAACATGGCATGAAGCATAGACAAAAATGGAAAGTGCGTTATGTCAAATAGAAATGTGGTTAGATATTAATATATTGACCCTAAACCTAGACAAAACCAAATTCATGATATTTACAACAAGCAAAAACAACAACCCACACTATAATTATATATCACTTAGCAATAAGAATACATAAAATAGAATGCATAAAATATTTAGGAATTTACTTCGACTCTAATTAATATGAAATGGACATCTAACATAAATACTATGAAAAGTAATTTAAGAAAAATGATTCATCGATTTCAAACTCTAATATACATATTAAGTGCTTAAGCTTAATAAGAATAGTGTATACATCTTTGCTACATTCAACTCTTTCCTAGGGAATAATATTACAGGGAAACACCTACAGTACACAGTTAAAATCGCTAAAAATTGTTCAATACATATATTCAGTAAAAATCGCCTATACAGCACACAATCCCTTTATAAATAAAGCACAATTTTGAATCTGGATCAATTATTAATGTATACTAGTGTTAGAAATATAGTAAAATACAAATCCAGGCGAAGCCATATAAACCATCGGTACCAAACAAGAGAAAATAACGGACAGAATGTTCAAACCGTCAGAACATATAAAATAATTGCGGACTACAGCTTCATAACAAAGGTACCTAAGGTCTTTAACAACCTAACAGATAAATTAAAGCAAGAAATAAACTTGGCCCGCCAGGTTTTTAGCCACACCACCCGAAAACACAAAAGTCGCGGCGACGAGAAACACCCTCAACGATGACAGCTCGAGTCATCCAACAGTGTCGCCCGTCAAACCCGGAAATGTTTTGTGTTATTTACTACAAGTACTATGACGAACTGCAAGGTGTACAGTTTAATTTTCATCAGGCGGAACACCGAGGTGCTGCTGGGCATGAAGGTTCGTAGATTGTGGACGGGGCTTTGGAACGGGTTCGGGGACAAGTTCGAGCACGGCGAGACGCTGCGCGAGGGAGCTTAAGGAGGAGAGCAGTCTGGAGGCGCAGCTCGAGCACGTCGGCAATATCACTTATCTGCAGAATGGGCGGTCTTTTAGGGACATTGTCCACATATTCACGTCATTTCAGTTCAAGGGGCAGCCAGTTTAGAGCGGGGAGATGGCCCCTATTAAATGGTTTTATTTCAACCGAATGCCTTATGAGCAAATGTGGCCTGATGCACCCAAATGGTGGTATCCATTTGGGTGCATCTGAATATAAGCTTTTAAGTGTATGCTAAGATTAATTAAAGATAAATTAATGGTTGGTATAATTAGCTAAATTAGTTGTAATGAGTCTACTATGAAATGTTTTTGTACAATTATATAATAAAAAAATATTCCTATTACAAATTTGATTGATTAGATATATCCTAAAAATATATAAGGATATTACATAGAACAGTCTTATATTTAAATAAATCAGGACAGAATAATTAGGTAAATTAATATTGAGCATGTGACACTTCTAGTGTCATTTGAAGGTAATATATTTATGTATTGTTATGTTAAGTATTTTGCGCCTGTATGGTTCAAATTACCCGCCTAGGCCGCGTGTGGATGAAGAGTGGGAATCCCGCCTACGCACTGTCAAAAAAGAGCATCAGAGATCCCTGATCAGAGCTCTTATTCGAGTCGCCATAGTAGTAAGACGCAACATCATTTTGTAACATTTTATTCGAACAACAAAAATAGTATATGAATTAGTCAAATGAATTATTTATTAATTATAATTATTCCCCAGAATAATTAAATTTAATTAGCCAGACATATTACATTGGTCCTTCGAACCGGATCAGATCAAGTAGAGGTCGACGACGAGGGGCAGCCCTGTAATAAATGAGGCCCACACCACCCACGCCGACACCATTAGCAGTACGGTGTGCCCGCGAGGGAATTGCAGACGCCACAGCTGAGACAAAGTGCTTCCTTTTACGAGGTCCATGAAATAGTTATTGACAGGTTTACTCGTCCCCTTTTACATTTGCACTTATTACAATATTATCTTGTGCAATATTCAAATAATCACATAAATCGGCATCATGGCTAAGTGAAAAAACTAGTACATAGGCGTGGTCAGTTGAAAGGCCAATTAACACAGTTTGAGACATTTTTATAAAATCAACAAATTTCAAGAATTAAAGATTAAATCGATTAAATAAATTGAAAATTTGCTTTCTGTATTTGAGCTCATTTAAAGCGAAATAGACAGTTTAACGTTTACAGATAATGAAGATAATAGTAATATGAATACAGAATTGGAAACAGAACAATTTGAAAATGATTGCTTAAAAATTTCTGTCGCAAGCAGAAGATATTTTACAAATGTTAGGAGCACCAATGTCACAATCGAGTAAATTTGGTCAGAATAAAAGCATTAGAAGACACTCCACAGTGAGACTACCAACTATCGAATTGCCTCATTACCCAGGCTCGTATGATGAATGGCATTAGTTTTATGACACATTTTCTGCATCAATTCATAGTAATGCAGAGATAACTAGCATTCAAAAAATGTATTATCTAATGTCATGTTTGAAAGGGGATGCAGCTCAAATTGTACAATCGTTGGAAGTATCAGAAAATAATTAGTCAGATTCATGGCAGTTACTCAAGGATCAGACATAAACATAAGATGAATGGTAACTAGGCCACATAAAACAATTATATGCTTTAGAAGTGATTACTAAGGAGTCTAACACATTAGTAAGATAACTATTATATAACTTTTATTTTAGAGCACTTAAGGCACTTGGTCAGCCAGTCGAACATTGGGATAGGTTATTAGTATTCATGTTAGCAAATAAATTAGATGTTTCAACACGAAAGGAATGGGAATCATCTCAAAGTAGCCAGAGTTAGTTACCCATGATTGACAGTTTGATGCAGTTTCGAATAAAAAGAGCAGAAATTTTACGGTCAGTACCCCAAGCAAAGGGTGAAGTCATAAAACCACCTCAACCATCATTATCACATAATAAGTATGTATCAAAAACCAACAAAAACAGCTATTTTGTAGCAGTAGCGTACAGACGTCCTCTACACTCTGCAACCATCGAAAATGACTTTCAATCATATTAATATTTCCTAAATATCCCATAACCATAACAGCCGATGTGAAGAAAATTTACAAGAAGATTTCTCTTTGCAGAAGACCAAAGATATTTACAATGAATCTTTTGGGGAGATAGTTCAAGCAAACCATTGTGTGTGTACAGATTAAATAGTGTAACGTATGGGACGGCATCAACACCATTCCTCGCTATTCGGTGTTTGCAACAGTTGGCTAATGACAATAAATTAACGTTTCCAGAATGAAGTAAAATGATTGAGAATGACTTCTTTGTAGACTACATGATAACAGGTGGTAATACAATAGAGGATGTGCTGAAAGTATGTCATGGAGTCAGCTCAATACGCACATTTTAAGTTGAGAAAGTGTCATGTAATAATAACCAAGTAATGAAATCAATTGTGGCAAAAGAAGTGGAAAAGGAAATCAATGTAGGGAGTAATAGCGAAATTAAAACGTTGGACGTGTCTTGGAACAAAAAACAAGATAGTTAGCAATACACAGTGCAATTGGTAGCATCCAAGCTGATACACACGCGAAGCGAAGCATCCTCTCTGCAATTGCTCAAGTATGACCCATTAGGTTTCTTGGGCCCAATAATTATTAAGGCTAAAATTATCAACAACTGTAGAAGGAGGGATTAGGATGGGATGACTGTGTCAATGGGAGAAAGATATATACAGTTTGGTTTAGTTTGAAGTCAGAATTGACAGCCGTTAACTCAGTTCACATTCCGCGGTTTGTTTTATGTAAAGATGCAGTCAATATACAATTTCATAAGTTTTGTGATGCTTCTGAAAAAGCCTATCGGGCTTGCACTTATATCCTATCTACAAATAGATCGGGTGTTGTTTAAACACATCTAATATGCGCCAATTCGCAAGTAGCACCATTTAAATCCATTACGCTTCCAAAGCTGAAGCTCTGTGGAGCAGTATTATTAGCAAATTTAATGAAACACTTGCAAGACGCAATTCAGATTACTATAGACAGTTGCACATATTGGTGTGATCCACTATTGTTTTGTATTGGTTAAACACACCACCGCAAAGATGGAAACCCTTTGTGGCAAATAGGGTATCCAAATGGCCAATATCATTTCACTTGAATGCTACAATTGATATGATACCGGAAGCAAGGCCAACAGTTGGAATGTTAGCAACTACACAAGTAGAACTTATTCAAAACCATTAGTGTAATATTAAGGCTAAAAAAAGTGTAGTATACACATTAAAATTATAATACCCGCCAACATGCAGGAGCATTAACATTGGCAGAAACAACATTAGCATTGCATAGATTAGTAAAATTAGCTCGACATATAAGAATAATAAGAATTTCATAGTCAAATCAAGGTCCTATCAACGGGCAATTCAAATAAGATAAGAAAAGTAAGCTACTGAAGTTGTTCCCATTTTTAGACTGCAGCAGCATGTTAAGAGTGGGTGGACGGATACAAAACTCAAACAATCATTTTAACAAACATCAACTTTTACTACCATCAAAAAATCACTTAACAAAATTACTACTAAAATTCGAACAAGAACGTTTATGCGTGCATTGTGGACTTCAAATATTACTTTCATCAGTTAGGGAGAATGATTGGCCAATATGAGGTACGACCTCATATTGATTAGCTCCCTAAATAATCCACAGCTGCAGTATTTTATTTCGTGAGTAACACCTAATATTCCATTTCTGACGACAGGTGTAGATTTTGCAAGCCCGTTTCACCTTCGAAATAAACGCGGCCGTGGTGGTAAGATGGACAAGGTGTATATTGCGTTGATGATATGGTATAGCACCAAGGAAATTCACTTGGAATTAGTTGGTGATCTCACTGGAGAGTGTTTTCTGCCTCCATAATACGCTTCACCTCTCGTAGAGGTGGAGCAATTTACATTCAATCAGACAATAGAAGCAATTTCGTGAAGGCAAATAGAGAACTAACCGAATTAGAAAAAATTTTGAAATTCGAAAATTATATTCTATTGTCATAATCAAGGGATTCAGTGGCATTTCATACCGCCTAGAGCTCCTAACTTCAGGGGAATCTGGGAAGCAGGAGTAAAGTCAATGAAAACTCACTTGCACCGAATTTATAAAGATGCATAATTAGCTTATGAATATTTTATAATATTATTCCACCAGATAGAGCCTGCACTAAATTCTCGTCCACTATATCCCTTGTCAACTGATCCCACCGAATCCCCTCACACCAGGCCACTTCCTCATCGGAAGAACGCTGACATCACTTCCAGATCCAAATGTCTCCGAGATCCCTGAAGGAAGGTTGTCAAGTAATCAGAGGTTGCAAGCGATGAGGCTGTCTTTCTGGAAGAGGAAACTACAAACAATTAGAAGTTGGCACGCATAGTGGAAGTGCATCCTGGTTCGGATGGACCGTGAATGACAATAATAATGTGTATAAGCGCTCTATTTCAAAGATTGCATTATTACCAATTGAATAAACTGCCCATTTTTAATCGTCATCTAAATGTTTTAGACACTATATATGTATATATAGCTGTTATTTGAGTTCAATTTAGGTTAGAACATTTATATTAGGCTATCAAAGATATTAGTTTATTTTATTTTAACTTGAAAGCCCTCAACCTTTTTATGGTGTCGATATGTTTGTGATTGTGATTATGATACGACGTTTGCGCCGGTATGGTTCAAATTAGCCGCCATATACCGTGATTGGATAAAGAGTGGGGATCCCGTCTACGCACCGTCAAGAAGACAGAGCATCGCTTGGTGAAAAATAACATTGTTCTATAATTATAGTGCAACAGGTCACCGTTCAACATGCAACAGGACGAAAATCTCGCTATGGAATGGGCCGACGATTCAGAAAAAGCCGATTATAAATCCAAACATGGAAAAGGCATCAACTGTTGAAATAGATGTAAATAAAAGCACCTTGTCATTGGATGCCAAGGAGTAGTTTCCTACCCCAAAACCTAGTCAAACTACTGGCTGTTTGAACAGTCTATTTTATATGCTATATCTATAGTTGCATTAATGTTCAAATTTATAATGACATATCCAACGTTAAATGTAAAACTACTTAAATATTCCTTCAGTAATACCATATATGTTATGGTTATAGGACTTGAAAACTAATAACTAGTATCCAACTGGTAGGTTCAGTTTTAAAAAAATGGCAGTACGTACGACCACTGTCAAAACTGAATTTGTAGGCGCCTCTCACCCTAAACCCTTGGAATGGCGATAGTAGTAAGACGCAACATCTTGTCAATTTGTAACAATTTTTGTCGAACAATAAAAACAGTACGCCTCGTAGTTAAATAATTCAAAATAATTACCTCATATTACATATTAAATATATTTATATTAAAATTGGACTTTCTTCAAATGCAAATTCGAAAATCTGAACATGATAAATCAAATATAAACGTATCCATAAAGGAGTATGTAAGTACACCAATAGCATATATTATACCAAGACCGGCTCAAATACTATATAGTAGAGGATTTATTCAACTAGTACTAACTTAACCTGATATTGACTGGAACTCGTAGGACGTGGAAGCATACAGCATGATAACTGTGACAATACGTGTTTCATATTTAGTCACCCACTACTAACTACCAGAATAAAGTTCTGGGGATCATGGTAAATGGATACAAAACAAAACGGGCATAAATACATTATTTTCAAGCTGGAAAAAGCGTACGTTTCGTTTTAAAAATTCCGATCGGCGTTTGGTAAAACATGGGGCTTCTCCGCCTTCTTATTAAGGAGACAGCACTAAGGTTGTGTCCACACCTGTGGCAAAATAAGGATAGAAATAAAGACAGCATTCTACCAAAATACAGTTTTAGACTTAAAACTCTCAACAGATGGACGATCAGTACTAGGAGACGACTTATCTATCGACTGATGGATATAAAGCCAAGTTGAGGGCTGGTTATAGTATATTCTCACTAAAACTGAATTTCAAGATTAGGGCACGACTTGGAAGACTAACTTCGATCTTCCAAGCTGAATACTAGAATACTAAGTATGGTCAATTTTAGGTGAACGTGATATAATAAGTTAACACATCAAAATCCTTTGACAGCAAAGCAGCTCACAATACATTACATACCAACATATTTGTGTCTAAAGAGCTATATTCATCCCAGCTTGAAGGAGCTAGCTAAATATAACAAACTAGAACTTTTCTTGATTAATGGACATAATGTCATCAACGAATTTTCAGATGAAAAGAATTGCTAAGAAATGATTCGCGTACCTTCCAACACACCAACAGTTTGAAATACTTTCTGCAGGTACTGCAAAAATAGTAGATTAATGAACACATGCTCTTCACAGGATTTGATAGCCAGATACATCAGATTGCAAGCAATCAAAGGAACCAATAGGCAGCAACCTTGTACAGCTGCAGCTATTGCTGGCCTCAAACCATCTAGAACAAATATGACATAATTAACAAAAGTACTAACTAACCACTGTCGGTTACAGATACACCTGCACACTGGGACCAAATCTAAAAGGCGCAATTTTACAAGATAAGAATTAAAATATATCAGGAAAGTTTTCAATAATGCTTTTAATGGAAAATTTAAAGTATAATTTCGAGCTTTTTTTAATTGTAGCTAAGATATTTCGTTAATAGAATCTGTAAAAAAAAGTTGTTTTATCTGCCTTGTAATAAAGAAATTGTCATTAATCCATAAGTGTCCGGAAGTGAATTTCATTTAAATTATATTTAAAAACATGGCAAGCGCGTGGTAAAGAAAGAAACTAAAAGGTGGAAGAAAGGAAAAAAATATTCAAATAGGTTTTCGTCTATAATTGGGCCTTCTTGTGAGTATTTACGAGAGCATAGTATTATTATAATCGAAATCTTGATATGTAGATTGCTAAGAGGTGGATTTACACATATATTTTAGAGAGAAATTGTTCCTTATATTATTTATTGTAATTATTGTGACAAAATAACTAAACAGTGAGCACCTATTGCACATACACTTAATTTGTGACTGTACAAACGTATCCTTATTTGTACTCATTTATCTTGTCTTATTTTTTATTATTATATTATGTTACCATAAACTCACCTTTGTATGCTAAACATTATTTTGTAATTAGTTATATCTTTGTTTTAAGACTTCCCTAAAGATGAAAATAGACGACAGGGGATAACTGCATAGGGGTTGAATATTTCGAATGTATGTAATAATATACATATATGTGCTGGCCATTTTAAAAAGAAATCAAAAACATTGTTTAAAGTCTACATCCATTCTGTCATTACCAAAACATTAAATAGTAATTATAGACTGAATTTTTTTCCGAGACACATTTCCACAAAATTTAAAGAACTTGAATTTAAAAAAAAATGTTGCGCAAAAGCATTAAAAAAAAGAGTAACCTGAATAATACATGAAACAGAATTTAATTTCTGAATCAGTTGAAACAGTTATTGAGGTACATTATGTTTTATTATATAATTACTATATTATACTCATTGTTACAGACATCATTACCAGAAGCTGCAGCAAACATAATAAAACGTGTTTTGAAAGGACAAAAACATTGTCCTGAGCTGAGATCATTAACGTTAATAATTTTAAAATGTTGAATATTGTAATGTGAATGATGTTAATTTTCCATTATCAAGTAAAGCACATTAAAATCTTAGTGGAGTGCTCCAACTTAAATATCCGGGATATATTATGTACCAGCTAATACATATGATTCCAGTCCGTGGGATACTAGTTATTCGTATTGATTTAAAATATTCTGTAGTCACAGTTCACATATTTGAAATTATTTTAATACCCTCCGTTTATACTTATTTATAGTGTTAATTACTATTTCACATCGGTATTTTCTAAACGCTGTATGTGTAAACCATATTGTATATATCTTGTCTGGTCTTGTTTGCTGGGTTCATTAATTTATTGCGTTGACGTAATCGTAGGACAGTAAACCAAGCACCCTAAAACGCCCCAGTGGATATGAACATCAACCAAATTAAGGTCAAACGCACACAAGGCGATCTCATAACCCAAAGTAGAAAACACCCCGAAAATGAAGCCAGCGCAAAGGCACCTGTATGTCAGGTACCAGTTAATGTTCCGAATCGACCCTGTGGAGATACGGAGCAGTACTGAGATTATGAATGCGGCCCCTGTATTTTTGGTTCTATTTTGGTGGCAAATTATTATATAGTTCCAGGTATCGATGTTGGACTGCTGTAATGTTCGTTCGGTGTATCGGGATATGCACCTTATCGGCTTTCCGCGTATTAGCCATAGTTGTTTTTCTTCTCTTTTCTTTAGTTGCGGTAGTTTTTCCGGAGCTTTAAGTAGCTGGTTGTATAGGTATACTGAGGCCAAAATCATCACCTTTAATCGTTTAAACAGAAGTTTGCAGTGTATCAGCTGATTACAGTTCAATACTGAGCGAATAGGACATTGTGTAAGAATATATTTTTGATTAATGTGGGCCGATTCCCCCCCCCCCCCCCCGCCCAAAATAATACACCATAGCTTAACCTTGAGTGAAACAAAGATTTTATTCACCCTAATACCAAGATAGGGAACCTAGATTTCTCTCTATTGTCTCACATTATTAGTGAAATGAATATGCTCCGATTTTAGGTAAGACAATTTGTAGAAAACCATGCCACTTCTGCTTCTCCATTTTCTATTTGTGTTCGAAGAGTTTGCAGACAAATCATTAACAAAGATGGTGAAAAACAGAAACTCTAATAGTCAACTCTGGGCAACACCACACATACCATCTAGTAGACGGCTTTGAGTGTTATTAAAGTTCACTGCCTGCTGTCTAGATTCGAAGTAAGATGCGATTAGTTTTAATGGAATACCTCGCATATCATAGCATTCTAGCTTTGATAGAAACAAGTTATGCTGCATACAATCAAAAGCTTTGCTTAGATCGTACAGCACCGCTTCGCAGTCGTCTTCATCTTCTACTGCATCCCATGCATAATTAAGTAGAGATAATGCTGAATCTACTGTGTTGTTCCCTTTCCGGAATCAAAATTCATTCGCATTTAATGTGTTGCGTTTTTTAGAAAACTTGATGGCCCACTATTCCATTTTCAATGATTTTGGATGCTGCCGGTGGCATTGATATTGGCCTGTAACTGCTTACTTGTAAGCGGTCACCTTTTTGTATATAGGGACAACTTTGTCTACTTATAATCCATTCGGAATAGTTCCTTGTTCGAAATAGGATTTAAAAACGTCTTCGAGAGATTTGGAAATTTGGGCTGAGATGTTTTTTATGGTTAATACGTTTAGGTAAAATATGAAAAAGATTAAGAAATAGATAACTCGTGATTCAATTGAGGTTTTCAGCAAATGATTCAATGATAAAGATAAGTTATCTGTTGATGATTTAAAGAAATGTGACAGCGAGAATGTTCGCGCCAATTGCGCCTGTTCCAGTTTAGGACTAAAAATCATTTTCTTAAATTGACGAACTTCTCCGATTTGTAGGAGCATAAGCATGCGCAAGATGCCGGTTTCCATTGTGCAGTTTACGGCGTATTATTAATATCTATTATGTCTTATTTGTATATCATCGACACTGAAGTGAAGTGTAAGGATTATCTATTACAGCTGAACATATGTATGAAGACTTAAACAAGATGCGACGATCAAAATATATCAATTAAAAACCTATGGCATTCCACCAACTTCCTTTATAGCAACACGGTTGTTAAGTCATTAGTAAGAAGGGTAACGACGCATAAGTGGTCAAAAATAATACTCTGAATACGCTGAAGTGAAGGGCTGTCTAATAGAGTCCAAGCAGCTATCCACTAAACGTAATCGCATGGATCGCAGTTTGCAAGAAACTAAGAGCGTTGTAACCTGCTTAAATAACCGTACGGTTTCTTATCAGTCTGAAACGGGAAATTTACCTACAGCGAGTACCACGATAGCGTGACCCTTCTATAATATGGAGTGTGGACTTGTGGACTGTCTTACGTGAAATAAAAACCATGGCGAGGAACTGCTGAAACATATAGACATAATTGTGTGTTTTTTTTTCAGTACACCTAGTATTGGTGTGGTTTCAGGTATGCAGCCTTAATAGGCGCTCAAATATATAATTCAAGGCAAGGGACAGTATCAATATTATATTGGCATAACGCCACACATTTTAAGGGTGACCACTACTCTATAAAGATGAAACGCTTGCGCATGATTTTGACGACCAATGAAAAGAGGCCGTTAAGACTGCGAAAGCCCACATACGCAGCATGGGTGGAAGTAAATGCTGCCATGACATTCGAGGAGCTTTACAGACTTTTGTTTGAGATAGAAGCGGTGATGAAGCACTAATGGCATTTCTCTTGAACTACATGTTATGGCAGTATTAACACCGGTCATTTTATTAATTTGCCAGCCCCTAATCGCCATAACTGAAACCAACTTGGAGGGTATTGAAATAAATAAGCTCCCCAATTGGCAACATATTATTACCTACGCCAACATTTTCGATCCCGTTGAAATAAAGAGGATTTGTCTGAGATGCAGGGAATATTCAAATGGTACAGGTCTATAGGATGTACTTCGATCAAGGTATGGAGTTTGCAGCCATCCGAGAATATAACACACCACCGGGGCAATGCAAATTTGGATGTATAGAACTAGTTTTCGCGGGATCGGATAGTGAGGTTCGAGCAGTAACAATCAGGACATCTACGGAAAGTAGCCAGTCAAAATAAATAAATTCGGGAATACCTGGGAGCTGGCGAGGACGTCACCACGAAATGGTATACGAAGAAAAAGGGACACACCCAGAACGAGGAACAAGGCACATTGTAGAGTGCGACGGATGCGATCAGGGGCTTATCTAGGAGAACGAATTCTATGAGAAGTTCTGCGAGCTGTTCGACGAATGTCCGGAGCGTATCTACGAGGAAACTAACCAAACCTAGATGGGGACAGACGGAGGAATGAACACGAAACGTCTGTTTGTGCCGAAGCCCTAGCGAAAGCAGACTACAGGGAAAAAATAAAGTGACCCCTAACCCATACGGAACGGCGGCGAGAGTTAAAGAGGAGAAGACATTTCCTCATGATTTATATCGTCAGGAAGTAAGGCTCCTCTTTCGAACTTTGGAAGATGACCGCGCAGAGAGGCAAGCCACAGATCGTGGTGGAGCTGGCGAAGCAAATCACTGATCCGGGACAGGTCCACGAGGCGTCATCGGTGCTAAGAGCTGGACACCGGACGGCCAGGTGTAGGTTACCGGACGTGGACCAGCGACAAGGTAGACAGGGCAGGTATGGAGTCCTCGTACTGTGTTTGCGTTAAACAGCTTGCCTATTTTATTAAGAATACATTGTGTTAACAACATGGTTTTAAAATAGGAAAATGATCCATCTATGATATTATTCAATTTGTAGAGATATGTATGGAATGTTTTGACCGTCAGCATTTCATGTACGCTTCTTTCTTACATTTGTCAATTGCTTTCGCATTTCACATAATTGTTTTGAGAAAATTATATATGTATCATCCTATTAGTTGTAGTGTGAGTATATCGTGTTATACAGAACAGACACAATTGGTCACATTACAAAACACTTCATTTGAAGCCTACCCTGTTAAAATTATAGTAACACAGATATTCTTGTAGCGCTTGATGATATTGAAATGTGACTAAGTCAAAGTCAAGCAACCACAACCATTATTACTGGGGCAAATACTTCTACTACGAAGTTGTGTTAGAATTAAGTGATGCAGTAGCATAAAGTGTCTATATGGGTCAGTTGGAATTAAGTTGGGTAAATATAAAATTATAAATCTGCTCGTATATATTGTAGCAATAACTACCTGTGGGCAGATAATAATAGCTCGCTGGGCTTCAACCAAATCTGGTTCAACAATGGCCTTCCATTTTATAAGGAATAGTAATTCTCGGGCAGGATTAGATGTGTCTATTATCGTCTCCCCTTCATAATCCTTTTTAGACCCATTTTTCGCAAACGCCTTCTTAGATTGATTTTCCTTCGGTGTCTCAGCGTTAATGTGGGAAACGTCACTGTCAGAGGTAACTAGGGACTGCCCACAATTCTATCCCCACTACTATGGAATGTAGTAGTCGACCGCTTTATATAAAGAGTAGGTAAAAAATAATGTGGTTCTGTTCTTGAAAAAAAATAGAACCAAACTCTTTCAAGATTTCAGTCTTATTTGAAACAACCCTTAAGCTGGAATCATAGGTAATATATCTAAAAACTGTTCTAGATTTTGAAATAAACAAAACAAAGACAATACTGAGGATTGCACTTCAGAATAAAGGCAAAGTCAGCAATCAAGGCCATCTAGGAGCGATGAAAGCAATGCTAACTCTGGGAGAGTGAGCATTGCTTCCATCGCAATACTAACTAGAAGGCAGCCACCAAACTGCAAGGCTACGCAGGTGCAGGTATAGGTAAACATGAGCATATTTTACTAGGCGCATGAAAAGCCATTCCCCTGTTGAATCTGCAGCCAGACAAACTGCTGCTCGTCTATCTGTCTAAAAGGCATTTCCGTATCTCACAATTCACAAAACCAACGAAGTCTCAACCGATTTCGATATATGTGTATATAAAGTTATCTCAAAAAATTCTGTATATAATATTTTCATGAGAGAGCCTATGCGGGTAATTTTCATCATATGCATAGTAAATCAACATAGTTACAGACAGATGGCGTTACACATTATTCTCTAGAGAGAAAGTTATATTATGTTTCGCTTCGTTATTTAGAGCTTAGAAAATTATATGAAGGTAGCCTCTATTTAGCTTATATTACAAATTATGTTACATATAATATGTAGGAATAATTTTTCAGTTGTATAAAAAAGAATTAATCTAAATTTTCTTTGGTATATATTTGACCTAAAATATATTAGTATATTATGTTTATTTACTATGTAGCTTAGTTAATAACGAAGATTTGTATATTTATTTATGTATTGAATGCTATGATATATTTGTTGTAATTAGTAACGCATGGCTGAACGATGGAACGCCGGACTTGTAAACAGTAGACCCAAGTTCTAATCTTGCATTTGTATGTTTCCTAATTGGAACATCAGGCGCTCCACGGTGCTTCAGAAGGCACCTTAAGCCGTTAGTTCCGTCGGTAACCTAGCACTTGCCATCCTACTTAGATACAAACGACCTAATAATCAAGCCAAGAATATAGAGAGCTAATACATAATACTAATAATCCAAATACAAACTACTAATTGGTTTAAGTGATGTCTAAATAAGAAGCGCATAGCACCGCAGTCAAGGCACTTCACACTATGGCGTCTATGGAAGGTTACCCACTCCTTCTACACGTTCTCTTTGATTAGAACACCAGCAATAGCGCCCAGCTTATTAATTTAAAATACTTATTCGATACCATATTTATATAATTTACATTTAAACTTGTAATAGTTTTCATCATTTCAGGTTATTGATTTCGAACCAATGTATTTTAATATCTTAATCTGCCTTATATTAACTTATGTGAACAATCTCATGCAATGTATCCCAGAGTGCCTATAATATATACAAGCTCCTCGAACAAGTGGCAGCATACTTCTTTGCTAGGAACAGGAAACCACCGGATAGAGTACATCATGACGAATTTAGAATGGAACTGTGCTTGCTACTGATTCTGACGAACTAGAAAGCGCATACGAAATGATACTTAATGTTAAATATTCAATGATTGAGTGGATTTAGGGAGTAACAATCTAACCCTACATAAATATGCTATGGTAAGTGCGGATGTAGTCAGTAACGATCTCACACTAGCCTGTGCAAGGGTCAATACGTATCCACAAGGAAACAATTATAGCAAGAAAATATAAGTACTAAACATTTGTACACTGAGTACCCGCTATTACGAAATATTCCATTGTACAGGTCACATCATAATGTGCTCTGGTTTAACTCTCGGTAATGGAATTTTAAACAACCCCGAGAAGGTCCAAGTTATTCAAAATATCAGCAGCTATACAAAATAATTAATCCTGAACTGATTTATAAATTTTATAATTCTGATAGGTTAAGGCGCACAATTTCAAATAGTTGGTGCTAATAACCCACAACTGGGCAGACCAACCCAATATTAGGTGACATACAGCTCAGCAACCCACAATCATTACCTAATCCGTGGTTATGTGACACACTACCTAATAACTTGAGTCCGTAACCTATCCTTGACGTGAATTTTCTATTAACGAACTAAATTAAAATTATATATAACTTCCCTATCTATTTCAGGGGCGGTTGTCTTTAATAAACTATAATTCATCAGCTACCACCATCAAATTAATCGACAATGATACAGTGAATTAATTTCTCTGAGAAGGTATTATCTTACTTATATTGGAAAATATAAAAACAACAAAAACAAAAACAAAGTTGGAAATGACAAGAAAGTAGCTAAACCAGTAGTGGGAGAAGGAGACAGTTCAGCTGCTGATAATAGCAGTGACAATGAAGTTGCAGCTGAAGATGATAACGATGTTGACGAAGAAGATAGCGTCGATGACGATGTACAGGAAGAAGAAGAAAGTGATAATGAGGATGTTGTTGAAGACAGTGATGATGAATACACTTATTTTACATTAGATATTATATACAGCTATATACTTTTTCTTTTTGCCGTGTAATAATTCGTATATTAAAATAAGTATTATTTATAGACAAAATTAAATTGGCAGAGGTAAGAGGCAGAGAAAATATGCGTCTTCTGTTTGTAATGTTATCGTCAACTAAAATATATTGTACTTGCACTGAAGGAATAGAAAGATTTGTGAATGTTACTCTTATGCCAATGTGGTGTTGGGACAAGCTAATAGGCAATTTATCTCGGAAAGCACCTACATACTTGTCTGCAAAGGAAGCGAAAGTCGGACAAGATGGTTATGACCGCTCGTTTCGCAGGCGCATTAAAAGTGCGGATAATAGTTCTTTTAGAACGGGAGAAGTACAACTTTGCGCTCAATGAGAGATTCCTGAAATCGCGGCATAATATAGCAGATATAAACTCCCAACAAGGCTCCTGTTCTGCAACCTAGGAGAGACCATGCTCTCAACTCACGATCCCCCAGCATGCCCGAACGGTACCAAGTGCCTCGTTAAAAGGGGTCCTAGAGGCATAGCGGCATAAGACGAATTTTCCTCTTCGAGCATGGACTCGGAAAGGCTAGTCGCAATCCAGAGAGCCATCTTAAATGCACAGGAAGAAATACAAGAGGAGGCAGTGCACTTAAGGTTTGCCAAGTGTACCCATGTACCCGGCTAGGATATCTAGTCGTGACCTTCGGACTATTTCCCAACTCGCTGAATTGCATAATCGCTACAGTTTATCACCCTTCGAAGAAAATGTCTAGAAAATATTATAATGGTAAAAGTACCGACGATGACTGTGAGTGTGCACTTAGCGATCAAAATGATGTCAGAAATGTTTGGCATATAGTTGCGCCAGCAATTGTTCCTGCCAACTTGGCAAAGTCCACAAGGCGGTAAATATGTTGCAGGAAAAATTCGTCCAGTGTAACCTCGGTGAATCTGATTTCTCGTGCATACATCCAGCAAAACGTGAGACGCTTCAAGCATACTAAAACATCTTATAGACTTTTGTCCGGGCAATAAACAGATAGAACTCTGCAAGACTGTGAAACAGAATCTTGACAACAGAATAACCAATGGAAAAAATAATCCGCGATTAAAATACATAAATTTCACCCATACACTAATATCTTTAAACTGAAGAAACCAAGCAGTTTCATCTCCATTACCTGCTACTACCAAAACGTGGGCAGTGTAAAACACAAATTTTTATAGCAACTAGTGATACGGAATTTGATGTGATAGCACTGACAGAAATGTGGTAACTAACGATATCAAGTTCTGTTCATAACACCGCAACTGGATTAACATGTAGCGGCGGAGTGCTTGCCATCAAGGATAGCTTAAATGTGTCTGTCATTAATGTCTCTCCCATTGCTAATATATTTCTGCTTATTGATATTTGAAGTGTTAAGCGTTCCTACGCTTGTGAACTACCCTTCGTACGTGAAAAAATCTCAGCGTAGCTCCCTAGCAATTTTAACTCGTCTCTAACGTTTAATGTAAAAATATTCGTTAACCTATACGATGAGATGATTTCATGCGATATTCACGTGGGCGGTGTTGATGGAGGTATCGATGATGCTTGTTCTCACTTTCAGATACATATCCGCACATACTGGGTGTCATCCAGGCGCTACCCTCCATGGTTCACACCTATACTATCAGAGCTATCAAAGAGAAGTCGACGATTTTTTCGCATATTAACAGAATCAAACGACTATTTTTATACACGCCAGACAGGCCAAATGACTTATGAAGTATAATCTTTATATTTTCTCTGTCTCCGAGAGTATTGCTCGTAGCCCAAACAATGTTCGGGGGCTTCATTGCAGCTAGAAAAACACATTCGAGTGCCTGATGTAATGATTCGCGATAATTTGACCGACGACACACTACAGGCAATTTATGACGCATTTGCCACTTATTTCACGGTCATATTATGATACCAAGAATCATTTGAACCAAGTTCACAGTCGACATACCCTTAACAAATGAATTGGATGTTGTTGCTATAATGGGTAATTTGCAGAATTCTTTTACCAGCGCTTGTGTTAATATCGCAATTTTTTTCATTCGAGATGGTAGGTATGTTCTGCCCATTTTGCAGAATAATCTATATATTCAAAAGAACGCGATACAAATACTATAAAAACCGAAGTATAGGGACAGCTATCGAGGCAAGTTTGAAACGTCAAATATGTAGAAAATATATGGAACATACATTATGTAATGTGTTAAGTTTATGTGGAAACATAAACTTCAATCTTGCCGTCTACCTGCAACATACCCCACGCGCCAATTATATGTTATTCCTTCTCACAGGCTGAGTATTTATGAAAGAGGGGCATATTTCTCATGTATTAAGATCTCTAATCATGGAATCCACTGTGTTCAGATATCATGTGGTCTAGAATCATTTTGTGTTCAAGATTTCTATTTAAATTAAGTTTCTTCTGTGACGTTTTTCATTTACAATCTGTTTATATTTGTTTTGTTTATGAAATAAAGAAAATATTATATTATATTATATTATATATATATATATATATATATATATATATATATATATATATATATATATATATACCCATCACCAGTCTTCTCAAGGCATTGGGAATTTTGGGTAATACCCAATGCCCAGTAGGCCAATCGCTCAGGCGCAGGCAGACACGTGCATATAAACGGGGGAGAGATAAAAGGAGCTCCTGGCGAAAACTTTCAAAATTGAAACTAAACGGATTTACTTACAAAACATAAGAAGCCTTAGAAATAAATTTAATCAAATACAAATTTTACCCTACATATACACAAACCTAGACTACATAGCACTGACGGAATAGCGCTCTACATACAAAAATACTTAAGACATGGATAGAAGAAGACCTAACATATATTACGCTAATATACAAACCGCCTAACATAAAGGATAAAATACTTTTGCAAGTACTGAAATCAACTATACTGAATGGCAATGAATCAAATATAATATTAGGCGATTTCAATATTAATATCGCACAAAGGAATAATTCAGTAATAGAATATAAAGAAATGATGGAAGAACGAGGATACGAAGTAATGAATAAAATTGATCATGATAATCGTACAACAGCTAATTCAATAATAAATCACATCATTACAAATTGTAAATTTCAAAAAAATTTAAATAATATCAAGTGATTTATCGCACCACAACATTATATTAACAACGTGGTTGCTAAATAATAAAACAAAAAATATATATACCAACTACAAAGATGAAGCTTAAGTGAACGAAAAACATATGTAGTTTCCAGTCTCAAGTAAAGGATTTTCAAATTAAAACCACACAGTTTCGACACGGCCCAAAAAAACTGGCCGGTTGAAATATCAATATTGCGGAGAAATTAATTAGTTGTTGCGCACCGGAGGCAGAGGTCATTATACGGTTCATGTAAAATTACATTCTAATAATCTCAGTTCTAATTAACAGGTCAAAAATGATGAACATTAATTATACTTAACGCAATCAATAAAAATAAAAATCATAATAAATATAAAAACCAGGCTTGTTCAAATAATGCAAAATCACTAATAGTGATAATACCACATGAGGAATCACACGGGACAAAGCCCGTTTGTTTGTACGGTGTGCGGCAGAGGGTTTATAGCCAACACCTTCCTTTTGAGGCATATGCGGGTGCATTCCGGAGAAAGCCTTATATTTGTGTTACGTTTTTCCACATGTAACGCCTTTTCACAATCGTGTACATTAAATATACATATGAAGGCACGTCCACACATCCTCAGTGTATAGGCAGTAATATCAGCTTACGAACTGTATAAGGTTCTTTTTTCTATAATAGGTTTGAGTTTGTGTAAATTGATATATTATCGATTTCCAAACTTGCTAAATTGTACAATCGAAACAGACGTATGTGTGTGTAGCATTGAATAGAAGGACATTCCTCCCGAAACACCTTGTATATATAAATATATTTGATTTAAAGCTTGTATGATCAACTCGACCACGGAGTAAATAATCTATGACAGCAACAATATGTAGAGAAAACTATTCATTCTTATCTCCGAGAGCCGAGGCTATAGAGAAATTCCGATATATTCGAATATTGGAACTCCAGCCCATATCCCTCTCAGTTCTACAATACCTTACTGCTCCGCCAACCAGTGTCGCTAGAGTCAACTTTTCGCTGATCGTAGAACCAATCTACAGACAAACTTTTGTGTTTGGCTTTTACATAAGACTGTTTAATTATGATTATTAATGATTATTTTTAAGTTTTACATGTTTTGATCTTGATTAAAGTAAATTATTAGATTACAAGCCAAATAAATGTTATTAATATGTCGTTAATTTTTTTTAATTTATGGGCTTGGGAGGGTACGGTACTTGAGGAAGATAAACGATGAGAAGATAATGCAGAAACTGAACTTAATATACACTAGCCATAGTTTTAATAACAGATTCAAGGCGAACAATTCCACATAATTCAAGAAAGGAGGTTTACTACCAACCGATCTTTAAGCTTTACCTTTTTTATGTTCTATTTGATTGCTCTTTCAATCAGATTATTTATACAGGCACGGACGATCATACCTATACATAGAATACTGTACATGGATATTATATAATCAATGAAAATGTTTCTCACACCTCGTTTAACAAGACACTTGTTTTACACAACATAAATATTACTTTATTTTTATTGGCAGTCATAATGAAATATCGTATATATAAGGAAGTCCGTTCATAAGTGCTCTTAGTAGAGTAGTTATAGGAACACTCTGACCATAGCAGTGCAATTGATTGTATATTTCTATTTTACGATCTATATTTCAGTTCAGATTAGAAATATTGAACATTTTGTAAAGAAACATTTAGAAATTTCACGGCCATTTGGTTACAAAAATATACCATACTGGCCATATATTCACAAATATTCAGGAATGAAAAGGTACATACGAAAGTATTCCTCTATAAATAGAAGAACCTACACCGAACACTTCTGGATTCACATATGGAACAGGTAAAAGGACCCCCTGCCAAATAATAGATACTTTCACACTGCAGTGCCAGATGTCTAAATTAGCAAAATTCCTGAAAACTGTTAATCAGTTAACTTAGATCTCTATGGAAACCTAAAGGACGTATCCCAATTATTCATGAAATTCCCCTATCGGATTGTATGAAATGTGGAAGACTTATCAAATAGCTGGTTTTTAAAGCCTTTTGAATAGGGATGGAAACGTCAAATTGTAAGTAGAGCCATAGCGTTCGTCCATATTATATTTCTTCTTATGTTTAAAAGATTCGATCTACGACAGAAAGCCACGGTTTTAAGTAATACTGGGCTGTTAAGTGATATTTTCTCACTTCACAGTTTGGACACCAGCCATGTGCAACCCATCTCCACAACGGACCTACGGGCGATGCTCTATGTGGCTTACGTCTATTTTGAGTCGATATGTGTCGATATCGGCTCCGTAATGCGCCCTACGTATAGCAAAGGGGTATAGGTAATTTAATTTAATTTTACTGTATTTTATTGTTTGGTAAAAGTTGGTAGAATGGCTAAATGTCGACCATGCCTAATAATGATCTTTTTATAGCAAAGGGGTAGCTAGGGCACCAGCCAGGTGCAACCCGTATCTATTTGGATTCGATATGTGTCGATCTCAGCTCTTACCATACATATAATAACGAGATAGTTCCGAAACCACTCAGCGACACCACTTAGGTACAACCTCCAACAACGGACCACACAGGTTTATAGGGCGGCACGAACTTCGAAAGCCCCACAGAACTATGGATTAGTAAGATTCGGTGCCAGAGGGAGGAAATTATATAATGCGTTCTAAAGACAAAGGAGATATACATATACTCATATTTTACACATAACACAGCAGCCAATAATTACGTCAAAATCATGGCGATGGCTGATAAATAAAGAGAAAAGTCCAGGCTCAAGCAATACTTGCAACATAATGAACATCTGACGGGAATCGTTAATCGAGCGATCGAGCGAGGTCAACGAACTAAAAATACAACTACAGCATTCGAAATGTGGAAGTGCATGAGGATACTGAAAAGACCGTGGACGGCAAATGTAAGGTAAGGTAATGATGAAGAGCTCCGACGGCTCCACAAAGAAATAGAAATTATTAATAATATTAAAATATAATAAAAAATTAAATATATAACATATTAAAAAAAATACATTGTTTGAGAACGCCGTATTAATATACACAACGAAAATATTACTTTGTTTCTATCCTTTGACAAGTGCTCTTAGTAGAGTAGTTATAAGAAATTAATATAGACACTCAAATTTATTGTATATTTCTATTGAATGATTTATATATCCGGTTCAATCAGAATAGAAACATTGAACACGTTGCAAACGAAAATTTAGAAATTTCACGTCCAATTGGTTACAAAACTCTGATCGCCAACTGTATTTAAATTTTATTTATAATTTATTTATAATTTATAATTTATTTAAATCACTCTATGACCGGTTACAAATTAGTTTAAAGTTTCTAAGATTTTATAAATTTATGTTAAATATATTAATAGCACGACTGTGCTAATTGAGACACAAATTTGTTTGTGACAGCACAATAATCGGACTTGTTTCTTTATATATAACTGGTAGTAAGCCGTATATTGATTAGGATTCAACGATTCAATGGAGATATTAAGAAACTGATGTTAAATAAAGAAAAGTTTAGTTGGTAATGATATATGATATATTTACGAAGGCAAAATAGAATTTGTTTAAATTGGAATGGCAGACTCGAATTTGCTTTTCATGGCACAGTTATCGAACATTTGTGTTGACTTGTAAACGGCTAATGCAGAAGGTGACCTGCATAAATATACCGTACTAGCCATATATTCACCAAAAGGTTCCAAACAAAATTACCATATTATTCAGTAATAAAAAGGTATATACGAAAGCATTCCTCTATGCAAAGAAGAATCTACACCAAGCATCTCTGAATTAAGATATGGAAAAGGTAAAAGGAACCCAGTGCCAAATAAAAAATACTTTCACAATCTAGTACCGGGTCTTTCAAGTAGTAAAATCCCTGAAAAACGTCAATCAGTCAACTTAGAGCTTCATGGAACTATAATGCAGGATTCATCCAAATTCCCCTATCCAAACGAAAAGATTCGATCTATCAAAGCCAGTCACGGTTTTGAGTAATACTGCACTGTCTGGTCATAATTTCTCATTTCACAGTTTGGACACCAGCCATCTATACAACGGACCCACAGGCGACGTTCTATATGGCTTACGTCTATTTTGAGTTAATAACAGCTCCGTAATGCGCCGTAGAAACTAACTTAGTAACGGTGAGCGAACAGGGAAGAGCCCAGCACCGAATCCCGCGGCCACTTGCAGGCGGCCGGGAAATGTGGTTTTTGGGAGGGCCGCAAGCCCGAGACCGTGCGATGCATCCAAGTCCTTCGACGGGGCCACTTAGAGGGTGCCAGGCCCGTAGCGACCATCGCCGGTAACGGGAAAATCTCTCCTTAGAGTCGGGTTGCTTGAGAGTGCAACTATAAGTGGGTGGTAAACGATAGCGAACAAGTACCGTGAGGGAAAGTTGAAAAGAACTTTGAAGAGAGAGTTCAATAGTACGTGAAACCGTTCAGGGGTAAACCTGAGAAACCCGAAAGGTCGAATGGGGAGATTCAGCGAGTCTCGCAGTGCGAGCGAGCCGCTTGGGCTGCGAAAGGGGTATAGGTTATTTAATTTAATTTCTTGTATTGGTTTTGGGGAAATTTGCTAGAGTTGCATGTCTTTTGTGTTTGCTATGACTAATAACAGTTTTTTTCTATATCAAGGATGAAGCTTGGGTACCAGCCATGTGCAACCCATATCTATTTTCAGTCGATATTTCTCGATCTCAGCACAGCTATGTCCCGTTCATATAATAACGGGGTAGTTTAGACACCAGCAAGGTACAACCTATCCCCAGCAACGGACCGCCAAGGTTTATGGGGCGGGCCCTTGTTGAGGGCGCCCGTTCATATCAAACCTAACGATTACTAAGCTGGGTGAGGTCCAGAGGCAGGAAATAATATAATACGTTGTAAAGACAAGGGAGAAAATCAATTAATATAACGGGTAAAAATAATACTAAGCTTACTTAAGCACACAAAAGTATTATTTTAATTAAGTTATAACATGCAGATTATATTCATATTTGATACATAACACACTAGCGAATAATTCCGTCAAAACCGTGGCGATCGATGAGAAATAAAGATCAATACTTGAGCAAATAAAATTAAATTCCGACGGGAATCATACGAGTGAGATCGACAAGTTAAAAATACAACTGCAGCTGACTAGATAAAGAAATCGTCGAGCTGAAAAAAAATGGGAAATGAAAACAAATTTGAAAATAAAAATAAATATTCACATCCAAACTTCGGCATGAAAGAAATAATGCCAATGACAAAGAATAAGAATAAAAAAGGAAAGCTGAACCATCTCTAGAAATAAACGTGTATAAACCTAATCCTACACAAAACGCTAATTGGCATCCCAAAACAGTTAAAAAATCCAACTGCCCTAAGTAATTTAAATAATTATAATATAGAAGCTAAATAAACAAGCAGAAATACTAAAATCATATATTTCTACCGACTCTTTAGAGTGAAGTAAACGATGAACACTAGATTGATAACAGAGTCAAATATCTGACATGACACGTAATGTCAAATTAAATTGAATAGTGCACGTATAAAAAAATATATGGTACTGACATTAAAATATAGACAACTTCGGGGATAAGCCAAAGCACGCCATATTGAAAGCATTCAAAAATTCCAGAAAGGTTTGAAGGTAGTGAAACAGCATTCAGATCTAGCACTGTCCAAAAGAACTTCGAAGTTCCACAGGGCTCCATATTAGGTCCGATTTTATTTATCATATTTATAAATGACTTATCTCATTGTTTAGATTATCCAGTCACTATATATGCAGATGATACTAGTGTCTGTGTAAGCGAAATATCATAAGAAAAGCTGCCCGAAGCTATTAAATCTGTAATTGAAACTATTACAACTTATTTTTTGATAGCAAATGTGTCAAAAACGAACATTTTAAAATTTAATAATAACTGCCAGAAATCAACGATAACTAGTGTATGCATACAATCTGATATAATACAATTTAGCCAGAATGTAAAACTACAAGGGCACTATATAGACAGGAATTTAAATTGGGAAACCCACATGGAGTATTTAAAGCCAAAACTCAATAAAGCTAAATATCCACCTAGTAAATAAACAAGTGATACCTCTAGTTTATCTACTTTAAAATCGGTTTACTTTGCATATTTTGAATCTACAATGCGTTATGGTATACTATTTTGGGGCCATAACAAATATTTCACTGAACTGTTGCTTCTTCAAAAAAAGGTAATTCGAACTATATTGAAAATTCCCAACAGTCATGGCGAACTCATTTTAAAAATCTAAATATTATGACAGTGGTTAACTACATTTTCGAAACTATTGTGTTTGCTTTCAACAATAAAAACATGTATGGTACAGGGGCTAACTATCACAACCTTAACACTAGGGCAAAGAATACTCTTTTAAGATCTAGGGCATCGGCACAGAAAAATTCTCGAAAATCAGACGTCGATTGCGCCAATATTTTTTATAATAATATTCCCAGTGGACTGAAAACTATAACTATTAGGAAAATATTTACCACCAAACGTATAATAATGTTTTTTATAGTGTAGACGAATTTTTAAAATTTTAAATTGTTAACTTATTAGTTTTAGCTATTTATTTATTTGTTTTCCTAGTATTTTAATAATCGTTGTTTTATATATGTTGTATTTATAATTATGAATGTTTCTGTTATGTTCATGTATGATATACGGACACTAAATGTATGCTGAGTATTAAATAAATCTATCTATCTATATATAACACTCATTAATGGGCTACTGACAAACCTCATAATGTACACTATGCAAATGTTCAGTATACCTTTTCAAAAACTTATGAGCAGGTAGATTAATTCTATCTGGAATTATGTTATGTCCATTGTTATAAATTTTTAGGTATAATCAATGACCAATTGGTTGATTCATTTAAACTGTCAAACTGAATGGACGGAGCTGCATATTTTAATTTTTAGCAATGTTCTGATTTATTTAGAATATGCCATTGGCAGACTTCAAATAATGTGGTTCTTACAAGAGTTCTTGTAAGAACCACATTATTTGAAGTACTGCCAATGGCAAATTCTAAATAATGTGGTTCTTACAAGACGGACGCACATTTACACCGCGACGTGAAAAACTCTCTAAATTAACAGCTTGGAGAGTGGTGGACCGGTTCTGCATAATTTGTACCCTGGCATGCCAGGTCATTGATTTTAATTCAATGAATTTCTTCTTGTGGTTTTAAGAATGAGGTGTATTGCTATAATGAAATACTTCAGAATATCAACGGATTTCGATCTGAGATGGGAGAAATTGAAGAAAATCTCGGATTTGATAATTTGCGCTTATACCAGATGATTGGAACCGATGCACAATGGAATAGAATCAAAATCTAGCCGACAAAGAATGGATAAAAACAAAATAGTTCAATTATTTCGGAGCCAACGGGAATTTAGTTATGTGAACCCATCATTTTGCGCCTATACGGTCAAGGTCACGCGTCAGCGGTTCATATATGCGAGGGCACTTCCGCTACATATAATATCAATTAATCAGCATTTTTATTAATTAGGACTTTCATAATTGTTCTTAGTTTACAATTTAGTTTTTATAAAATAGCATTAGAATTATTACCATTCAGTATTCAACTTTTAACGTTTCAATACACATAAGTGTATGATAACGTGTTTTAAACCTCTCGGTTGGTTAAAAAATGTCCCAACCTTTGGGAAAAATCGAATTTTTTCGATAATAAGGCGCTCAGAATTATATTTAAGGTTAGTTGAATTTCAGCGCGTGGTTTAAGAGTGTTATTTAAGAGTGTTATTTAGTAACAATTGTTCGTAAATATTTTTTTATAATGGAGATTATTGTTCTAGGTATATATTTTCTTATATTATCCAATTTCTTTTCTTTATATTCATTATTAAATTTTTGGCAGAGATGTAAAGATATACAATTTTAAAACATACATTATATTCAAGCTCCTTTGTGGATTGCGATAAGTTATAGAAAGCCCTTCTAAGCCGCGAACTTTTTGGTACCAACTGATAGATTAAACATTTCATTACATACATGTTTATTTGGCTGCTACCGCCTATTATTCTATAACATATATTTTTTTAGATAATTCATTTGGGACGCGCCCAGTACTGCGTATAAACTCTGGCAGGGGCGCCGCTTTTTTTTGGCCTCAGAATCCCGGGAGAGCTTATGCAACTATCTAGTAAATAAGCTGAAGTTGGATAATGTTAGTGAAAAGGTAAAAGAATTTGGGTTGAAAAAAAATGAGCCTTGGCTAAACACACAGATGCATAGATAGAGGAATCGAATGATTCTCCGCGCCGTTCATGTAAACAATTTGATGAATGCTATGAAAAAGTAAGAGAAACATAATGTCAAAACTGGCGAGGAGCTACAGCAAGAACACTGTATACATAAATATAACTCTCTTGACGTGAAACATTCTTTCTCGTCCAGAGGATCACAATCTCCCCTGAAACTACCTAATTGACCGCATGCTTTTGCCCAAACCACAAACTTACTTGAGAGCGTTGCTGGACAAACAACAGTAAGATCCCATGCACAATTTCTCGCGGTGGGCTAAGTCCAACAAATTCGGCAGTTCAATAAGGTCAATAAGGAACCCCTCCGAGTGCCAGTGCTCTGACTGTCAAGGTGAAGAAATTCTTTTAAAAACGTATGCAAAGTAATTCAAATTTTGTAATTGGTCAGAAAGATAATCCGCTAGTTATGAAATTTTTATATAATCATATGCCATCGGGTAGCTGTAGAAATAAAAATTTAAGATTTTTTTATGTTATCCACTTGCATTTGTAATAAGACTTTACACAATAACAAAAAGCAATACTTTAGGTTAAGAAAATATGAAGATGAAGAAAAAATTAGTTATTATTTCAGCAGGCGATATATAGTCAAAAAGATCGTCATATTTGTTTTTCAGCCTGTAGTAAGTGTTACAAAACCCACGGAATAAGTGATGAGCGTATAAATTGTGATGCATGCAATAGATTTTTTATGGTGTTTATGAAATCACTCAACGGAACCGTATTTTACACATAACCGCACAATATGCGATAACATAAAATTTTGCAATGAATGTAAAAAATAAATAAATTCAAATTATGTTACTCATCAATGCAATTAAACTTAGTGCAATACTTAACATCTATGCTTCAAGGCTAAAATCCAGCGTTCCTTTTCTAAGTTGGCGTTTATCCGTCAGCAAATCGAAGGCATGGTTGAAGTTGTAGTTGTTCATCTTTCAAAACTGGTACCTGGTCTTATAATGAAGTACATGCAGAAGAAATACGTAAATATTGATGAAAATACTGCTCAAAGGCCCACAATCAACAATGATAATACAGTGTTTTTAACAACAAGCGTTCAGAGGATTCCCCAATATTTTCTACATGATTGGGAAACCTTGCATAGCACTTGGAAAACCACAAAAGAACTTTTTATTTAAAATAAAAAGTAATGAATTACAAGAAACACGGCAGACATCTATACACACACAATGAGCATATTGCGTTACTCAGCTCACGTTGTCTATCCTCAAATTAACCTTAATGTATCCAGAAAACAAGAAAGGAATGGACGAATGTCTCTGCCTGACCATGAAGGATTATTAGGCCATTCTCTACTACAAGGAACAATATTTACAGAATATATAAATAAATTGATTTAAATAAAACAAGAATCGAGCTGATGGTCAGATGATTTTCCTGCTGATAATCGTAAAGAATATTTGCACACACTTGCTAAACTGCAATTAAGTTCCTTTTGGTGTATATTTGGTAGGTGTGAAAATCACTATTTCGGAAAACTTATCGACTCCTCTGAAGAACTGGTATTATATTGATCTCTGCCTAGATGTGAAGTTTATGTTGCATACATCTGATAATTTTGTATTTATTTCTTACACTATACATATTGATGCCGTAACAAGAGCCTGTGCAAATGTACCGATTGCCGCACATAGAACATGTCGAGCACGACTTTACTTATATTCATTTAGCAAACCTTTAAAATATCGAATATTATACTAAATCAATCTGGCACGTGGATACCGGAATTTGGAGCTTATTTAGGAATGATGACTGACGAACTGTCATGCTATGGAAAACACGCACATATACACAACTACAGATCTACAGCAGTTACCTCTGTACTTTCTAAAATATTTGAAAAACATATTAAAAAGTAATTAGTCTCCTTCTTTAATAAACATAATATAATTAATGGCAACCAATATTAATTTGACGAAAAACTGAAGATCCTTTAATACATTTAACATCAAAAATATATGACTCACTAAACACCTCCCAACCAAATGCAGCTATATTTTTAGACTTCACTAAAACTTTTGGTACAATCATAGTATACTTCATAAAAAACTGACAAATGCAGGTGTTCATGAAATTGCCCTCAAGTTAATAAACAACGTTTTAACTGATTAGTACTAGAAAATGAACAGCATTGGAGATAAATTATTTATCACTAATGGTGTACCCCAAGGAACAGTACTAGGACCAATATTATTTACTATTTATATAAATGACCTTTCGTTAGTTAATATAGATACAGTCAAATCATCATTCGCCGATGACACGGTCATTTGTGTTAGAGAGGAAACTTGGCATGAAGCATAGACAAAAATTGAGAGTGCGTTATATCAAATAGAAATGTGGTTAGATATTAATATATTGACCCTAAACCTAGACAAAACCAAATTCGTGATATTTACAACAAGCAAAAACAACAACCCACACTTTAATTATATATCACTTAGCAATAAGAATACATAAAATAGAATGCATAAAATATTTAGGAATTTACTTCGACTCTAATTAATATGAAATGGACATCTAACATAAATACTATGAAAAGTAATTTAAGAAAAATGATTTATCGATTTCAAACTCTAATATACATATTAAGTGCTTAAGCTTATAGTGTATACATCTTTGCTACAGTCAACTCTTTCCTAGGGAATAATAGTACGGGGAAACACCCACAGTACACAGTTACAATCGCCTATACAGCACACAATCCCTTTATAAATAAAGCACAATTTTGAATCTGGATCAATTATTAATGTATACTAGTGTTAGAAATATAGTAAAATACAAATCCAGGTGAAGCCATATAAACCATCGGTACCAAACAAGAGAAAATAACGGACAGAATGTTCAAACCGTCAGAACATATAAAATAATTGCGGACCACAGCTTCATAACAAAGGTACCTAAGGTCTTTAACAACCTAACAGATAAATTAAAGCAAGAAATAAACTTGGCCCGCCAGGTTTTTAGCCACACCACCCGAAAACACAAAAGTCGCGGCGACGAGAAACACCCTCAACGATGACAGCTCGAGTCATCCAACAGTGTCGCCCGTCAAACCCGGAAATGTTTTGTGTTATTTACTACAAGTACTATGACGAACTGCAAGGTGTACAGTTTAGTTTTCATCAGGCGGAACACCGAGGTGCTGCTGGGCATGAAGGTGCGTAGATTGGGGACGGGGCTTTGGAACGGGTTCGGGGACAAGTTCGAGCACGGCGAGACGCTGCACGAGGGAGCTTAAGGAGGAGAGCAGTCTGGAGGCGCAGCTCGAGCACGTCGGCACTATCACTTATCTGCAGGATGGGCGGTCTTTTAGGGACATTGTCCACATATTCACGTCATTTCAGTTCAAGGGGCAGCCGGTTTAGAGCGGGGAGATGGCCCCTATTAAATGGTTTTATTGCAACCGAATGCCTTATGAGCAAATGTGGACCCAAATGGTGGTATCCATTTGAGTTCATCAGAATATAAGCTTTTAAGTGTATACTAAGAATAATTAAAGATAAATTAATGGTTGGTATAATTAGCTAAATTAGTTGTAATGAGTCTACTATGAAATGTTTTTGTACAATTATATAATAAAAAAATATTCCTATTACAAATTTGATTGATTAGATATATCCTAAAAATATATAAAGATATTACATAGAACAGTCTTATATTTAAATAAATCACGACAGAATAATTAAGTAAATTAATATTGAGCATGTGAAACTCCTAGTGTCATTTGAAGGTAATATATTTATGTATTGTTATGTTAAGTCTTTTGCGCCTGTATGGTTCAAATTACCCGCCATAGGCCGCGTGTGGATGAAGAGTGGGAATCCCGCCTACGCACTGTCAAAAAAAGAGCATCAGAGCACCCTGATCAGAGCGATGCTCTTATTCGAGTCGCCATAGTAGTAAGACGCAACATCATTTTGTAACATTTTATTCGAACAATAAAAATAGTATATGTCCCATGAATTATTTATTAATTATAATTATTCCCCGGAATAATTAAATTTAATTAGCCAGACATATTACATTGGTCCTTCGAACCGGATCAGATGAAGTAGAGGACGACAACGAGGGGCAGCCCTGTAATAAATGAGGCCCGCACCACCCACGCCGACACCATTAGCAGTACGGTGTGCCCGCGAGGGAATTGCAGACGCCACAGCAGAGACAAAGGAAGCACACGAATTCCATGAATTAGTTATTGTCAGGTTTACTCGTCCCCTTTTACATTTGCACTTATTACAATATTATCTTGTGCAATATTCAAATAATCACATACATCGGCATCATGGCTAAGTGAAAAACTATTACATAGGCGTGGTCAGTTGAAAGGCCAATTAACACAGTTTGAGACATTTTTACAAAATCAACAAATTTCAAGAATTAAAGATTAAATCGGTTAAATAAATTGAAAATTTGCTTTCTGTATTTGAGCGCATTTAAAGCGAAATAGACAGTTTAATGTTTACAGATAATGAAGATAATAGTAATATGAATACAGAATTGGAAACAGAACAATTTGAAAATGATTGCTTAAAAAATTCTGTCGCAAGCAGGAGATATTTTACAAATGTTAAGAGCACCAATGTCACAATCGAGTAAATTTGGTCAGAATAAAAGCATTAAAAGACACTCCACAGTGAGACTACCAACTATCGAATTGCCTCATTCCCCAGGGTCGTATGATGAATGGCATTAGTTTCTGCATCAATTCATAGTAATGCAGAGATAACTAGCATTCAAAAAATGTATTATCTAATGTCATGTTTGAAAGGGGATGCAGCTCAAATTGTACAATCGTTGGAAGTATCAGCAACTAATTAGTCAGATTCATGGCAGTTACTCAAGGATCAGACATAAACATAAGATGAATGGTAACTAGGCTACATAAAACAATTATATGCTTTAGAAGTGATTACTAAGGAGTCAAACACATTAGTAAGATAACTATTAGATAACGTTTATTTTAGAGCACTTAAGGCACTTGGTCAGCCAGTCGAACATTGGGATAGGTTATTAGTATTCAAGTTAGCAAATAAATTAGATGTTTCAACACGAAAGGAATGGGAATCATCTCAAAGTAGTCAGAGTCAGTTACCCATGATTGACAGTTTGATGCAGTTTCGAATGAAAAGAGCCGACATTTTACGGTCAGTACCCAAGCAAAGGGTGAAGTCATAAAACCGCATCAACCATCATTATCACATAATAAGTATGTATCAAAAACCAACAAAAACAGCTATTTTGTAGCAAGTAGAGTACAGACGTTCTCTGCACTCTGCAACCATCGAAAATGACTTTCAATCATATTAATATTTCCTAAATATCCCATAACCATAACAGCCGATGTGAAGAAAATGTACAAGAAGATTTCTCTTTGCAGAAGACCAAAAATATTTACAATGAAACTTTTGGGGAGATAGTTCAAGTAAACCATTGTATGTGTACAGATTAAATAGTGTAACGTATGGGACGGCATCAACACCATTCCTTGCTATTCGGTGTTTGCAACAGTTGACTAATGTTGAATAAATTAACGTTTCCAGAATGAAGTAAAATGATTGAGAATGACTTCTTTGTAGAATACATGATAACAGGTGGTAATACAATAGAGGATGTGCTGAAAGTCTTTCATGGAGTCAGCTCAATACTACAGCAAGCACATTTTAAGTTGAGAAAGTGTCATGTAATAATAACCAAGTAATGAATTCAATTGTGGCAAAAGAAATGGAAAAGGAAATCAATGTAGGGAGAAATAGCGAAATTAAAACGTTGGGCGTGTCTTGGAACAAAAAACAAGATAGTTTGCAATACACAGTGCAATTGGTAGCATCCAAGCTGATACACACGCGAAGCGAAGCATCCTCTCTGCAATTGCTCAAGTATATGACCCATTAGGTTTCTTGGGCCCAATAATTATTAAGGCTAAAATTATCAACAACTGTAGGAGGAGGGATTAGGATGGGATGACTGTGTCAATGGGAAGATATATACAGTTTGGTTTAGTTTGAAGTCAGAATTGACAGCCGTTAACTCAGTTCACATTCCGCGGTTTGTTTTATGTAAAGATGCAGTCAATATACAATTTCATGAGTTTTGTGATGCCTCTGAAACAGCGCCAATTCGCAAGTAGCACCATTTAAATCCATTACGCTTCCAAAGCTGAAGCTCTGTGGAGCAGTATTATTAGCAAATTTAATGAAACACTTGCAAGACGCAATTCAGATTACAATAGACAGTTGCACATATTGGTGTGATCCACAATAGTTTTGCATTCGTTAAACGCACCACCGCAAACATGGAAATCCTTTGTGGCGAATAGGATATCACAAGTCCATCCTAACAAACATTGATACTTGGCGACATGTTGGCTACGCGGACAATCCTGCGGATCTAATATCTCGTGGATGAAACCGAAGACAATTATCACGACTTGAAATTTGGTGGCAAGGACTTCCATGGCTAAAGGACAATCAGTCCAAATGGCCAAAATCATTTCGCTTGAATGCTACAATACATATGATACCGGAAGCAAGGCCAAGACCAACAGTTGGAATGTTAGCAACTACACAAGTAGATTTTATTCAAAACCATTAATGTAATATTAAGACTAAAAGGAGTGTAGTATACACATTAAAATTGAATTATAATACCCGCCAACATGCAGGAGCATTAACATTGGCAGAAACAACATTAGCATTGCATAGATTAGTAAAATTAGCTCGACATATAAGAATAATAAGAATTTCATAGT
Organism: Lordithon lunulatus; assembly: GCA_963942505.1. NCBI lineage: Eukaryota > Metazoa > Arthropoda > Insecta > Coleoptera > Staphylinidae > Lordithon > Lordithon lunulatus. Next base: position 42,445,414 of record OZ012674.1, on the reverse strand, counting down.
CAAATCAAGGTCCTATCAACGGGCAATTCAAATAAGATAAGAAAAGTAAGCTACTGAAGTTGTTCCTATTTTTAGACTGCAGCAGCATGTTAAGAGTGGGTGGACGGATACAAAACTCAAACAATCATTTTAACAAACATCAACTTTTACTACCATCAAAAAATCACTTAACAAAATTACTACTAAAATTCGAACAAGAACGTTTACTGCATTGTGGACTTCAAATATTACTTTCATCACTTAGGGAGAATGATTGGCCAATATCAGGTCGTACATTAGCTCCCTAAATAATCCACAGCTGCAGTATTTTATTTCGTGAGTAACACCTAATATTCCATTTCTGACGACAGGTGTAGATTTTGCAAGCCCGTTTCTCCTTCGAAATAAACGCGGCCGTGGTGGTAAGATGGACAAGGTGTATATTGCGTTGATGATATGGTATAGCACCAAGGAAATTCACTTGGAATTAGTTGGTGATCCCACTGGACAGTGTTTTCTGCCTCCATAATACGCTTCACCTCTCGTAGAGGTCGACCAATTTACATTCAATCAGACAATAGAAGCAATTTCGTGAAGGCAAATAGAGAACTAACCGAATTAGAAAAATTTTTGAAATTCGAAAATTATATTCTATTGTCATAATCAAGGGATTCAGTGGCATTTCATACCGCCTAGAGCTCCTAACTTCAGGGGAATCTGGGAAGCAGGAGTAAAGTCAATGAAAACTCACTTGTACCGAATTTATAAAGATGCATAATTAGCTTATGAATATTTTATAATAATATTCCACCAAATAGAGTCTGCACTAAATTCTCGTCCACTATATCCCTTGTCAACTGATCCCACCGAATCCCCTCACACCAGGCCACTTCCTCATCGGAAGAACGCTGACATCACTTCCAGATCCAAATGTCTCCGAGATCCCTGAAGGAAGGTTGTCAAGTAATCAGAGGTTGCAAGCGATGAGGCTGTCTTTCTGGAAGCGGAAACTACAAACAATTAGAAGTTGGCACGCATAGTGGAAGTGCATCCTGGTTCGGATGGACCGTGAATGACAATAATAATGTGTATAAGCGCTCTATTTCAAAGATTGCATTATTACCAATTGAATAAACTGCCCATTTTTAATCGTCATCTAAATAATGTTTTAGACACTATATATGTATATATAGCTGTTATTTGAGTTTAATTTAGGTTAGAACATGTATATTAGGCTATCAAAGATATTAGTTTATTTTATTTTAAGTTGAAAGCCCTCAACCGTTTTATGGTGTCGATATGTTTGTGATTGTGATTATGATACGACGTTTGCGCCGGTATGGTTCAAATTAGCCGCCATATACCGTGATTGGATAAAGAGTGGGGATCCCGTCTACGCACCGTCAAGAAGACAGAGCATCGCTTGGTGAAAAATAACATTGCTGCTATAATTATAGTGCAACAGGTCACCGTTCAACATGCAACTGGACGAAAATCTCGCTATGGGATGAGCCGACGAGTCAGAAAAAGCCGATTATAAATCTAAACATGGAAAAACCATCAACTATTAAAATAGATGTAAATAAAAGCACCTTGTCAGTGGATGCCAAGGAGTAGTTTCCTTCCCCAAAACCTAGTCAAACCACTGGCTGTTTGAACAGTCTATTTTATATGCTACAACTATAGTTGCATTTTTAATGCTATGTATTACCATATAGGGTGTTTCATAATTTTGATGAATGTTCAAATTTATAGTGACATATCCAACGTTATATGTAAAACTACTAAAATATTCCTTGAGTAATACCACATTTGTTATGGTTATAGGACATGAAAACTAATAACTAGTATCCAACTGGTAGGTTCAGTTTTCAAAAAATGGCAGTACGTTCGACCACTGTCAAAACTGCATTTGTAGGCGCCTCTCACCCTAAACCCTTCGAATCGCGATTAGTAGTAAGACGCAACATCTTGTCATTTTGTAACAATTTTTGTCGAACAATAAAAACAGTACGCCTAGACTTCGATCTTCCAAGCTGAATACTAGAATACTAAGTATGGTCAATTTTAGGCACACATCAAAATCCTTTGACCGCAAAGCAGCTCACAATACATTAAATACCAACAACATATTTGTGTCAAAAGAGCTATATTCATCCCAGCTCGAAGGAGGTAGCTAAATATAACAAACTAGAACTTTTCTTGATTAATGGACATAATGTCATCAAACGGAACGAATTTTCAGATAAAAAGAATTGCTAAGGAACGATTCGCGTACTTTCCAACACACCAAGAGTTTGAAATACTTTCTGCAGGTACTGCAAAAATAGTAGATTCATGAACACATGCTCTTCACAGGATTTGATACCAGATACATCAGATTGCAAGCAATCAAAGAAACAAATAGGCAACACCCTTGCAAAGCTGCAGCTATTGCAGGCCTCAAACCATCTAGAACGAATCTGACATAATTAACAAAAGTGCCAACTGACCACTGTCGGTTACAGATACACCTGCACACTGGGACCAAATCTAAAAGGTGCGATTTTACAAGATAAGAATTAAAATATATCAAGAAAGTTTTCAATAAAGCTTTTAATGGAAAATTTAAAAAAGTATAATTTCGAGCTTTTTTTAATTGTAGCTAAGATATTTCGTTAATAGAATCTGTAAAAAAAAGTTGTTTTATCTGCCTTGTAATAAAGAAATTGTCATCAATCCGTAAGTGTCCGGAAGGGAATTTCTTTTAAATTAGATTTAAAAACATGGTAAGCGCGTGGTAAAGAAAGAAACTAAAAGGTGGAAGAAAGGAAAAAATATTCAAATAGGTTTTCGTCTATAATTGGGCCTTCTTGTGAGTATTTACGAGAGCATAGTATTATTATAATCGAAATCTTGATATGTAGATTGCTAAGAGATGGATTTACACATATATTTTAGAGAGAAATTGTTCCTTATATTATGTATTGCAATTATTGTGACAAAATAACTAAACAATGAGGACCTATTGCACATACACTTAATTTGTGACTGGATACACTTATCATTATTTGTACTATTTATCTTGTCATATGTTTTATTATTATTTTATGTTACCATAAACCCACCTTTATATGCTAAACATTATTTTGTAATTAGTTATATCTTTGTTTTAAGACTTCCCGAAAGATGAAAATAGATGACAAGGGATAACTGCATTGGGGTTGAATATTTCGAATGTATCTAATAATATACATATATGTGCTGACCATTTTAAAAAGAAATCAAAAACATTGTTTAAAGTCTACAGCCATTCTGTCATTACCAAAACATTAAATAGTAATTATAGACTGAATGTTTTTCCGAGACACATTTTAACAAAATTTAAAGAACTTGAATTAAAAAAAAATGCGCAAAAGCATTAGGGCATTAGGATGCTGCAAATGCTAATCCGAAGATTAAAAAAAAAGAGTAACCTGAATAAAACATGAAACAGAATTTAATTTCTGAATCAGTTGAAACAGTTATTGAGGTACATTATGTTTTATTATATAATTTCTATATTATACTTATTATTACAGACTACCAGAAGCTGCAGCAAACATAATAAAAGTGTTTTGAAAGGACAAAAACATTGTCCTGAGCTGAGATCATTAACGTTAATAATTTTAAATGTTGAATATTGTAATGTGAATTATGTTAATATTCCATTATCAAGTAAAGCACATTAAAAACTTTTTAAAGGATTATCAAAATCATAATCTCCAACTTAAATATCCGGGATATATTATGTACCAGCTAATACATATGATTCCAGTCCGTGGGATACTAGTTATTCGTATTGATTTAAAATATTCTGTAGTCATAGTCCACATATTTGAATTTATTTTAATACCCTCCGTTTATACTTATTTATAGTGTTAATTACTATTTCACAGCGGTATTTTCTAAACGCTGTATGTATAAACTATATTGTATATATCTTGTCTGGTCTTGTTTGCTGGGTTCATTAATTTATTACGTTGACGTAATCGTAGGACAGTAAACCAAGTACCCTAAAACGCCCCAGTCCATATGAACATCAACCAAACTAAGGTCAAACGCACACAAGGCGATCTCATAACCCAAAGTAGAAAACACGCCGAAAATGAAGCCAAAGCAAAGGCACCTGTATGTCAGGTACCAGTTAATGTTCCGAATCGACCCTCCTGTGGAGATACGGAGCAGTACTGAGATTATGAATGCGGCCCCTGTAATTCTCAACTGGTCATTATTTTTTAACATAAACAGTTAACATTTCCAACAAAATTCTGATAAATATTTATATGTAGCTTAATAATAATATTAATAACAATACTTATAACACCAAAAGAAAAGAATGTATAAAATAAAATATAAATATATACATGTTTGTAGGTCAAGTCAAGATAAGTCATAGTCATAGGGAGATTCACGACTATGAATTCGTGGACGTTGTAAAATGCTTTAGTAGTTAGGCACTCTTTAAGTTCTGCTTTAAATATTTTTGGTTCTATTTTGGTGGCAACTTATTATATAGTTCCAGGTATCGGTGTTGGGCTGCTGTAATGTTCGTTCGGTGTATCGGGATATTCACCTTATCGGCTTTCCTCGTATTAGCCATAGTTGTTTCCCTTCTCTTGTCTTTAGTTGCGGTAGTTCTTCCGGAGCTTTAAGTAGCTTATTGTATAGGTATACTGAGGTCAAAGTCATCACCTTTAATCGCGTAAACAGAAGTTTGCAGTGTATCAGCTGATTACAGTTCAATACTGAGCCAAGAATATATTTTTGATTAATGTGGGCCGATTCCCCCCCTCCCAAATTAATATACCATAGCTTAATGTTGAGTGAAACAAAGATGTTATTCAGCCTAATACCAAGATAGGGAACGCTAGACTTCTCTCTATTGTCTCACATCAATAGTGAAATGAATATGCTCCGATTTTGCATCATTTTAGGTAAGACGATTTGCAGAAAACCATGCCATCACTTCTGCTTCTCCATTTTCTATTTGTGTTCGAAGTGTTTGCAGACAAATCATTAACAAAGATGGTGAAAAACAGAAACTCTAATAGTCAACTCTGGGCAACACCACACATACACATACCATCTAGTAGACGGCTTTCAAAAGCTTTGCTTAGATCGTACAGCAACGCTTCGCAGTCGTCTTCATCTTCTACTGCATCCCATGCATAATTAAGTAGAGATAATGCTGAATCTACTGTGTTTTTCCCTTTCCGGAATCAAAATTCATTTGCATTTAATGTGTTGCGTTTTTTAGAAAACTTGATGGCCCACTATTCCATTTTCAATGATTTTTGGATGCTACCGGTAGCATCGATATTGGCCTGTCACTGCTTACTTGTAGGCGGTCACCTTTTTGTATATAGGGACAACTTTGTCTACTTTTAATCCATTGGGAATAGTTCCTTGTTCTAAATAGGCATTAAAACGTCTTAGAGAGATTTGGAAATTTGGGCTGAGATTTTTTTTATGGTTAATACGTTTAGGTAAAATATGAAAAAGATTAAGAAATAGATAACTCGTGATTCAATTGAGGTTTTCAGCAAATGATTCAATGATAAAGATAAGTTATCTGTTGATGATTTAAAGAAATGTGACAGCGAGAATGTTTGCGCCGATTGCGCCTGTTCCAGTTTAGGACTAAAAATCATTTTCTTAAATTGACGAACTTCTCCGATTTGTAGGAGCATAAGCATGCGCAAGATGCCGGTTTCCATTGTGCAGTTTACGGCGTATTATTAATATCTATTATGTCTTATTTGTATATCATCGACATTGAAGTGAAGTGTAAGGATTATCTATTACAGCTGAACATATGTATGAAGACTTAAACAAGATGCGACGATCAAAATATATCAATTAAAAACCTATGGCATTCCACCAACTTCCTTTATAGCAACACGGTTGTTAAGTCATTAGTAAGAAGGGTAACGACCCATAAGTGGTCAAAAATAATACTCTGCTGAAGTGGAGGGCTGTCTAATAGAGTCCAAGCAGCTATCCACTAAACGTAATCGCATGGATCGCAGTTCTCAAGAAACTAAGAGCGTTGTAACCTGCTTAAATAACCGTACGGTTTCTTATCAGTCTGAAACGCGAAATTTACCTACAGCGAGTACCACGATAGCGTGACCCTGCTATAATATGGAGACTGGACTTGCGGACTCAAATATATACTTCAAGGCAAGGAACAGTATCAATATTATATTGGCATAACGCCACACATTTTAAGGGTGACCACTACTCTATAAAGATGAAACGCTTGCCATGATGTTAAGAAATGCGTTATTGTATAATACATATAATAATAATATCAACGGCATTTTATACCCCCAAGAATGCCCCATTTTGACGACCAATGAAAAGCGGCCGTTAAGACTGCGAAAGCCCACATACGCAGCATGGGTGGAATGTAATGCTGCCATGACATTCGAGGAGCTTCACAGACTTTTGTTTGAGATAGAAGCGGTCATGAACCACCAATGGCATTTCTTTTGAACTACATGTTATGGCAGTATTAACACCGGTCATTTTATTAATTTGCCAGCCCCTAATCGCCAGAACTGAAACCAACTTGGAGAGTATTGAAATAAATAAGCTCCCCAATTGGCAACATATTATTACCTAGCCCAACATTTTCGATCCCGTTGAAATAAAGAGGATGTCTGAGATGCAGGGAAGATTCAAATGGTACAGGTCTATAGGATGTACTTCGATCAAGGTATGGAGTTTGCAGCGATCCGAGAAGATAACACACCATCGGGGCAATGCAAATTTGGATGTATAGAACTAGTTTTCGCGGGATCAGATAGTGAGGTTCGAGCAGTAACAATCAGGACATCTACGGAAACTAGCCAGTCAAAATAAATAAATTCGGGAATACCTGGGAACTGGCGAGGACGTCACCACGAAATGGTACACGAAGAAGAAGCGACAAACCCAGAACGAGGAACAAGGCACATTGTAGAGTGCGACGGATTTGATCAGGGGCTTAGCTAGGAGAACGAATTCTATGAGAAGTTCTACGAGCTGTTCGACGAATGTCCGGAGCGTATCTACGAGGCAACTAACCAAACCTAGATGGGGACAGACGGAGGAATGAACACGAAACGTCTGTTTGTGCCGAACTTCAGAGCACTCATGTCGAACGGGTGCTTGAAAGGTGCACCCCACAACTGCCTCGCCAATCAGATATAGTCCTAGCGCAAGCAGGCTACAGGGAAAAAATAACGCGACCCCTAACCCATACGGAACGGCGGCGAGAGTTAAAGAGGAGAAGACATTTCCTCATGATAGTAAAGGATGTAACGGCTCCTCTTTCGAACTTTGGAAGATGACGGCGCAGAGAGGCAAGCCACAGATCGTGGTGGAGCTGGCGAAGCAAATCACTGATCCGGGACAGGTCCACGAGGCGTCATCGGTGCTAAGAGCTGGACACCGGACGGCCAAGTGTAGGTTACCGGACGTGGACCAGCGACGTGGCAGACGGGGCAGGTATGGAGTCCCCGTACTGTGTCTGCGTTAAACAACTTGCCTATTTTATTAAGAATACATTGTGTTAACAACATGGTTTTAAAATAGGAAAATGATCTATCTATGATATAATGCAATTTGTAGAGATATGTATGGAATGTTTTGATCGTCAGCATTTCATGTACGCTTCTTTCTTACATTTGTCAATTGCTTTCGCATTTCACATAATTGTTTTGAGAAAATTATATATGTATCATCCTATTAGTTGTAGTGTGAGTATATCGTGTTATACAGAACAGACATAATTGGTCAGATTACAAAACACTTCATTTGAAGCCTACCCTGTTAAAATTGTAGTAACACAGATATTCTTGTAGCGCTTGATGATATTGAAATGTGACTAAGTCAAAGTCAAGCAACCATAACCATTATTACTAGGGCAAATACTTCTACTACGAAGTTGTATTAGAATTAAGTGATGCAGTAGCATACAGTTTCTACATGGGTCAGTTGGAATTAAGTTGGGTAAATATAAAATTATAAATCTGCTCGTATATATTGTAGCTATAACTACCTGTGGGCAGATAATAATAGCTCGCTGGGCTTCAACCAAATCTGGTTCAACAATGGCCCCATTTTATAAGGAATAGTAATTCTCGGGCAGGATTAGATGTGTCTATTATCGACTCCCCTTCATAATCCTTTTTACACCCATTCTTCGCAAACGCCTTCTTAGATTGATTTTCCTTCGGTGTCTAGGCGTTAATGTGGGAAACGTCACTGTCAGAGGTAACTAGGGACTGCCCACAATTCTATCCCCACTACTATGGATGTAGTAGTCGACCGCTTTATATAAAGTGTAGGTGAACTCTAAAAAGACTAAGGTGGTTCTGTTCTTGAAAAAAAAAATAGAACCAAACTCTTTCAAGATCTCAGTCTTATTTGAAACAACCCTTAAGCTGGAATCATAGGTAATATATCTAAAAACTGTTCTAGATTTTGAAATAAACAAAACAAAGACAATACTGAGGATTGCACTTCAGAATAAAGGCAAAGGAGCGATGAAAGCAATGCTAACTCTGGGAGAGTGAGCATTGCTTCCATCGAAATGTTAACTATCCCACCTTTAAGAAGTGTGGCGATGAAGGCAGCCACCAAACTGCGAGGCTACGCAGGTGCAGGTATAGGTAAACATGAGTTTATTTTACTAGGCGCATGAAAAGCCATTCCCCTGTTGAATCTGCAGTCAGACAAACTGCTGCTCGTCTATCTGTCTAAAAGGCATTTCCGTATCTCTTCACAAAACCAACGAAGTCTCAACCGATTTCGATATATGTGTATATAAAGTTATCTCAAAAAAATCTGTATATAATATTTTCATGAGAGAGCCTATGCGGGTAATTTTCATCATATGCATAGTAAATCAACATAGTTACAGCCAGATGGCGTTACACATTATTCTCTAGAGAGAAAGTTATATTATGTTTTGCTTCGTTATTTAGAGCGTAGAAAATTATATGAAGGTAGCCTCTATTTAGCTTAGATTACAAATTATGTTACATATAATATGTACGAATAATTTTTCAGTTGTATAAAAAAGAATTAATCAAAATTCTCTTTGGTATATATTTTACCTAAAATATATTAGTATATTATGTTTATTTACTATGTAGCTTAGTTAATAACGAAGATTTGTATATTTATTTATGTATTGAATGCTATGATATATTTGTTGTAATTAGTAACGCATGGCTGAACGATGCAACGCCGGACTTGTAAACAGTAGACCCAAGTTCTAATCTTGCATTTGTATGTTTCCTAATTGGAACATCAGGCGCTCCACGGTGCTTCAGAAGGCACCTTAAGCCGTTAGTTCCGTCGGTAACCTAGCACTTGCCATCCTACTTACATACAAACGACCTAATAATCAAACCAAGAATCTAGAGAGCTAATACATAATACTAATAATCCATATACAAACTACTAATTGGTTTAAGTGATGTCTAAATAACAAGCGCATAGCACCGCAGTCAAGGCACTTCACACTATGGCGTCTATGGAAGGTTACCCACTCCTTCTACACGTTCTCTTTGATTAGAACACCAGCAATAGCGCCCAGCTTACTAATTTAAAATACTTATTCGATACCATATTTATATAATTTACATTTAAACTTGTAATAGTTTTCATCATTTCAGGTTATTGATTTCGAACCAATATATTTTAATATCTTAATCTGCCTTATATTAACTTATGTGAACAATCTCATGCAATGTATCCCAGAGTGCCTATAATATATACAAGCTCCTCGAACAAGTGGCAGCATACTTCTTTGCCAGGAACAGGAAACCACCGGATAGAGTACATCATGACGAATTTAGAATCGAACTGTGCTATATTTGTGTCCTTGCTGAGTCAGGTATATATTTTTTTATTTTGTATATTGCCGCTATTGTTTTTGTTGTTTGTGTTCTGTTTGTTAGGTATGTTTTTATTAGGTTCAGTTCTTTTCCTTCTAAACCAATTACTTTAAGCTTTTGTACTAGTTTCTGTTTTGATATTGTGTCAAATGCTTTTTTCATGTCTATGTATATAGGTACGACTATTTTATTTTCGTCTAATTTTGTTTTTATTTGATTAACAAGCCAGATGGCGTTTAACTTCCCTCTACGAGGGTAAGTTGTACTGTTTTTGTATATAACCACTCGAGATTTTGTGTGAATTCATCCTCACTAGCTGAGCTACACTGACGAGATCTAATAAGATCGAAATCTAGATATGTAGATTGCTAAGAGGTGGGTTCACACTTATATAATATGTTTTAAAAAATATATAATTGTAATAGTCACAACACTTATCCGAGTCGCATTCTCGGAACCCCGATCCGACACCCCACATGTTCATAGCCTTTATCAGAACAGTCGTATTATACGAGATCTATAGTTAGTAATTATAAAGACGATTTCAAATATGTTACAGGAAAAGATCAGTATTGTTTTTAAATTATTTATAGTATTTTTTAGTGGCATAAACCGAGAGAGAAATAAAGAGTGGACAGTAAAATGTCTGGGTATATTGTTCATTTACGAATGATTTTAAAACAAGCTAAAATATCGTAGAAATGTTATATAGATGAAGAAATGTATGAGAATATAGTAAATTGCATATATAAATATAGGCTTATACAAATATCTATGTATGCTATTATCCTAGTGTATTTTGCTTATGGACTTTGCGGAATGCTCTTACTTGCACGTCTAAGTAACAAAATAATGAAAGCGACCCAAATTAAATTAGATTCCTGTCAATATTGGACAGATTCAACAATAGTGTTAGGTTGTATTAATATGTCACCTAACAAGTCAAAGGTTGTTAGTTCTCCAAATATTAGATATTCCAAACGTGAAACAGTGGCAATATGTACCTACAAAAGATAATCCAGCTGACCATCTCTGACACGGCGTCTCACTAAGAGAAGACTATACATTGGCCACCTTGAACGGACAATTCTACTAAACTTCAAAGACCCTGCCATAGTTTCACTATTTAATTTAATTGCTCATACTCTGTTCACCTCATTTCCAAATGTGACTAGATTAGAGCATGTAATCATATTGTATCCGTTTCATTCAAAATTGCCGACTGTCTCGTAATAATAGTCACACAAAGGCTTTAAATAATTGAGAAATTAGAAACGCTCCTGATTTATTATTTAAATTGTCCCAAGCTGACTAGTTTTCAGACGAAATTGAGTATCTAAAAAGGGCAAAGCCCCTAAAATCGTTTGGCAAGCTTAAGATAACCCGGTCCACGTTTGTCAAGGAGGAGAATTTAATCAATTGTGACCACTTCTAGTCGGTATTAAATAATCAGTAAATCAGTAAATAAGAAGTAATGGATAAAATTGATCATAATAATCTTACAACAGCTAATTCAATAACAGATCACATCATTACAAATTGTAAACAAAGCTCAACAAAATTGAAATAATATCAAGTGATTTATCGGACCACAATACTATTTTAACAACATGGTTGCTAAATAATAAAACAAAAATAAATATATATCAACCACAAAGATTAATTATGATGCAACTAAAATCAGATTTAAACAAAACTTGGATAAAATCGACTCATTTGATAAATTAATACAAATCTTTATCGATTTGACGAAACAAAATACAAAACAAACAACCTTCAAAAGAAAGGAATGCAATGAATAGGTCAACTTGGAGATTGCGAACATAAGATAAGAAAAGAGAGCAATTATTATTTTCACAGGCAGACATTAAACCCAAGTAATGAATTCCCAAAAAATAAATATAAACTGAAGAGAGGCACGAGCTAAAATTAAAATTAGAAAAGAACATATTACAGCAAACGATTTGAAAACGCAAAGGGAAACATTAAAAACGTGGCACGAAGTAAGCTCATTGCTAAAGGAAGAAAATGAAACAAGACTCAATAAAAATGAGAACTGATAATGGCCAAACAACCTCTATCAGTAATCAGGTCAGTAACATAATTAATAATTATTTCACGAACATTGGAAGCAAATTAGCAGACAAGCAAATAAATAGTACATCAAACACTCCTTCAAACTTACAAACAATGCAAAATAAAACAAATATAAGCACTGCGAAATTTCCATTAACAACAGAAGAGGAAATTATAAAGATTATTGAAAATATAAAGGAATTTTAAACTCCTGGCATTGATAATATAACAAACTAGTAAGTAAGTAAATTAACTCCGATTATACTTGACCTAATAAACGATACATTACATACCGGATTATATCCTTGCTCTTAAAAAAAGCCATGATAATCCCAATTTATAAACATTGAGATAAATGCTTACCAGAGAATTATAGACCTATCGCCCTACTACCAATATTTTCAAAAATTACCGAAATATTTATTACACAGAAGACTGATAGATCATTTAAATAAATCAATTTGGTCTGCAAACATCGGTACGCATACCAAAACCAGTCAAGCACATCAGCCGCAACTGATATGATTTTGGATATACAAACAATTTTGGATGAGGGAAAGAATGCCACAGCCCTATTTGTGGATATGAAGGAAACGTTTAACACAGTCTCTAAAACAATATTAATTCAGAAACTATGTAACGCAGGAATAGCTAATAAAAATATTTGAAACGAGTCTGAATAACAAAAACCAACAAACACGAATAGGAAACATTCTAAGTGACACTGTCAATCCAGAATATGGAATTCCGCAAGGTGGAGTATTAGGGCCAATCCTCTATTTAATATACATAAATAATATTGAAGAATTACATTTGAAAGGTAACCTATACCTATTCGCAGACGATACATCGATTATATATGGTGGAATAAACGAAATACAATCAAAAATCAGTTGTGACATAAACAAGTTAAAAGAATGGTTCAACAGAAATCTGCTAACTATTAATGAAACCAAAACAAGCATGCTGATTCTATCACAATACAATAAAAAACAATATATATTAATGTAACAATTCCAAGCCATTCATAAAATACTTGGGAATTCTTGTATCACCCGACCTCAAATGGGATGAACATATACGACAATTAAGGAAAAATTCAATCATAATAGGAGCACTTAAAACTGTGCACTGTGCGCTTTTCACGTCGAATATTAACTATTTAAGCAATATATGGGGCAACACAACCAAGAATAACAAAAATAAATTGCAAAGACAACAAAACAAATTACTGAAAATGCTTTACAACTTTCCACATCGAACACCATCCAAAAATATATACAACACAATTAACGAACTAACTGTGACAGAGATAATTACCTTAAACCAAAACATACTAATATATAAAATCAAAATATGTACAATAAAAACAAACAACCGCCTTGCAACAAACAAACAAGTTCATGACTATAATACAAGAAGAAAAAGTGACATTCACATAACAAAGAATAAAACTAGCACTAAATAAAAGCCTCATCATATACAACTCATTGGAATATAACAAGCTACCAAAATATATTAAAGACATCAAGGACATCAAAAAAATTAAAAGTGAGTGCAAAGAACATATACAAAGTGAAAGCACGCAACAATTGATCATCCAACCAACCATCCAAGAAAACGGACAATAAAAACAGTGTTCTAAACCAAGCAGGCGGACGAGCCTTTCACCGAGGAAGCTATGGTCCATCTGTTTGCAGGAAACATGCTTTTTTTTAACAATCTGTATTACATTTGTATATAGTATTATATCTTAGTCTAATTTTATAAAAGTTTATTTTTAGACACCAATGGTATTCTCCGAGTTGGAGGCAGGTTCAAATTCAGATTACGCCTTCGACAGAAAGCATCCGGGACTCTTATCATCAAAACACAATTTAAGATTCATGCACGTCGGTGCGCAAGCTGTTAGCAAATGTACGAGATACGGTATGGCCGCTTGGTGGACGAAATGTAGCAACAAAAGTTGTTCGAACTTGCATTTAATGATTTCGATTTAACGCTTCAAGTCGAATACTAATCATGGGTAACTTGCTATCAACTCTATTAACGTTATCACGCCCGTGCAATGTAACTGGGGTCGAGTATGCCGGGACATTCCTATTGAAAGATAAGCGTGGGCGAGGAAATAAATGCAAGCAATGCTATATCGTTTTATTCATTTGTTTCCCGACGAGAGGAATACATTTCGAGCTGGTTTCCAAGTTAACAGGAGACGCGTTTATTGCTTGTCCACGGTTTATCAGTAGACGCGGAAAACCGACAAAAATTTATCTGGATAATGGATAATTTATCGGTGCCAAATCCCAATTAAAGGAATTAGGCGAATTCCTAATAAGTAACAGCAAAGCGCTCGGTGACTTAATTTCATTCCTGTAACTAAATTGGAGATTTATACCGGCACGGCTACCGTATTTCGAAGTTGTATGGAGTAAAATACACAAAACATCACTTAAAACAAATCACTTCCAGTTTTTGAAGATTTTCAAACAGTACTTGTTCAAATACAAGCAATTTTAATGATCGCCCGTTAGCTTCCGTTTCAACCGACCCTAACGATTTAAATCCGTTTACTAACTGCCAATTTCCTGATTGGACGTTCGCTCGTATCACTACCCGATCCAGATTTACTACATATTCCGGATTCCTGGCTGTCCAGCTAAAAATGTATCTCAGAACTCCAACAACGACGACAATGGAAGCAGAATGAACGACCACTCAACATTATGGATTTAGTTCTCGTCAAGGAGGACAATCAGCTATCAATGAAGTGGCTACTAAGACGCATCACAGATACACGTCCATGAAGGACAATGTAACTTGCTTTGTTTCAGTGCGCACGCGGAGCGGTACTGTGCGTCGTGCGGTTGTAAAGATTTGCCCATTACCAATAGACGACAAGGGACGTTTCAACACCAATAGAATCTTTGAAAATAATATTTCAAGGCCGGCGGCATGTTGCGACTTATATAGAAATATATTTGTTGTAAATTAATTACCCTTAAAAGTTGTTAACTGTATGCAACCATTTTCCAGATTTTGTAAACCCTCTAAAACGTCCCTTAGTTGGACAGCCTTGCTACACACGCCAGTGTGTCTAGACGCAAATATATTATCTCAGCTTAAGTGATTAGTTTTACTGTTCCATATCCACTACAGCTATAACAGAGAAGCCTAGGGAACACAGCGTTTACCTTTGACATAAAATTAAGTGCAAACAAATATCAGGATCATAATATTAGGATTTTAGCATTGTTAAACGAAAAACATATGTAGTTTCCAGTCTCAAGTAGAGGATTTTCAAATTAAAATCACATAGTTTAGCCGGTTGAAATATCAACATTGCCGGAGAAATTAATTAGTTGTGAGCCCACCAGAGGCAGAGGTCATTATACGGATCATGTAAAATTGGATTGTAATAATCTCAGTACTAATTAACAGGTCAACAATTATGAAAAGCACTTATGTAATTAAATATTAAACTTAACGCAATAAAGTCATAATAAATATAAAGAGCAGGCTTGTTGAAATTATCCAAAATCACTAATAGTGATAATACCACATGAGGAATCACATCTTCCTTTTGAGGCATATGCGGGTGCATTCCGGAGAGAGCCTTATGTTTGTGTTACGTTTTTCCACACGTAACGCTTTTTCACAATCGAGTACATTAAATACATATATGAAGGCACACCGAAATATGTAGCTATTGAACAACAACCTTAGAATCAGCAGCAACAACGACAGTGGCAGCAGCAACAACGACAGGGGCAGCAGCAGCATCAGCAACTGCCACCCCAACAACAAACACGAATCAATAAATTCCACTAAATAACTGAACCAACAAAATACCACAAGCAACCCAACCCAAACATCCTCCTAATGCAGCCCGACAACCAAATGCAAATGCAACCAGAACCCGACCGCCTAATGCAACAAGACATCACCCACATGATTTTATACGAAGCCTCCCGGATAATCAACAGCACTAGATTTTTAACGGACAAATTCCCATTTGATGACCGTTACGGACGAACGACTGAACGAGTACAAACAGACCAACAGCAAATTAATAAACGATATATATATATATATATATATATATATATATATATATATATATATGGAAAACAGGCCGCATTTTAAATATAGATGTATAATGTAGAGATGAAAATGTATTATTATCAATATTTTTAAGTAAAATAATGTAGGTATCAACAAAGTATTTTTCGCACCTGCCGACTACACAGGCCTCTCCGAAACGTAGCACTTGCCTAGCTATTGACGTAATAATCAGGCCAATAAACCCCACATTAGCATGTTAGAGTGCTATCTGGGGGAAGCCAACCCAGCATTATAGTGCTAAACGAATAGGAAGAAGAAAATATATTTGCTGGTGATGAGTATCTTAATGCAAAGTATTACTTGGTTTATGTGGTATCTGAATACGAAGCGTCAAGGCACTTCACACTATGACTTATATGGAAACTAATCACTACTTCCACAGTTTCTCTTTGAATAGAACACGGCCAGGCAACATCGCCCAGCTTAGAAAAGTACAAAGCCGTAGTTATATGAACTAGGTAACTTATTTGAGTCCATATTCTAACCTTGAGATGAATTTTCAATTAGCAAACTAAATCAAAATTATATATAAGTTTCCTATCTATTTCAGGGAGCTGACATATTGCTACTTTAATAAATTATATTTTATCACCTACCACCATTAAATTAATCGAGGATGATACAATTCTCAAGAAAGGTATTATTTGATTTTTTTTCGAAATTTTAACTATTATTAACACAAAATTAAATTGTTCAAAACAAAGAAAAGATGTCCATTTTCAATGTGCTTACACAATATATTTTAGTTGACAATAACTCCGAAGGAATCGAAATGTTTCCAACGTTACTCCCACATAAATGTTGTGGAGGGATAGGCTAATAGGCAATTTACCTCACAAAGTGCCGGCATACTTAAATCTGCAAAGTCGGACGAGGTGGTTATGACCGCTCATTTCTTAGGAGCATTAAAAATGCTCAAGGAGAACTGCCAGAAATATGCATGGTATAAGGGATACAAGGGCCCTGATCTACATCTTAGAAGATACCATGCTTTGAATCGACTATCCCCGCAGCAGAATACCTAAAAAGAAGACCCGACCGATACCAACAACCGCGTGAAAAAGGCTCCTAGAGGAAGCAAAAGAGCGGTGGCATAAGACGATATTTCCTCTGCGCGCAAGCACACGGAAAAGGTAGTCCACACATCCTCAGTACATAGGCAGTAATACCAGAGTACGAACTGCACGTAAGGTTCGCCAAATGTACCCACAGGCGAGCATATCTAGTCGTGACCTGTGCCGACCAGTCATCCACGGAATGGCGAAAACTAAACTAACTTAAAGCTTGTTGTCTTCTTCGTGTTTGTCTTTTTTCTATAATAGGTTTGAGTTTGTGGAAATTGATATATTATCGATTTGCAAACTCGCTGAATTGTACTATCTAAACAGACGTATGTGTGTGTAGCATTGAATAGAAGGACATTCCTCCTGAAACATCCTATATATATATATATATATATATATATATATATATATATATATATATATATATATATATATATTTGATTTCAAGCTTGTATGACCCTATACGCTATGTCTCCTACTCATTCTCTGTCTCTCCACTTTATCATTTCACCTATAGTTTACTTCATCTATAAAGCAGATATATCTATAATATATTAATTATAATGCAACGTGGTAGCTACTTTCCATTTCTACAAAGCCAGTGCTGATGAGCATCAGTTGGCTCATTGTAATGTATGCTCGAATGCATACAAATACTTCTGTATAAGACTGTCGGCCTCAGAAATAAGATTAATGAATTTTACGAAAGGGATATCCTGGTGTTGCCCAAACTGTACAAATATCGGCGGCGATCTGAAGTCTCTCAAAGTTGCTTCTGTTAGTGAAACCTCCTCATTATCACCCCTATTTCTTCGAAGAAGTTTTCCAGAAGATATCGGATCGTTCTGTTACACAATCAAATATTATCATGTTCAAAGAACCGATGGTGTCTGATTATACAATTACACAATTGCACCAAAAATGAATCGAGCGAACTTGTCTAGTCCATAATTGTGGGTAAATACATGCCAGGAAAGATTCGTCCAGTGTAACCTCGGTGCACCTGGTCTTTTGTTCATACAGCCATGAAAACGTGAGACGCTTGAATAACACTAACAACATCTTATTGAGTTTTGATCGGTTAAAAAACTTATAGAACTCTACGAGACTGTGATACAGGATCTTGACAATAGAATAGCCAATGGAGAAGAGAAGCTGCGAATAAAATATGTAAATAACACTCCTATACTCATATGTTTAACCTGAAGAAAGCCAGCAGTATTATCTCAATTACTACCAAAACGTGCGCAATCTAAAAAAAACGAATTTATTATAGCAACTAATGATATAGAATTTGATGTGATAGCACTGACTTCCCCTCATTTCTCAATTTTTAGTATGTATATACTACACATCCCAAATCTTGTTACTTTCTAGAATTAATTTGTCTAATGCTTGTTAACTATCCTTCGCACGTGAGTATACCCTTCATCCTGCCATTCTGGCTAATTTTCAAATTAAGTCTCAACGTAGCTCGTTAGCTACGTTAGATATTTTACCTTGTGGGTAATGTTTAAGGAGGTGGAATCACTAGGGCTGTCAGTCGAACTGATAAGCGAGACAATGATAGCGCCCTTCATGAAATCTGTTGGCGAAAAATAAATAATCATAAAAGGACCGCGTAGCTTTAACTCTCCCGGGGGAAGGGGTACTGAATATCCTAAAGAAGCTATTGTTGGAAGGCCTCTATTGCGTAGGTAACGGGGTGACATAGCGAGCATCGTAAAGACAATTCGTGGGAATATAATCACACATAGAACATAAAGGTGCCTGAATATAATTGTTAAATATTGCGAGGAGTAAAATCCACCCTTATACCTAGACCGCCCAATACTCAAGGGCGTAGAAATTCCATTTGTATCAGATGCCAAACAGTTAGTAGTCAACTTTGACAACAAAAAAACGAACGTGGAATTCTCAGAAATTCAAAAGACACATAACGCCAATAACCCTGGATATGTAGAACATAATGTGCCCAAAATAAACTAACATATAGACGCTGACATTCATATTATAAATGTTCGTAGTCGTGGATTATTATATTTAAATATGTATATTTATATTATTAATTATAGCAGATAGTATTGACGAAGCAAAATAATGGCTACATGCTCAATGCGGCTATTGGGCTTAAAATTATCATCAACAAACCCCAATACATGAGCAAATCTTGAGCTCTTATAAATACCTTGGGCATAAAATCTCTATGGGTAGAGACAGCCAAAGCCGTGAGATGTATAGAAGACCAATGCGTGATGCCCGTGCTTACTTATAGAGCTAAAACACTCACACCACAAATAAAATAAGTGCCGCGAAGAGAAAATGGAGAGGTCGATCTTAGACATCTCTCTTAGAGACAGGGTCCAAAATAGAATAAGGGAGAGGACCAGATGTATATATAGTTACCCCTATAACAACTTTAAAATTGAACTTGTCCGGACATTTTGCGTGACTACCATAAAAGATTATTTTGTTTTAGACGCCACATTAAAGATTTATATAATTATTATCGTCTCTCTATAGGTCGCTAACAATTTAATTTATTTAATATATTTAATTAACCTAGGACTCCTTGTCGAATTTATTCTCTTTACTAGGTCGCAGAGGTAAGTAAGAGTAGAGTTCTATAAATGTATGCTATATATTTCAATGACACGACTACGCTAATAGAGTTGGCTTTTGGTAGCACAAATAACGGACTTATGTGTTAAGATAAACGGTAGTTGCCCGTATATTGATTGGGATTCAATGGATGTTGCTAAAGAGAAATATTACGAAATTCAGACATAGTATATATATATATATATATATATATATAAATTATAATAATAATATTAATAATAATTTAAATATTTTTATAGTACGACTGCATTTATCGAAATGGCGCCATATTAACAGGCTGGCGAACGTCCACCTTTATAACATGGCTTCTGGTTAGCTGACGGATTAACGGAAAATAAATATAGGCTTATCGAATTGAAGATTCATATCTAAAGACAAAAATCAAGGGATTGCAAAAATTGGTTACCATCCCTAACTACGACGGTTATGTGTTATGTAAAATGATTACGAGTGGGTAAAACAGTGAGTCATCACTGATATCAAAGTTTATATGAAGTGTCTCTTTGTCACCCTTATTAGTCATCTAGTTTAAGACAAAACCACGTCTGGAATGATAATTGTTTTGTCTACGCCACTGTTTAAAGACCTAGAGAACATATAATTCACTATCGATTAATTATAGTACAGTTTTTAGGTTAGCCGTAGACGCATTTGAAGGTGCCGCCAGTATTGAAAGTGATTGCCGTTCACAAACAAATGCCAAAAATACATTTGCATTTCGCAACAAGTTGTGTGGGTCACTAGATTATAAAGATTACTTACATTTTAATTCGTTATAATATTACTGTAGATACTACAGGTTAGTGTGATTGATTACTAATAGATGTCAATTATTATATTTCTTAAGGTATAATTGTTGTATATATTTTGTATAAAATAACCTTATACAAATATAATTGTCATTACTTATACATTTTTCATATTACTTCATTAGGCATAGCGCAATGAATTTTAATAACGCCAATAAACCTTCAACTCCATCACAGTGACTCATTCTCGATCTTTGCTATGTAGCAAGGGTAAGTGAGGCGGTCCGTGGTGCAGTGGTGTAAGAAGACGGTCTGAAGCCATTGCGTATGTAACGTTGGTGGTTCGAATTCACCGCTAGTCGGGAAACTTTTCTACAAAGAGTTGACCCGGGTAGCATATCATGGATGTTCTATGAGGCACAATAGGTCCGTGAAGGGCAGTGCACACAACCTAGGGGTGGGGGCTGTATTCACCGTAACAATAGGGTAAGTGAACGATGAAAATTGTATAGGGAGAATCTTTCCTACGCTTACATGAATGGTTTGAATTCTCTATAAGACTGCATAGCAATTTTGATTGTGTTTATTTAAAAAATGTGCGTTTTGCTAAATGAAAAGTATCCTTATGTTACAGTGCATGCATTTATTATTATGCTTAGCAGTGTTATCTGCTCCGCGAGAAAAATAATTGCGATAATCTGGTGACGGCAAGTAATGGCTACCTTTGAATAAGAGAAATAGAATATATGTATATTTGTAAGGTCAAATGCATGGGGGTAAACGGCAATACAATACAGTATTTACAAAATATAATAATTAATTCAATAATGTACAAAATATTAACTCCTGCTGAAGTAGAGATTGGTATTAAAGAACTATCCTTCTTTTTAAGTCTACAATAAAAAGAAGTTATCTCAAATATCCATATACCTATATCATCATATCCAGAGACACAAAAATCAAACGAAGGAAGATTATGGGATTCCCATGATAACTTCCCCGATCAACTCGACCACGGAGTAAATCATCTATAACAGCAACAATATGTAGAGCAAACTATTCATTCTTACCTCCGAGAGCCGAGGCTACAGACAAATTCCGATATATTTTAATATTGGAACTCCACCCCATAATCCTTAATTACGATTATTAATGTTTAGTTTTAAGTTTTACATGTTTTGATTTTGATTAAAGTAATGCAATTTATGAAATTATTACATTACAAGCCAAATAAATATTATTAATATGTCAGTAATTATTTTTTATGAAATTTATGGACTTGGGAGGTTACGGCACTTGAGGAAGATAAACGGCCGATCAGAAGATAATACAGAAACTGAACTCAATATACATTAGCGATATTTTTACTAACAGATTCAAGGCGAACAATTCCACATAATTCCAGAAAGGGAGGGTGTACTACCAACCGATCTTTAAGCTTTACCTTTTTCTGTTCTATTTAATTGCCCTTTCAATCAGATTATTTATGCAGGTACGGACGACCATACCTAAACATAGAAAACTGTATATGGATATTATCTAATCAATGAAAATGTTTCTCACACCTCGTTTAACACGATACTCGTTTTACACAACATAAATATTACTTTATTTTTATTGGTAGTCATAATGAAATATTGTATATATAATGAAGTCCGTTCATAAGTGCTCTTAGTAGAGTAGTTATTAGAAATTAATCCGGACACAGCGGTGCAATCGATTGTATATTTCTATTTTACGATCTATATTTCGGTTCAATCAGATTAGAAATATTGAACATTTTGTAAAGAAACATTAGGAATTTCACGGCCATTTGGTTATACAACTTTGACGAGTTTAAAAAATAGTTTTGTGTTTCTAAGATTTTATAAATGTATGTAATTATATTAATAGCACGACTTTGTAAATTTGTTGTTGACACAATAATCGGTCTTGTGTGTTTAGATATAGTGAGCCGTATATTGATTAAGATTCAAGGATTCAATGGAGATATTAAGGAACTAATGTTGAATAAAAAAACATTAGTTCATAGTAATATTGTGTATTTACAAAAGCAAAATATAATTTATTTAAATTGGACTGGCACTATTTTACAATATCAATAGTATAACTGAGCCAAACCACTCTATTTTGCTTTTCATAGCACAATTAATGACTTTTGTGTTTACTTAACGGCTAATGCAGAAGCAGAACTGCAGAAATATAGCGTACTGGCCATATATTCACAAAGAGGTTCCAAAAGAGCAATGCCATAATATACAGCAATGAAAAGCTACATACGAAAGCATTCCCCTATAAAAAGTAGAACGTACACCGAGCACTTCTGGATTCACATATGGAAAAGGTAAAAGGACCCCAGTGCCAAATAATAGATACTTTCACACTGCAGTGCCAGGTGTCTAAGTAGTAAAATTCCTGAAAACTGTCCATCAGTTAACTTAAATCTCTATGGAAACCTAAAGGAAGCATCCCAATTATTCGTGAAATTCCCCTTGTCGAATTGCTTGAAATGTGGAAACCTTCCAGTCTTATCAAATAGCTTCTTTTTAAAGCCTTTTGAATAGGGATGGAAATGCCACAGTTTTAAGTAATATTGGGCTGTTAAGTGATATGTTCTCAGTTCACAGTTTGGACACCAGCCATGTGTAACCCATCTCCACAACGGAGCTACGGGCAATGCTCTATATGGCTTACGTCTATTTTGAGTCGATATATTTCAATATCAGCTCCGTGATGCGACGTACTTTTAGGGGAACTTGGTAGAATGGAGTTGTATGTATTTTTGTGTTGACTATGCCTAATAATGGTATTTTTACAGCAAAGGGGTTGCTTGAGCAACATCCAGGTGCAACCCATATCTATTTTGATATGTTCATCACAGAACTATCAATTAGTAAGATTCGGTGCTAGAGGGAGGGAATTAAATAATACGTTCTAAAGACAAGGGAGATATACATATACTGATAGTTTATACATAACATAGCAGCGAATAATTCCGTCAAAATCATGGCGATGGTTGTTATATGTCTTGGTAATTAAATCGAAGTTTTATATCTCAATAACTGAAAAACAGATGGCGGAGCCTTACGATGTGCCAACATGCAAAACAATTGATACCAGTCCCGAATTTTGCACTAACAGGTTTTTGTAGTCATTCGAGAGACAACCTAAGAAAGGTTAGAGGAGTTGTGACTGGCCATTGTGTGGTAAAAAAATCACTTCAGAAACATGGGAGACGCTGCCGATTCACTACGTAGAGGATGCAACATATAGGCGGAGACACCTGTGTATGTATTCCGTGAATGTCAATAGAATGCTAACTGGAAAGATGCAAAAGGGTCACACAAAAAGTGTTCCTCAAAATTATCGTCGCTGGATGCAGTCGTGTAGACTTCGCCTAACATTTTAGCAAAAGCAATAGGCTCAGTAAAACCCGCATTGGCTTCAGTCAAACCATTGGATTGGATGGGTATAGCACAGTCAACTATTTTTCGACCTTGTTCCAAACCTGTCCGATGAGTGTACTTGAATTTATAGACGACACATATTTATGCCAAGATTCTTGCTTAGCCGAGCCATAGTTTTCGTCTTCAAAAATGCAAGCTTGTATTCAATAGTGTTATTATTAGCGAACATTCGTAACAATGTGCGCCTCTCTCTGATCAGAGATTTGCATTCTTCATTCCTCCATGTAAGAGGTACGCGACGGGATTGTTCGGAAGAAAGTGGAATACTCTCAATGGCCACAACGTAAATGGCAATGTAAGCAATTAAGACAGACGAGGACTTGTAAAACGTGGATAGAAAACAACAGACATCTCTTCACTCTAGCTATGAAAGTTCATGCCCACTCAAAACCTCGCAGACAAGCGACCGAGCAATGCTCTTATGGTGCTCGGAGCCGGAGAGGTTGACACAAGAGGGTCGAAAACTCTTTCTCTTTAACCGGGCAAATAATACCAGGCGCGAGATTGATTGGTAAGCGTTTAAAGCCAACCAAAAGTCATTCAAGCCTCTGGTATGTCAAAAGTAAAAAGACTCCTGCGGGATATTTTCTGTGGTCAGGTAGATAGCACTGTAGTCGCTACCAGACTAAAATAAGCTCTGTCTAAGGATCTATCACAACAACTAGGATATCTAAGGTGGGGTCATGGTACATACACGTCCACACCATCGGAAACTGCAGAAGTGGTTGCAAACTCGACTTAAGTCCTCACTTTCATTACAGCGCCCGCCCGCCTAACAACGAGGACTGGAGCATTACTGACTTGCTAGTAATCGACTCTAACATAACTTGGGCTATATGGAGAGAAGTTAGCGTTAATGTAAGGAGCGCCACGGCCAGGCAAACGTCATCTAGGGGCTGCATATAAGGGGTTCTATCTCCACTACTATGGAATAGAGCTGTCGACAGCCTAATAGACCATTTAATTTCAGCAGGATACCACACGCTGGAGTAAGCGGATGACATCAAAATTATTCTAATAGGGAACTACAAAAGTGTACTATGCAATATTATTAAGAGTGAACTAAGAATGGTACAAAAATGGAGCACAGAACACTGCCTCGCAGTAAACCCTAGTAAGATTGAAATGGCTCGGTTCACGAACAAATTTAAGCCAAACAGTTTAAAGGTACCAATCTTATCAGAAGTAAAATATCTAGGAATTGTTGTAGACCAACCTGGGGACAGTACTTCAGTATGAAGTAAAAATCAGGGGATTATCACTTCCTGTCATCCTGTGAATTTACATAGCTATAATAAGACCCATGCTAGCTTCTGGAGCTATAGTTTGGTGGCCCAGAACCGAATTAACTACAGCAAGTACAATGTAAGGTATGCTGTGCTATGCGAACAACTGCCGCCGAAGCGATGGATGAAATGCTAGGTCTGTCACCTTTAGATATATTTCTTAGGTGAGAGGCGATGAAAGCTGCCACCTGACTGCAGGCGGCAGATCTATGGAGATATAGAGATAGTATAGGTATACATGAGCAGATTTTAATAAGGGCATGTAAAGCCATTCCCATGTTGAATGTGCAATCAAAAAAAATATAATGCCAGTCAATCTATTTAACAGACACTTGCTCATCTGTTCGCAAAATCAAAGACAATCTGATGGTTCAACTAGTTTCGATAAGTCTATATATACAGATGGATCGAACAAATCTAAAAGCTCTGGCTACGGTTACACCCTACCCAGATAAAATTACAATTTTTACCAACATAGAGGTGCTTGCAATTATGCGTTTTGTGGAAGAGCTCGATGCCCGAAAAAATCGAAGGGTGGCATTACAAGCAGTCAGTAAATCTGACATCTAGGTTTATACACGAATGCCACCACGCCTTGGAGAGTTGAAACCCGCAACAGGTCAACTTTGCAATGGGTTAATGGGGCATAGTGAAAATGTGGGAAATACAATTGCCAGTGGTCTCGCACGCACAGCTTTTGCTCGTACCCCGGCTCTGAATCGGCGATACTATTCCCGGCTAAATAATGCTCATGCCTCATAAGCCAATATGTTCTAAAGACTCACCAAAACAGATGGCGAAACCTTACAAGGTGCCAACATGCAAGACAATTCATACCCGAATACTATACTGACACGTTTTTGTGCATGTCTCTCGATGACTTAAGGAAGCTTACATGAATTGTCACGGGTCATTGTACGGTAAAAAGCATCTCAACAAAATGGGATACGCTATCGATTCACTATGTAGAGGATGCACCCGACAGGAGAAGACGCCGGTTCATGTTCTCTGTGAATGCCCCGCAGTCACCTCCGAAAGGCTAACTACGGCAGACTCCCCCAGCCTAGACTAGTGCACGTTAAACGTCATCCATTCAAAAGCTATTCTTCAGTTGTTTACTGTGGGATGGATGGAGGAATGACAGCTGAAATGACAACTGGGAGATGCACAAAGGTCCCACATAAGTGGACTAACTGCAGATTGCAGATAAGCCACCAGCAAGCCGTTTGTTAATTCAAATCATCATTAAATGCGATTAGAATTTATATATGTAATTCCAATATAATTTAATAGCCGATAGTATTTTATGTGATAAAAAATATGTTAAATGTTCACCGGCTAGTGAGATTGTACTTTTATCAAAGATTGCGAAGAGGACAGTTTATCACAAACAAAAACGATGGACCAAGTTATTAATATTCTGCCTTTTGTATATTATAGGCGGAATGGAAAAATGACGTCGCGTTGTGATAGCGAAGACATCCTGTCCCAACACGGGAGTGACGAAGCCACAGAATGCGGTCGAGAAAGGAGCATGCGATTGTGTGGGCGAATGGGTAATGAGCTGGTACAACACCATCTGTATAACGGACGGTGTGGGCTGGCGGCCCACATCGAAACAGTATTTAAACAAGTATTTGATAAGGTGAAGGCACCATAGAGATTTCCGGGTGGGCTCCGAGATTATGGACGCATTTGACCTGAACGCCGACAACAACTACGTTGTCAGATGGGTGATCATAATTGATTGGTCGAAGGGCATAAACTGATGGGCGGACGCGAAGGGGGGTCATTTGCAGTTATTGTTTCCGGGCCCGTCTGTAAAATTCCGGAAGAAACTAACTAGTAACCTGGCCGAATAAGAAGGTGTCGTGGAGGAGGAAGGAGAAATCATTCATTTTATTTAACAAATTATATAATTTTGCACAAATCAAATTCATAATTGTGGATAACATTATATTATAGATAGTTTGTTAATTACATCATGTTAATATTGTGCTATAAAATTGTTGAATGCTTACAAAGCTATATACGCCCATTTTCACCTACGGTTGAACTTTATTAAAATGCACACATAAAATTAATAAAGAAGGAAAAGCATTAATGGAAGCGACTTGGAATTCATTCCACAACAATATAGATAGGATAATAATCTGTAGTATTTCGAAACAGCCAATCCTAGAGCCCAGGGGATCGCTTCCCTTAATATGCCCTAATTAGATTGGATACTACTCCAAGAGAAAATAATATTAATTAATAATAAAATTTTCATTCCATATTAATTTTTCTGATCATCTGATCATCTGATTTGCATTTATTTTTGGGACATGATATAGATATAATAAAAAGTGGAAGTGTACAAATGTATAGGTAGTAAGAGTTGTTATTTTAATAATAATTACTATAGATTTTTTTAGTTTTTTAAAATATTTTACTTTAAATTTATGCTTGTTTCAGGTAACCATACAAAATAAACAAAACATTCACAGTTTCACACAAGCCAATTGCTTTTGCCTGTACTTGTTCCCCACTCCCCAGCCCGTCTGGCCAGCGTGGAATTTCACGGTCTCTTGGGCGGAGATGATATTCTCATCTTAGCGGTTGAATCAAAGGGAACTAGAAAATCAATTAGGGCCAGTAGTAAGTCTCCAATTATTGAAGAAGAGGGTGAGTCATCTGGCAGAAAAAAGTTAAAACACAGGAACTTATTCTAATCCGGGAAACCAAACCTCTTGGGTTCCTGTGACAGTGTGGTTAAAAAGCTGAAAATGAAAGAAATTGACGGAAGGGCACTACCTGGAGTAGAGCATTAATTTGACTCAACACGGGAAACCTCACCGGGTCCAGACATCGAAAGTATTGGCAAATTGAACGTACTTTCTTGATTCGGAGGGTGGTGGTGCATGGACGTAAATTCCTATAATAAACGACACTCTAGCCTGCTAACTGTGCGTATTTTCGATGTCTTAATGGTCGTGGTCGTCTATCATACAGAAAAAGTATCTAAATCAACATTTTCGACAGTGTTTCTTGTCACAAGCGTTATAAGTAATAAAAACAGCTGCGTATATCACTTCCGCTGACCAGTTCACACTTATACATTTACTTACTTTATTGTAATATATTGATTAATTTTACTAGTTATGCTATACGATGGCAATTGTTATTGTGGACAAAATATAAATATTTTTAGTTGAAGCGGCAAATCGCTTAAATAACGAATAAGCCAAGTTTCTAAAAGTAATTTCTTCCGTAACATTGCTGCCCCCAAAGCGAATTAAGACTCACAAGCAGCGTCTAGAATGTTAAAACTAATTGTAACTGATGGCCAAACCTACTGCTAAGCAATTGAACGTAAAAATATACAGCCTAAGACCAAGTCTACGCACAACTCTTCCTGGTTGAAAACTTCTTTTAAAACGTGCCACCATCATTTCAGGCTACATGCTAATCTCGCACTTAGGCGGGCGAGTTAAGGTTCTATGACAAATGGGAGCCTAATAGAAATATAATCAACTGAAAACGTGGAGATGTAAATGGCGAGGGGCCTCCACCATGGGTAAATTTCGGCATTAAAATCTCAGCAGGTGGAGACGAAACCCAAAATTTCAAATCACTAGAAACTAAGGTAAAAGATGACAAACCGAAGCTGCTAGTGGTGCTGTTTTTGGAGATGGCACCAAAGTTATCCCACAACCAGAGCCGGTTCTGTTGGGGCGCAACAACGGGCACCGCCCATGTGCCGCCAAATTTGGTTATTTCCGAAATACATTGCGCAAGAGGAACAAGAATTATGCTGATAATAAACGGTAGTAAATGTAGTAGTACTAGGTACCCTTTTAGTTACATCGGCCTGTATATGATTTTTTTCCCTGAAAAATGAGTTATTTATTAATTTAATAAGGCGTCGAAAAGTAGGTTCGCACGTGGGCGGTCACAGTACAGGATTGGCTCTGCCCGCAACAATACGAAAAAAAGTCGTTGTGAAGAAGATCAACAAATAAGGACGCGAAATGCAAAATTAAAGGAACGAAACGATCGGCGGACGACAAAACATACCATAGGCGATGGAAGAGAAGAATGGCGCGAATTTGGAAGGCGAGGTATTAGTGGAGAAGCTGGAAGCTGTACCTGATGAAGATGACTATGATAATGACGATATCCCCGAAGGAGATGATGAGTTTGATGGGTACGAATATGATAAGAGGGCGTGGAAGGAGGAGAAAGTGTAGTGGACGAAGAAGTAGAAGAAGACAACACTTAAACACTAGCTAGGGAGGTGAAAGTATACGAGACTATCAATGAATTCGAGCTATTGCGGCATACAAATACCGCATGAGCGCATTAACTTATTACTACTAAATGTTTTATGTAAAAATAGGTATAAATTAGTTTAAGTTGTGTGTCACGATAATCCCCTTTTAATTAATTATACCAAAAATGTATTTTGAACAAATAAAGTGATTCCACTCAAGTTGCGGAACACTAATAATGTAAATATTGATATCTTTAACAGCAGTAAGAAGGAGCTACAAGCCTATTAATTCGAAATTAGGTTTATTTATTATATTGTTTTAAAACATAACAATAATTGTGTCTTGGAAACGTTATGTAAACGTATTTTTGTTAGTGTTTGTTCTTAATTTTTTGTACACTGTAATGGGCTGTTCCTCGTAAATAAATAAATCAATCAATATAAAGAACATGTAAGCACTAAAAATGTGTACATTGGACGAAATGTGCTAGGAGTTAATTAACGGGAAATGGAATTTTACACCACCCGAAGAAGGTGCACGTTATTCAAAATATTCAGTTACAAGGAATTCCGTTTGATATAATGCCAGCAATGTGACACCCTTCTTAATAGTCTATAGACTATCGACGAACAAACGTTCATTGACAAACAATTCGTACACGATTTTCATTTTGTACTAACTTAACTTTTTAGTAGTAGCAATGAAGAGTCGTTATGGGCCATATAATGCCAGTTATCACAACCAAAAACAAAGTGACGCTAAGAATGGATTATTTTGCTCTATTAAATTAGTAAGAACACGCTTAAAAACACGATTTGCTATATAAAATTTCGGAGAATACCAAAATAACAGTTCATATTTTATGCTCGAGACAAATAAAAAAATACCAATACCAAATATTTCCCTCTAACGAAAGCATCCGTAACACCCGTCTGTAACCGTACCAGGTGACCGTAAGTCGATCGAGATTGTTTAAACCCATACTTGATATTCGACAGTAGATTATTTTCTTGAAGATACCAGACGAGCCCCTAATTGATCACCTTCTCCAGGAATTTGAATACACAACTTAGAGAAATTGGTCGATAGATACTTGGTAGTTTACGATCCTTTCCCGGATTCAAGATATTAAGTATAACAGATACCCTCCATATTACCGGGAACTGGCCAGAACTCCATACCGATTGAATAGTTTTAGTAGTTTGTTATGCACCCTGTCGGGTCAGGTCCAGGTGTTATATTTTTAGTTTTTATCAGTGCCGTTGACAGTTCCCAAAGAAAAAAGGACCAATTAAACACCTCATACTCATCTGCAGAGTAAGATAAGTCGTCAGATTCAAGTCTCTGCCTTGACTGAAGAAGAATCATTTAAGTAATTGTGCACCTAACAACAAATCTTGCGAACCGTTTTCCATACTTGGGAGACTGGGGTATTTGAGTTAACGGAGGGGGCGAAATTTGACGATGGCTCTTGTTTCCTTCTTGTCAGATCATAGCAGTAAATTTCACATTTAAAATAGCCAGCATATTTTTGTTTTGGTTTTGTGTTAAACCTACGGAATAGCCTACTTTTCTCTCGAAGGGCATATTTGGAATATTTATTCCACCATACTACCGATTCTGTGCGAGGTAACCGTGTGGATTGGGGATCACATTCAACGGTTACAGTGACCACTTCATCTAAAAAGGCTTGAACTTGATGGCCAATCGTAAGTTCCTCCTTCTTTGGTCAATCAAATACTGTGTTGTATTTTGTCCAATCAGCTTCGCCAACGAACCACTTTGCACTTCGCCGTTCTGGGACGTGGTTCAATATGTGAATGGTTACTGGATAATAAACACTATCATGAAGATACGTCGTGGCTTAACTTTCGTAACTATTGTTGACAGGGAACCCAGCATTACAAACCGTGAATCTTGGGAGTTCCGCTTAGAAGTCTTCACTACCTGAGATGCTGTTGAGATCTTCGTTGGTTTTGGAACAGACACATCTACTTTCTCTGCTTGTTTTATATTATTAACCTTTGGACATATATGTAGGTGATATATTTGTATTTCCTAATTCACATTAAATTAATTGAAATAGCAGTGGTTTTAATAACATGAGATAAGAATGGGTTGCGGAAAACGAAGCCGAAGAGATGGATTGAAATTGCTTCTTGTCATCAATATACGATATATTTTCTATACAAACTTTTTGGATTACAAATTCGGTCTTGTATTTAGTGCTCTCCTTACAGCGTTGGTCACTATTTTATTGGAAAGGCGGTCGACAGCTAGTCCTCTCGTGTGAAATCTAACACATTCACTACAATCAGAATTTAATCTACACCTATCAGGCACATTACCGAACATTTGACAATTAAAACTATGAAGAGGATTAAGGAAGTATGCACGCCGCACGTCCAATCTACACATTGATAAAATTTGAAGTTTCTTGGGAAGTTCAAAGCCATTAAATGTCAAAATTAAACAACCTCTCGTGTACTCACTTACATTTATTTTTGTCGTTAATTGTCTAATATTACACCTATAGAAACAGTCAATGATCTATGAGCCTAAACTGTTATATTGAATGCAAAAATATTAGTAGAAAAAAATAGTAGACGATAATACTCTCAGAAACTGAGATCGTTAATGTCCTATGCCTAAGCTTCTTACTCTGTCAACTCGTTGAATGGCAGATACTGTCCGCCTAACTATATAGGATGAAACTTTCTTCAAAGCTCCCTCATTTCTTAAAACAATAAAATATTTATGAAATTTTGTCACATAAATAATATATCACGGTCAGTCAGTGGTCAATGCCGCTTCTGCCCAAGAGTTGGGTAATTGTTATCTATGTATGATATCCATAGGTTTATTTATTAATGTATTGTTCGTGTTCCCAACCCACCACGGAGCCTCATACGGGCATACACATATAAACGCAACTCGCACAGAGGTCACGGTTACACAGAAAAGATTGGTGCCATACACAGCTAAAATATGTCTCTCCAATTCCTCGACGTAGCATGGCGTACCATGGCAGCCGATTGATCCATGCGGGACGAGGCGTAGAGCTCCCTTTTTGGATCAATTCTGGGCCAAAGTGGCTTATTGGTGATGATGCACCCCAGGCTACATTATTCCTCAACCATTAGGAGCCCCTCCTCTCGGGTCACGGGTCAACCCGCACGGCAAACACACAGTGATATGCTCAATCGTTTTATGCCACACGATGATCAAAAGCTTCAATCTGGGCGTGGAAGACGTATGCTCTGAGAACATTTGTGAGCTACTCACTTCTAAAAGAAAGTTAAGTGCGGAACAACTCCGTGTAAATCGCATCAACTACTCATTTATCTGAAAGCCCAAAGATAGAAAATCATGACATGATAATAATATTTAATGAGGAGAGTTTGGGCGACTACCGCGTGTCGTGTGTGACCCGAAGTTTTGTCAGCCACAATCCGGTGCTATCAACATATACATCGATTTTATGCTAGTTAAGTTAAGAGTCGATCTAGTTTGACACGAGCTGCGTATCAAGGGCCGGAATTTACAGTGAGGTGACTGTTTTTGGAGCCTAATGTATACCCCTACCACGCTCGTTGGAAAACCCCTTTATTCTAACGCAAAATGAGTACAAGATTGATTCCAAAATTTCCATCTTCACTGTTTCACAAGTTTGCGAAATTAATTATTTGAATTGTGTAGCGCATGGCCAAGCGACAAAACGCCGGAATTTAGCATAGCAGACCCGAAGTCAAGGTGTCGCACCAACGATGCATGGATTTGGAACAACAATAAAAAATTATAACATACTTAATAAATAACACGAGCTTACGTAACATGAGTTTTAAGATTCATTGGAGAAATCGGGCGTTTTAGCAATCGGACAAAAAGTAAAAAGTATCATCACAAATGATAGACATGTACAACCAAAGGCTTTATCAGGCCTGCGAGGATTTATGTCCTGCTCTTGTTTAGCACAATGATTAATATTTTAATAAATTTTCATTCTCTTACAGATATTGTAAATAGCGAAACTATAGTTAAAGTAATATTTATTTATTAGCTATGCTATCCTATGCTATCGATACATTTGATTGACAACAATAATTTAAGACATGGCATACACTACGAAACCGTTAACCTTATTCAACCATCGACATTCAACAAAACTATTCGACGCTGAGAAGACCATGTATAGCCGCTACCAAAGAAGAACTGAAATTCCAAGGCACAATTAAAAAAATTGCCTAGGACCCCAACAATGTGAGTATGGTTCCACCAATTTTTAAACAAAAATAATTTAATAATTTCATAATAGAAGTTTGAAAACGATAATTAAAACCTAAAACCCATTGAAAACCTTGAACTAGCGTGTCACTCAGAGCTTATTATAATTTATATTTTTTCAAAACCTCTTAAAGTTTTTTTCCATATTTAAGAAATTTAGCTTTTTTTATCCATTTTTACCTGATATAAGATCATTAAATGTTATGAACTTTCTATGTCCGATGTATGGAGTGTAAGGGGAGAAAGCAAAATTGGTCTAACGCTATCGAATGTGTGAACATCACATGCACGAGCGATGCCATGGAATCCAGTATACCCTGCTAGATTACACACGAGGCTCTGGCGACCAAGTTGCAGTGGTACAACTGTTAGAATTGGAATTAAGGAAATGTAGTTCCAATGCCATGTGGAAGGGTAATCCACCGTATTACACGTTCCCTAGTAAAATCAAACTATGACTACGACTTCAATAGACGAAACAATTACTGATTATGGCAATCCGACCCCAAGATAGAACCGAAAGTAGAACATATTTGGTCGTCAGTCTGTTATATCACTACAGCACCAAACATAGAACGCCGCTGTCAGCAATTAACAGAGTTAGTACTTGGAATAGAGAGAGAGCGAAACTATTAAGTGAAAAAAGTCAAGTTCCAATGAATGTCAAATGAATGGATCAACAGCGTGTAAATAACAGGACTGGAACAAAAAACATCGAGAACCTCTTCAATGACAAGAAAATGAAAACTTGTAATTTTAAGAAACATTGTTTATAGGCACCGAAAGAATATGTTAGAACATGACCGATGGAGACTATTGGGCAGAATGTTATCTCTTTATTGGATAAGGTGCGTTGCAATTATTGCAAGTCTAGTTTAATCAAGCAGTTTGTTCAATGTTTCAAATAGGAGGTTTTACTGTTTCTACTAATGACGGAGCTGAGCTGCAGGATGTATCAGCAGCTGTTTATTGGAATTATCCTAAGATATTTCAGGGTGGCTAATGTTGTAAGTAAAATTCCGTGGCGGCATCCGGTTTAGTTGACACGGCTTATTGGGAGCCAAATAAGTGAATGATTGATAAAAACGAGGTGCTTTTGATTTAGTTTTGTTGGATCTTCTGCAGTTTGAGATATAGACTATGGTATACCCGTAGATAATTTTTAATTTGCTCCAGTTGATAAGCCAAGCCACTTAAAGTAGTTAGTGAATTATTTTACTAAGGGCGCGCTAAGCCAATACCTCCATGAGTGTCGAGCATACACTCCATAGCACCATGGAGGAGATGTTTTTAATTTTTCAAGTCTTAAGTGCGAAAGTTTTGTCTTGCAAATGAAAACAGTGACCACTCGCAATATCCCCCAGACCCAGTTTCACCCGAATAGGGATCCTTTATCAGAAACCCAACAGGCCTTTCGCCGAACCAGGTTGAGGCTATGCTCACATCCCAGCTCCCTAGACGATCAAGCACATGCTCACTGACCACTCAGTCCCTAGAAGAAAAGCAACTTTCTCGCCCCAGCTCTTCTGCCGCTAGCGCTGCACCGTCTGACGAGGAGTTACGTGGAGCTCATAACGCGGCATTCCAAACCCCGATGTCGTGACAAAAAGCGGAGAAGCATCCGAGAACAGAGGCCTTACCGGCTTCTGTTCCCATCCAAACTTCAGCTTGCGTAACTCCTCACGCCAACGAAGACTACACCCCCCGTTGTACTTCAATCAAAGGAGGGCTTCGACAAATTAGCATTAGTAAAGCACTTAGTTTCCTCCGACGATTACCGACGCCTAATGTCATTTCCGCGTTGAAAGGGGCTCAAAATATAGCTTCACTTTATCCTCGGAAAAAATCCTCCGCATAGTTCTCCGTGGTATTAATGAAACAACTGTTAAAACGCAGGGTTTACCCGCTATCTAGGACCACCAGATGGACCAAAAATCAAACCAACGGGTGTTTACAATGGTCATGATAGCATTACGATTGACCACGTGTGGAAGACGTATATTCGAGCTGACAAATATGTTCACGGAAGGACTACCGAGATACCATCTCGCGTAACATATGAAACCAGAAGCTTTTCGATAATAATTGAGCCAAGACCGACTCAAATACTATATAGTGGAAAATTTAGTTTATCTACCAACTTCCAGAATAAAGTGTCGAGGAACATGCTAAATCTCCTTGGTATGCGCCTCATAGTGACCTGCATCGAGTCCTTGGGATAAGAGAATTCGATATAAGGAGATATGCTGCTATGCGAAATTCCCTTACAATATTTAAAAATGGAAGCGATCCAGCTACCAAATTCGTATTGTCGGCTTACTTCTTTACCCCATTCTGTTATTCTCTGCAGATCCTGAAGGTTGTCTGCTATTAGGAGTGTCATCTGCATATCGGATGTTGATTATGCACTTCTGACGTTCTATAGTTATGGTAGCATTTTGATTATAGTATAGGTTTTCTATTATTTATATGTCTCTCTGTAAGTGATCATGACATGTCGAATGTCTTTTTATATTATGTGGAACAGGCGTATACGTCTCTGTTTACATCCAGGCCAAACTGATTGTCACTTATGTCTTGTCATGGGCGATAGTCTTAGGACTATATTTCAGAGCTGCAGCTGTAAGTAAGAAACAGGTAATCAAAAATGCAAAGGTAGTTTAGTTTATTACTTATGTCAAGTTAACGATATCCTTCTAAATTACAATTTGTTTTCAATTATATATCGGCGCTCACTGGTACAAGATTACTCGAAGGCATCTTCCGATATTTTATGTCTATTAAAAAGTATTATGTATTACATACAACTAGATAATAATAAAGATAAATATAAGGATGTATCTTGGAATGGAATGCAATATACTTTTCGCCGATCTTTTTCTCTTACTAGTTATATGTGTAATTTGCATATTTATTATTCGTCTTATATTATCGTCTGTGTTATTTTACGTTTATATATTATAGTAACCAATATAGACAGAGATGAGTCCAATACGTCTGCAGTGGAAATGAATGTGATTTTATACGACAGGGCCAAAGTTTTATTATTTGATTATAATTTAATTCTACGCGAATTCTTGAAAGGAAAGAGTCTGTAGTTATAACCTCCTCAGCTATCTCCTATGTAGCTTACACACGAAGGTTAGTTCGAACTAAAACAGCTGCCAAAGTAGAGCCAGCCAAATCTCGAGGCAGATTAGTATGTATGTCAGACAAAGTAACACCAATGGATGCTATAGTCGAGACTAAACCATCTTAAAAAAAAATATCAGCCTGTTAAACGTACACGCCAAAGATCAGTTGGTAGCCGCCGAGGTTCTATTGCTAACATCCCTTAGATTGAAAATAATGAATTGCTAGCGGTTGAATCAAAGGGGACCCCTAGAAAATCGATTAGGGCCAATAGCAAGTCTCCAATTATAGAAGAAGAGGATGAGCCATCAGTCAAGAAAATATTTCCACGTTTTCTAACTATAGAAAACGTTTTAGCCGCGTCTATGTTGGTGGGAAGATGACCAAGCTTGATTATTTAGAGGAAGTAAAAGTCATAATAAGGTTTCCGTATGCGAACCTGCAGAAGGATAATTAAAGTTGCGGGGAGACATTTGTGTCACACGCACACAGATTCAACCGAATACTTGATAGAGTAAAAGCTTAAAGGCATTTCGGGGGCTAGTTGCATTTGTCGCCATGCTTTTTCTAGTAAATATTAATACCATGGTGGTCCAACTCTCTGATGCGAATCTTGGAATAAACGAGTTATAATGCCTAGTTTTATATTATGAAAGTTTAAAGGATCGAAGACGATCATATACCGTCCTAGACCTAACCATAAAAGCTAGCGATCCTTCGCAGTTTCACCGATGACTCGGCGAGTAGCGAGAAATCAAAGTTTTTGGATTCCGGAAGAAGTATGGTTGCGAAGCCGAAACTTAAAAGAATTGACGGAAGGGTACCAACAGGAGTAGAGTATGCGGGTTAATTAGACTCAACACGGGAAATCTTACCAGTCTCGAACACCGGAAGATTATTGAAAGTTTGTGAGTTCTTTCTTGACTCGGTGGGTCACCAACTAAGAATGGCTATGCACCACGGCCATTCTTAGTTGGTTGAGAGATTTGTCAAATAAATGCTCATAAAGAACGAGACTCTAGATTTGTCAAGTAACTAGGCGTATTTTGCACATCTTAAAGTTAAAGAATTGAGGAATAACAGGTATGTGATGCCTTTAATGCTCCGAGACGCAGGTGCGTTTCACTAAAGAAATCAGCACCTTCTTGCGACGCCGTTCAGTCTCTGCATTGGCCACGTCGTCCACGCTCGCCTACCAGTGCATTATAGTAGCGTTTGTCGCCGAGTTTTTTACTAGTGCGACGAAGTATCAATACGCTGTTGGTCCGAATTCTGATACGGATCTTGAAATCAATGTATTGTAATAGGCAAGTTTATTTATTATGAAATTAGGCAGAGTGAAAAGTAATGTCGCTAAAAACACGAACAAACGCGCTTTAAGTGAAAAGCAGGTAATCCATAATGCAAAGGTAGTTTAGTTCATTACTTATGTTAAGGTGTCACGTGAACGATTCTTATCTAGACTATTAAAAAGTATGATGTTTTACATAATACAAAATTAATATTTAAAATTTAAAAGTAAAATGTTCTCTTTTTCACTTACTAGTTATATGTATAATTTACATAATTGATATTCGTTTTATATTATCTTTTATGAGTTCTTTTCATTTATATATTATAGTAACCGAAAATGATTGTGAGCCTCATCAATTCCAAAAAATACAAAAGGGCCCAGTTTTCGGTCAACAGATGAGTCCGTTTCGAAGACCCAGTCAAATTGTATGTACAGATACCATTAACTAATTGATGTATTACCATCGCCCTGAGTTGCCCAATCCTCTAGATATTTCGTATTTTTGACAAATAAGTTAAAGTGTATAAATGAATAGGTAATAAGTGTTTAATTGTTGTCTATATTCCTTACTCTAGTGTAAATATGAGACTTTTAAATATATGCTGGTTTCAGGTAAAGGTTCAAAAATATCCGCGTTGCGATGGCCCCAGCGGGTGTTGACGCATTGTGATTTCTGCCCAGTGCTCTGAATGTCAACGTGAAGAAATTCAAGCTATGACTCTTACGACGTGAAACATTCTTTCTTGCCCAAAGGGCCATAAGCTCCGCTAAAACTACTTAAATTGAACGCAAGCTTTGTCCGAATCTCAAATTTACTTGATAGCGTTGCCGAGCAACGAACAGTAAGATCCCAAAGCAGTTCTGAGCCAAGAAGGAACCCTGAAGGCGCACAACGCCGAGTGCCAGTACTCTGACTGTCTCAACCTCCCATAAAACTACCAAAATAGAACGGAAGCTTATGCCGAATCTCAAATTTACAGTGCGACTCTTTAGCACACATGTGATCTAGTCACCCTGTCATTATTTCCTATATATTCTTATTTCATTTATGTTTGCTTCCATTGTATTGCTTGCTTGATCTTCATTATTATCAGCCAATATACCTGGATCTTCTTGTAGTAGTACTTTAAAATGTTGTTTCCATCTGTCCAAAATTACTTCCCTAATATAGGACTGCTGTATATAGGTGAAGACGTAGTCGCTATGTCATTACCTTGTGAAGTGAAAAATGTGAGAAAGCATGAGTAACTGTAGAAAAATGAGACAAACTGGGAAAATGTGGACAGAAGTGAGAGAATGTGAGGATAAATGAGAAAATCTGAGAAAAAAGTGGAAGAATGTGAGAAAATAAAGGAACATGTGGGAAAATGTGAGAAAATGAGGGAAAACGTGGAAAAATATGGGAAAATGTGAAAAACGGGGAAAAACTTGAATCGAACTGTGTCGAACCGCAATATCTTAAATTTTGATTTAATATTAATTAAGTCATTCGGAAAGTCGTGTGGTGCCCACACAAGATATTTTTTGAAATATTTCCTATGATTCTCCCTCGTTTGTTTTCACTTGTCTTATTGTTGCTTTCCTTTTCCATAATCTCAGTGTTGTGTAGAATAGTTTCTGATTTTCTTTAAAATTATGTTCTGATATCGTACCAAAATGTTCCAATTACATTTTCATTGCTGTTTTTCTGGTTGACCCTTTTCTCTGCATTCTTCATAGTCTTTTTCTTGGTTTGCTTTATCTTCTCCTTTTCTCACACCACAAATGGCTTTATTTTTGTCTCTTATAGATCCATATACTTATCTTGTTGCTTCTCATATAATATATTTAAACATATTCCTTATTTACTTTGTGTTGTCTTCTTCGGTTCTAGAGTTTCAAATATTATTTCTCTTATGTGTTTTGATACTTTTCTAGTGTCTATTTGTTCAATATATAACAAAAACATTGTAACAGGTTATTTGTTATTATATATAATTGCAATTTTCATCAAAAGGACCTGTTTAAATTATGATTTTTAATTTGTTTATAGTTTATAGAACTTTCTTATTCCGATGTATTTAGTGTTTACTATTATGTAGTTCACTCATCTTGAAAGTGGCTGGTGTCAAACAATTTCTAATACCACTGAACTAACGATATTCATTTCCTTTAAAAACTCAATTTTTTCATTCTAGTTAAATTTTAGCATTGGATCACATTGGCCATATGCAAGGCAAATTTAGTAGTATGATAAACCCAAAATTATTTTAAAAGCAGCTATTATTTATAAATGAGGCTGATAAAACATGAAATAAACGAACATTCATTTTAAAAACAAGTGATAGACAGTGGTGGTCATAGAGGAACCACATATGCAGAATCTCATGTACCTTTGCTGTCATTTGGTAGCTCATGTGATACCAAAAACAATCTTATTTCACAGACTGATACCAACAACTCTGTCCACACCATTTGGTATTGATATATCTACAAATAGTATTGGGCGAATAGTACCTGCTATTTTTTACAAGTGTTGATCAATGATGAATTATGAATGAAAAGAGTTTTATATATTTTGTATTATAATTTAATAATATTACGTGGACATTTAAATTAATGTAATGAAGAATTTTTGAAAACAATCATAGACTATCCGTGCCTTAGAGCTTTTAAGAAATGTATGGGAGACAGTAAGTCGAATTGTGATGAGCATGAATTTGGTTTATGGCGAACAAAAGACTGAACATATCATATACTGAATACGGGATCATATTTAGATAATGTGAAAGTTTTATTCATGTCTAATATTACGATAATTCCCTTTTTATTGGAACCATGAGGTTTTATCAGGCCCGCGAGGATTTGGGTTCATCTCTTGTTTAGCACAATGTTTAGGGTATATAATATTTTAATTAATTTTCATTATCTTTAACGATATTGTAGATAGCGAAACATCGATTCCTCATTTGTTTGTTGGCTGCTTACTTAACGGTTAAGGCAGAAGCTGAACTACAGAAATATACTATACTGGCCATATATTCACCAAAAGGTTCCATAAGAATATATTATTCAGCAATGAAAAGGTACATACGAAAGAATCCCTCTATACATAGAAGAACCTACACCAAGCACTTCTGGA
Organism: Lordithon lunulatus; assembly: GCA_963942505.1. Lineage (NCBI taxonomy): Eukaryota > Metazoa > Arthropoda > Insecta > Coleoptera > Staphylinidae > Lordithon > Lordithon lunulatus. The sequence goes on along the minus strand of OZ012674.1, from coordinate 42,404,045 downwards.
TTCAGATATGGAAAAGGTAAAAGGACCCCAGTACGAAATAGTAATAGATAGTTTCACAATGGAGTACCAGGTGTCTCATGTAGCAAAATCCCTGAAAACCGCCAATTAGTCAACTTAGATCTCCATGGTAACCTAAAGGACGCATACCAATTATTCTTGAAATTCCCCTATCTAATTGCATGCAATATGGAGCCGTATCAAATAGATGCATTTTAAAGCCTTTTGAATAGGGGTGGAAACGTGAAGTCGTATGTAGAGCCATAGGGTTCGTGCATATTATATATCTCTGTATGGTAAAAAGCTTCGATCTGTGAGAGCTAGCCACGGTTTTGAGTAATACTGGACTGTTAAGTTTTATTTTCTCACGGGCGATGTTCTATATTGCTTATGTCTATTTTGAGTCTATATGTGTCGATATCGGCTCCGTAATGCGCTCTACATATAGCAAAGGGGTATAGGTAATTTAATTTAATTTTACTGTATTGTTTGGGGAAATTTGGTAGAATGGAATTGTATGTATTTTATATTGACCATGCATAATAATGACCTTTTTATGGCAAAGGGCACCAGCCAGGTGCAACCCGTATCTATTGTATCGATATGTGTCGATCTCAGTTCTTATCATGCACATAATAACCTGGTAGTTCCGACACCACTCAGGTACAACCTTCAACAACGGATCACAAAGATTTATAGGGCGGTCCGAACTGCGAAAGCCTGTTCATCACAGAACTATCGATTAGTAAGATTCGCTGCCAGAGGGAGGAAATGAAATAATGCGTTCTAAAGCCATGGGAGATATACATATACTGATATTTTACACATAACACAGAAGCGAATAATTCCGTCAAAATCATAGCGATGGGCGATAAAGAGAAAAGTCCAGGTTCAAGCAATACTATATACTACTATAAAACATAATGAAAATCCGACGGGAATCGTTCAATCGAGCGAGGTCAACGAGCTAAACATACAACTGCATCATTCGAAATGTGGACGTACAGGAGGATACTGAAGAGACCGTGGACGGCAAAGGTAAGGTAATGAGAAAAAGCTACGACGGGTCCACAAAGAAATGGAAATTATTATATAATTATTATATATTATATAAAAAATACAATACCTTGGACATGTAATTTGAAATAATAAATAACAGCTTCTTCAACATATCATTTAGGGAAAAGGAGAAGGCAGGCGCAGAAAAGGTCGACGGTGAACGTCATGGAAGAAAATCTTACGACTATGGTTCGGCCAGTGCAATACTTCACTTTCGAAAGGTTGACTAGGTACATGTCATGCTGTTGGTCGCCAACACTCTGGGATGCCACGGCACTTGAAGAACATAAACGGTCTTAAAAATAGTGGCAAATGAAAACAAATTTGAAAATAAAAATAAATATTCAATTCCAAACTTCGGAAAGGAAGAAATAATGCCAATGACAAAGAATAAGAATAAAAAAGGAAAGCAGAAATATCTCTAGAAATAAACGTGGATAATCCTAACCCTACACAAAACGCTAATCGGCATCCCAAAACAGTTAAAAACATCCAACTGACCTAAGTAATTTAAATAATTATAATATGGAAGCTAAATAAACAAGCCGAAATACTAAAATCATATATTTCTACCAACTCTTTAGAGTGAAGTAGACGATGCATACTCGATTGATAACAGAGTCAAATATCTGGCATGGCACGTAATGTCAAATTAAATTGGATAGTGCACGAATAAAAAATATATATGGTACTGACATTAAAATATAGAAAACTTCGGGGATGAGCCAAGGCACGCCATATTGAAAGCATTCAAAAATTCCAGAAAGGTTTGTCCGTAATAAAAAAAAATATTCACCAAGGAATTAAGTATGTAACCTCTGAAACAACATGGGTTGTGACCAAATTGACGCTAGACTAATCCAACACCTCAACGTCAAGCCTAGAGGCATCCATAAGATTTAATACCCATACAGAAGATCAAAAATCAAACCGTCCATTTAAAAAAAATTAAAATTTCAGCATTATTTCAAATTAAATAAATCACATTTAGCACGCACAATTTTAAAGTAAACACTCAACAAGTTACAAAAACGGTAATAAAACATATGTGCGGGAGTATTCACCACTCGTGAACATAAGTAATTGTGTCGAGAATGACCTCTAGCATGGATATGTTTTCACTTTTCAAATGGGAGCAAATGGTAAAGTGAAGTCAAGTAACGGTCCGTATTGTAGTAGTGCATCACGCGGTAATTTTTCGAACAGTGCAGGGTCGGCCAAACCGTGATAAAAATAAATTTTCTGTAGGAAGTACTTTCCGTGTGAAATTATAAAATTCGATCCGTATCCCACGTTTTTCTGTTTACCTGGGCCAGGGTAAATTAAATAATTGATAAGGGACTTTGTATTTGATACAAGACCATTCGAAAATTAAAGAATTGTAGTCGCAAGGTCATTGTTTGACTGCACAGTTCAATTTCAGCTTCTTAATAATATTACACGGGATATATCAGGAATCCCTACAGGTCCTGATGGCTCGAGTTCATCCATTGTCAATAGTTTAATGGTTTTACCCGAAAATCTTTCGCTAGTGACGAGCGACAGTCGTTCAAGAAATAGGCAAGAAATTGTGCCTATCACCGTCACAAAAGTGAACATACATATTTTTCAATGGTACGGCGAACGTCCCATTTGTTTGTAGGCAAATAATAGAATATGCGCATATGATCCCAGTCAGTTGTGTGTAGCGGCTGTAACGCCTCAAGTTTAACGTTTACATTTTGCATAGTACAGATGTACATTTTTTATTCTATTGTGGTCTTTAGTTCTGTGATGTGTATGTCAAGACTTATAATTGCTTGCGATTGTGCGGACCAGGAAACCGATATAAGCAACGCATGCAGCAGTGCTTGATTCCCACTAAAGCGACCTAGAGGATGGACACGGAATAACAAATGGTGGAGACACTCGATAAGAGGTCTACTTCTTCTTCTACACGGTTCGTGGAGGTGGTATCTATCTTTAATAGGGGCAGGTAGCCTATTATAAGAGATGAATGGTACTACCGGAATTTCAGTAACCGTCGAGAGCTATCTTGACAAAATTAGACAAACTATCATGACAAGAGCATATACGTATCTTCCATCACATACATCATTGTGAACCTTTATGAAAATTACTTCTCAAAAATATTTATGTGCAGGCAAGGATAAGATATATCTATTCTTTGTCAAGGAAGCATACACAGCCAACCGACGATATCCAGGTTTAGAAGAATCTTCTCCATCGCCCACACCCGCCTGCCCTGCCGTGTCAAGCCCCACAGTCGCAGTAGCCTACTGTAACTTTTATTTAACTTGTATATTATACGGCCGTCGTGCGGGCCTGGATAATTACACCTCACTATGTTTTGTTCCTCACCTCACCATTTTCATGTCGTTGACTGATTGCATTTTTGTCCCGTTAGTGACGCAGTAAACTTTTTTTTAAATAGATTACTTTTATTTTGTGATTTCAACCTTTTTTTTGTAACAATTCGATGTATACCTAGAAGTTTCATTTTGGTTGATTCAATCCCAAGTAGTATGGGATAGTCGGTGTATACATAAACAATAGTTGTTGCATTAAGGGAAACGTCAGTTAATGAAAGTTATAACCAACAATATTATCAGAAAAATTATTATTATCAGTAACTATCAATAATCCATTCAGTATCCATCCATAATAATGGTTAAAATAATTGGCCCACTTATAACTCAGGTAACAACATTCGGTGCACAACTGCGCACTGGATGGAACTCCATGATTCATTTCATTCACAATAAAAAATTATCAGACACAAAAATGTATTACATGGTCATTAAAGTATAGAGTAATAGTACCAGTTACAGCCAACAAGTATCTCATTGGTTGGGATCTACTTACGAGTCTCATTGATATTAATATTCTGTAGTGTTCAATTAAAATACATTCCACCCTTACATAAAGAATTTCATACGTTACCACAGCAAACATTCGATTGTGAAAAGAATATAGTTCCCAATCCTTAAGTTTACACGGTTAAAACATAGATAAATGAGCTAAAATTTATTAAAAAGGAAGAAATTGAAGAACCGCTTGTCCTGAAAGAAGCCAAGGGAAATCAAGGTAGAACCGGAAGTGATTGAAGAAGTCAAAATAAAGATTGAGAAGATGTTATTGAGCAGGAAACTCCTGAACCAGTTATTAAAGTGGTCTGGACATTTAAACCTGAAGGTTGAACAACTACGAATATAAGGGTATATCGGAGGACAGAATGTGGGTCGAATCATCATTTGTTGGTAGCCAAAGTCATAATAATGTATAGAAGATTGAATGCAAACAAACCAACGAGCGAGGGTAGCGGAAAGGAGAATGCGAAGGAAATTACATACTATAATACATAAGTACTTTGAAGCTACTAGATTGAATCCACGAAGTTCCCGTATAAGCTGGCATTTCTCAACAAACTACAAGGAGTGCCAACAGAAAACAAGACAGCGGAGGAACTCTACCTACTAATAGAAACGTGCATCAAACAAGCAGCGGAAGAAGCCATGGAACATCGTAGAGCTAAATTTCATAAATATGGGGAAACAGATTGATTGTTTTTGCATAAATTTATTTGAAATTAGCACTAATATTAACATTATGGAGGTTGAATCAAACCCCAGAAATGGCACAACATGTGCACTAGCAATTAGGTCTGAATGGAATTTTGGAAATTACAATGGCAAAATAAAATTTAACTGGAAGAACATTTACCAGAAAATACTTACTTTAGATGCATATAAAGAATGGTATGCCAATATTTACCCAATATTAAAAGTAATTTTTAAAATATTATTCACTCTACCCGTTAGCGTTGCGTCTGCAGAGAGAAGTTTTTCTGCGCTGGAATGATTAAAATCCTGGCTACGAGCCAGTATGTCTCAAGAAAAACCAACCGATTTAACTTTATTGCAAATTTATAGATATTTAGATATTAATATTGACAATATTATAAAAAAGTTTGGTGGCAAAGAAAGAAAAGTTGATTTTAATATATAAAAAATATTTATGAAAAGTCTTTGTTTCAAAATTTACAGAATACTTAATTTTTATTTTTAATGTCCTATAAATGCGTTTATTTGGTTTGTTATTATATTATATTTTTATTTTGAATGAATTGAATTTTACTTATTCTCATATAGTATTGCTTGCTGCCTGAGATAGGAACACCGATCTGGTGTGCATATATATTTTTATATACTCCAACAATTTCATTCATTAGTAGTACAAGTAGCAAATTTGGTTCTTCAGAATTAATAAAAGTACTCAATTATCCTTGGGAACAAAAATACCCCTCGAACGCAGATAAACAAATAGTTATGATCAATAGCATAGGATTATGCCGACAATAGGAAACCACCTGACTGCAGTTTCCAAGAATTGTTCATGATGGATGTAGATTTGGATTTGTGCTCTTGTATTTGAACCTGAGAGCGACTGGCGTTAGGAACCGGTCAGACGAGTGACAATCCCGAAGCGCATTCGAAAGGGCAATTTCTATCTCGTTGTTTGAAGTGCTCGTACTTACACAAGTAGGAATATGTGAAATAGTAAATAGTTAGAGCAGCTTTAGTGACTACACTACACACTATGGTAATTATGTAAGTATTCCACGTATCGTCCCATTTAAACATCTTTATTACCCTGGCCAAACTAGCATTGGTCACGTCGTGGACAACGTCAAAAACTGAAATTCACTAAATGCATATATTGAAATTTCATAGTATAATATTAGAACACAGTTTCAGGGCAGTATACGATGCACTGCTAACGTATAGATGTCATCGACAAACAGCAAGCCACCAAAAAATAACACAAGAAGTCACAAAAATAAGATAAAAGCGAAAGTATAAAATAATAGAAAAACTGTAGATAGAACCAATTGCAGATTTCATAAAACACATCTGTACTAGTGGAAACGGATGGACAAGAAGAGATGGTGGGATGCAAGTAGCTAAACAAAAAGGAAAATATGAAGACCAAGAATCAGAGAATAGCTGGTCCAACGACGGCCTCGGGCTGACGAGTGAACGATTATGTATCAAGGCATGCATTGGTTATTTTTTAAAGTCGCAAGTTGGACAACACTGAGATTTTTAGATGACCTAATAGTGATACCGGATTGCATATTCGATATATATATTTGTTTGTTTATATTTTGGTATATCAATTATAATAGTAATAATAATAATAATAATAATAATAATAATAATAATAATAATAATAATAATAATAATAATAATAATAATTGTGCGCTAAGGCAATAAATGGTGACAAAATTAACGAATACGATATATACAACGAACTTGCCTATTTGTAAAGTTTCAAGCAATTAATTTGTAACATTAATACAGATGAAATGCCCACAACAGTAACAGCAAATTTTATCAAATGTACACGCTATTTCTTGAAATGCTCTGTGCCCATTGATGACATAAGCATGAAAAACTAGAGGTTTAAATGTAAATTTGAAAGTGTAGGTGGGTCTATTTTGACAAAATAATAAATCATTGAGAATAATGATTGTGTTGTAGTATTAATGGTCACAAGATGAGAATGCACACAAACTATTACTTATCGCAAGTAGTAAACTCAAAAAGAAGCAATTTTGAAATGTCATGTCTATTTTGATACATAGCAATTTTTAAATTTTAATGTCATCCAATGTTAATTTAAATTAAAACCTAGCGGTCCAGCCTAACTGGCTCAGCATTTGCATGTTTTGTTACAGGATGTTTTTTTTAAACGGGCTTGTGGAAGGACTACAATGAGAACGATTTAACACAGCCATTGGAACATCACTCAAAAATATAACGAGCAAGACAGCATAGTTATATTGACGAACCTTTTCAAACAAATACATGCGTTTTCGCATGCAGGAGCTTATTCGGCGCAGTGCACGGACGTACCCAAAGAGGTCGAATTTGTGCTTGCCAAGTGATCCTGATAGCGACTGGCACTAGAGCGGTTCTGGGCAGACGTGCAATAATTAGGAAGCGCATGCGAAATGGCGATTAATCTGGTCTACGCCCTAAGGTCTACGATTCAATACGAAGAAGACCAAATGTATGATAATTTCCAAGCAACAAAACTAGCTGGTTCATTAATGCCTGTAAATGTTGCTACCCAACGTGTCCAACAATTCGAATACCTGAAATGCTGGCAAATCAAGCGTTGGAAATGTGAAGACATTGTAATTAGTGAGGTTCAATCATTATTACCGGTCATGTTCAAGATCTACTACAGAATAATTAATTTAACGCATTATTAAGTCGAATCTCAATTCTAATCCACCAACTCCACTGTCATAATGATATTTACATTATTTATTATTAGGGTTGTAAATGATGCCAATAATGCTAAATATGGACCAAAAAAGTGCTCAAATTTTCTATTGTGCTAAAGACAATAAAATAGTTATATATTGATTAATTTATAACCTCTCCCTAGAACTAATGCTAATAATCATCCGATGCTATGTTTCCAACACTTCGCTATCGAATGGAGTGTTGGAAGCAATACGCAAAAAAACTCGAGGCATTCGAGATATGTGTAGACAGACGAATGCTTCGGATTTCATAGGTAGGGAAAGGTAGCTAACATAATAGTGGAATTTTCATTCCATCAAATTCTATTATTTGAACGCATGCCACTTTGTGGAATCGAAAAAATACTGGGGAATCTGTAGTAGACTTTATAGTACAATATACGGTATCCAATTCTGGCATTGGGACCGAATTACAAAGGATTGGGGGCTGGCATATAAGAGACCAAAAGATTTCTGGACACTAGCCAGAATATTAGAGTATGCACAAGGTCGGGAGTAGGTTGGGTGAATGCGAGAAGCAGCGTACTGACACCGGAAGTCAACTTAGAACCTCCAGGAGGTTACATGTTCAGAACGAAGACGGTGCAGGCGACCGACAACGGCACCACCAGCGGCTGGAAACCTAATGCCAAAGATGCACGGGAATGTATTCGGTAGATAACTTCGGTATTTCAGAGATTTTAACTTTTTTTAAATAAATTTTAAAGTTGGAGTTGTATTTATGACTTCCTATAAGAAACGATGAAAATATCAGCAAGCAATAAAAATGATTAATCAAGTTAACATTGATAATGAAACAAACCATCTTTCTTTTCAATTTGGATTCGTTACTTTATAATTAAAGTGGAAATAATGCCTCCTGTGCGACATCTCACAGTTACCCGAGTTTCAGTATAATCGGTCTACGAGAAGCCGAATTATAAATTCGTGTAGTTGCTGCTCACATGACGCAATATCGTAACAATTTCCCTATGTTGGCGAAGATGGTCAGAAAATAATGAGGAATGACGACGTTTGCGTCCCGGACGTCCTAGACGGACCTCTGATCGTGAAGATCCCATCTATTGGCCTAGGGTACCTGCCGTGCCGAAACTTCGTCCCGCGGCACCGGGTAGTTGATGGGCACAGCCCGGAAGTTATGGTAGGACCCATAAATATTAGTTCTTCTGTTTGTAGTGCTGTCCTGTACTGTCGACGACATGAACACGGTAACAAATATGCAACGACAACGGATGAAATTGGCGCTTGTCCATTATCTAAACCATAAACCGACCCCGAGAGCGATCGAAAGCAGACGCATGGCCCACGGACAGGAGAACGCCGGAATAACCAGGAAGAGTTTAACACCGCCCGACCTAAATATAATTCAGGTCAACATTGACATGGATAGGGCAGCGTACGATCTACTGCCAGCGAAAGGGAGGCATACCTTATCCTGTCGAGCGAGCCCAGCAACCAAAGGCTCGACGCAGGCTGAATACTGGACTCCACGGTGTTGGGCACCCCGACCAAAGGAATAGTCTGGGTCAATATTGCCGGCATCACGATATTCAGCTGCTACGTGTCTCCCAAGAACAGGAAGCAAAGCTACGTAAAATGGCTAAGGAGGCTATAACCACGGCCATTATTAGTTAGAGCGATTTGCCAAGTTAATTCCGAAACGAGCGAATCTCTAGCCTGTTAAATAGGCTTATTTTTCACATCTTAATAAATGGAGCAATAACAGTTCTGAGATGCATTTAATATTCTGGGCCGTTTCACTGATGGAATTAGCGTTACCTCCCTGGCCGAACGACCCGGGTAATACGCTGAACATCGATCGCGGTGGGGATTGGACTTTTAATTGTTTCCCATCAAGGAGGAATCCCCAACAAGCGCGAGTCGTAAACTCGCATTAATTACGTCCCTTCATAAACACCGCGTCACGTACACGTATTTTCGTTTGTGTTTATATTTGTTTCTTGTTACACTGTAATGGGCAGTTGCCCGCTAACATTGTACATCGAGTACCAATTATGAACTATTTATTTATACAGGACGAAATGTGCAAATAATGTCCTGGGGTTTAATTATCGGGCAACTGAATTTTGCACCACCCCGAGAAGGTTCAACATATTCATAACATCCAGTACCATATAAGTAGTTTGTAGCCGTTTCCAATATTAAAAACGAGCCGATTTTAATTAATTCGTAGTCATGGGATGATCTCTAAACCAGCAGCTGCAGAAAATGTTTTTTAAACTAGACTCATTAGTTAAAACTTAATATTTCTGATGTGTTAAGACACCATACCAAACAACTTATTTGAGTCCATAACATAGGTGAATTGTCAATTCCAACGGTACCAAATACCTAGTTAAAAGAGGCACTAGAGTCAGCAAAAGTAGCGGTGGAATAAGCTGAATTCACCCCTGTACACATGGATCCGAAAATGATAAATGCCGTTAAGAGAGCCAGCAAGAGTCTTAGGTTTGTCAAACGCAATCAACAGGAATGGCTCTTCAGAAAGTGAATACCAAGAAGTGGCAAATGAAGCTTACGCATTAGAGCAGCATAACAATCTTAAACTAACTAAAAAGATTTGCAAACCACACTAGATTGAAGAAAGGCGCGCCCATAAAGAGAAGAACAACCTACCTTTTAAAAGTAGCTTCTAATGTAAATTACGGACACTGTTGGAAAATATTGACATGTATGTTTATCTCATATTAATGTATGTGTACCCATTTTATGTTGATATGATATAAATAATATTTCATGTAATATTTGAAATGATTTCCCAGATATAATAAAGAAGTAATCTAAATCTATATGTCCAAGCTTATATATTTTAATTAACATAACTTAGTATTTTCTGTTGTACTATGAACAGAAGCAGAAATGACACCGTCCACATCCTTCTGTTACTCGTTACGGTCTGCGGACTGCGCTCGGTCGCATATTAATTCTACAAAGCCCACAATAAGCGTAACTATCACACCGTGCAAGTTGTAAATAATATAATATAAAATATTACTGCTTTGAGACTCACACACATGTAATGCGAGAGTGGCCCCGAGGTGGTACGTTCGTGTCGGGAGTCAATTGTAGTTTACTTGTAACCCCTACACCCCTTTGGAATATGTATATATATACAAATACTACAGATTCCCCCCGATGAACGATATAATAATGGTAGAGCGTAAAGAGGGCGGTGTTCGATAGACAAAGACCCGAAGAACTGTGTCTGGTCACTTGTTCCTGCATCGTGCATCCCTCGAAAGCATCGAAGGGGTGGACGTAACTCATAGGGAAAAAAGGAAAAAGTGGCTCCGTAACAATGAACATATTTGTAAAGACAAGGTTGGCGGAGTATTATTTTGACGCTACATTAAAGCTTTATATAATTTTTATCGCCTATAGGCGGCTAACAATTATTTAATGATGTTAGCTCTCGTTGTTGAATTTAGTCTCTTTACAAGACTGCATTGCGGTAGAGTTTTCTAGATGTATTATAAATATTTTAATAGTACTACTGCATCAACAATTTAAGTTTTCTGTTGACAGCACAAATATCAGACTTATGTATGAAGACATACACGATAGATAACCGTATATTGATTAAGATTCTATAGACTAAAAACAATTGCAAAATTCAGACATACTGACGTTGAATAAAAAACTCCTTATTTTATAGTAATATTGCGTAATTATGAAGGGAAGAATATAAGCAGTTTTATTGGAATGGCAATTTAATAATAATAGACTCATATTTTCTATTTATGGCACAATTATCGGACTTTTTTGTTCAGTTATAAAAGCTCATGGCCGCTTGCAAGATAATGCACAAACTGAATTGAACAAACATACCGCACTAGCCATATATTCACCTACAATTTGAAACAGAAGAGTTCATTCCACTCAGAGAAGAGAAACTTAACTACCAATCGGTCATTAACTCTATTTTCTGTGTGATTGCACTTCGATGCATTAATGCAGGCACACGATCAAAATCATCTCTGTACATAAAATACTGTATTTGGCATTTCGACGCAGTAATATATCCACCAAAAATTTAATATATTTTATATATAATGAAGTCCGTTAAAAAACGTTCTTAGTACCCTCACCTCCGACCGGAACTGGAGGATCCGCCCCCTGTTCCGTAATCCCTAATTCGTCTTTTTGTACTTTCATGTTTGTTATGTTTAGTTGTCCGTTGTGATTGCAGTGTCGTCGTAAGTGTGACCGTCCTTATCGTGTCCGTTGGCATGTTCGCTGTTGTCACCATCGAGAAGATCTTATCCAAAAGGTGTTGCAGTGTTGCGACCCCCTTCGGGGGTCGGAAAGAGCCCTAGAGCGGCTGAAGAGGTTGGTCAAGGGAGACCGATAGTGCAAAGCACTGAAAAGAATCTAGAAGCCCGCCACGCACGGATTTGTATTGCGCCCCAAAACGTCTTAGCAATGAGTCGATGTCCTGGTCCCCACTGAGGATAGAATCCTCGGTAGGGCGTTCAAACAGACATCGACCCACTGTGCCCCTACACCACGACAAGGTGCGTTCCTTCGCAGGGGAGAAATTTGGACCCTAAACGTAAGTACAATGAGCCACCTAAAAGCATTTGAAATGTGAATCTGTAGAAGAATGCTAAAAATATCATGGGTGGAACATATAACAAATGAGGAAGTGCTCAGAAGTGTGAATTTACATCAAGAACTACTTATGATAAAGTGAAGCAAAATTGTATCTTGAGTATATTTTAAGAGGAAATAGATACCAAATCCTATAACTAATTATAAAATATTATTATTAGAGGGAAACACAAACATCACTGTCAGAGACCTGATATTACATATAGCAGATACCACATCTAGATAGTTAGCTGGAGGGTATCATGGCTACAGATCCTTAGCGAAACCTCCTTTCTAGGGTACTCACTCTTCCGACCAAACAGAGATAAAAGTATTTATTTGGAGTGAATGTAACTTTACTAGACCCATAATGAGCCTTAGTATTTCCACATGAAATACATCAGTAAACATCTATATTTCTTTGATAAAATCGCAAAACATCTACAAAAATAAAATGCATTTTATAATAAAATTTCAGTCAAGGGCTTTAGTTCTAAACAAATAATTCTTACATTTTAAAAGGGAACAGTCAATTAAAAGTTATTGTTCACATTCAAGTATCTTTAAGAACTCATATTTCGACTTCATAACATGTTTACTGATGCCCATTATACAGTTGTTGCAGTCATAAATAACCTCGACAGTAAAATAAGAATCTTGCATCAGCAATGGTATCCATTTTGGTGCATCAGGCCACATTTGTTCATAAGGCATTCGGTTGAAATGAAACCATTTAATAGGGGCCATCTCGAGCCCTCAACTGGCTCCCCCTTGAACTGAAACGACTTGAATATGTGGACAATGTCCCTAAAAGACTGTCCAGCCAGATAAGTGACAGTGCCGACGTGCTCGAGCTGCGCCTCCAGACTGCTCTCCTCCTTAAGCTCCCTGAGCACCCGCTTGTGCAGCGTCTCGCCGCGCTCGTGCTTGCCACCGAATCCGTTCCAAAGTCTCGCGCCCAATCCACGCACCTTCATGCCCAGCAGCACCTCGGTGTTTCGCCTGATGAAAATTAGACTGTACACCTTGCAGTTCGTCATAGTAGTTCATAGTACTACATAGACACTCCCGCAGCTCCTGTATAATCTTCTCGCCCTTGGTGTTAAATCTGGTGTATGGGTTCACTAATGGAACGGGATCATATGTATCATCAGTTTTGGGTATTTGATCATCAACATCATCACATTCTTTTTTCAAATTTTGTACTGTTGGTGGTCCAATTTCTCAGTTAACCGATTAGATTAGATTAGAATGGTGATACGCATAAAGATTAGTCGAGGTCACTGCCTTCTATAAAATTATAAAAGAAAGCAATCGTTATTAATCAAAATTAACGTATGGTGTAACTTAAAATTTTTTAAGGACCCCCTTAAGAACGAGTATGTGTACAGAAGCATCCCGAAGGATCGGTAATCAATTTTTCCTGTCACCACCCAAATATTTTTCACGACCCCCACTGGTATAACTAGTAAAAACTAAGGTATATGGCTAAAACGTAAAAATGCGAAAGCGTAGAAATGTGAAAATGAGATTTTCGCATGTGGCGTCCACAGAGGCCCGCGAGGTTTGTAGCTGCACCACCCGAAAACACAAAAGTCGCGGCGACGAGAATTTCCCTCTACGGTGACACACCAAACGCTCTCTAGCTCGAGTCATCTAACATGGCCGCCCTGGGGGATATCCCAGTCGGGCAGTTAGAAGCGCTGCGGGAGTGTTTATGTAGTGAAGTACTATGACGAACTGCAAGGTGTACAGTCTAATTTTCATCAGGCGGAACACCGAGGTGCTACTTGACATGAAGGTGCGTGGATTGGGCGCGAGGCTTTGGAACGGGTTTGGGGGCAAGCACCAGCGCGGCGAGATGCTGAACAAGGGGGTCCTCAAGAAACTTAAGGAGGAGAGCAGTCTGGAGGCGCAGCTCGAGCACGTTAGCAATGTCACTTATCTGCAGGTTGGACAGTCTTTTAGGGACATTGTACACATATTTACGTCGTTTCAGTTCAAGGGGCAGCCAGTTGAGAGCGGGGAGATGGCCCCTATTAAATGGTTTCATTTCAACCGAATGCCTTATGAGCAAATGTGGCCTGATGCACCAAAATGGATACCACTGCTGATGCAAGATTCTTATTTTAAGGTTGAGGTTACTTATGACTGCAACAACTGTATTATGGGCATCAGTAAACATGTTATGAAGTCGAAATATGAGTCCTTAAAGACACTTGAATATGAACATTATCTTTTAATTGACTGTTCCCTTTTAAAATGTGACAATTATTTTTTTAGAACTAAAGCCCTTGACAGAAATTTTATTTTCAAATGCATTTCATTTTTGTAGATGATTTGCGATTTTATGACAGAAATATAGATGTTTACTGATGTATTTCATGTGGAACTACTTAATGCTCATTATGGGTCTAGTAAAGTTACATTCGCTTCAAATAAATACTTGTATCTCTGTCTGCTAGGAAGAGTGAGTACCCTAAAAAGGAGATTTCACTAAGCATCTGTAGCCATGATACCCTCCAGCCAACTATCCAGCTGTGGCATCTTTTATATGTAATATCAGGTCTCTGACGGTGATCTTTGTGTTTCCCTCTAATAATTATCTTTCATAATTAATTGTAGGATTTGGTATCTATTTTCTCTTAAAATATTCTCAAGATACAATTATCCTTCACTATATCATAAGTAGTTCTTGAGGTACATTCACACTTCTGAGCACTTCCTCATTTGTTATATGTTCCACCCATGATATTTTAAGCATTCTCCTACAGATTCACATTTCAAATGCTTTTAGATGGCTCATTGTACTTACGTTTAGAGTCCAGACTTCTAATCTATAAGCAAATGTATAAGAAAATTGATTTAATTGACCAAGACCTTTTCAGAGATAGTAGCAGGGATGAACCATTTACTCACCCAAATGATATGGCAGTACTAACACACGGTCATATTTTTAATTGGCGAGACCCTAAGCGCAATAGCTTTTCCCAACTTGGAGAGTATTAAAATAAACAAGCTCCCCAATAGGCAAAACGTCATTACCTGCCAGCATTTGAGATGCCGTTGAAATAAAGAGTATTTGTCTTTTTTTTGAGACAGGGAAGATTAAAATAGCACAGGTATAAAGGATGTACATCAATCAAGGTATGTCGTTTAGCAGCGATCCCAAAAGAAAACACACCACTTGAAAACTTGCGCCGTCTAGAACTATTTAGGAGGAATCAGATAATGATCCAGCGTCCACCGGCCAAAATATACGTTCTTTCCATAGACTCAAAATAGTGCCGAGACTACGGTTATAGTGCTGGTCCTGTAGGTTATATATTGACATTTGTATTTGAATGTATAAATATACAGATATGTGACTCTTCGTTTCAAATGGAGGCGGAATGTTCGCGCCGTTGTGTTGCCACACAATGATTCCATTTCAGGCGCCCGAATGGTTGTTTGTCTAAATTCTTAACGGGAATCTCAATCCATTGAAGATATATTTTCGCTACCAAATACTTGAAAATTGTAATTTATATATTCCAACAAGTTGATGATTATTTTAATATGTACCTAATAAATCATACGTTTTAGCTTATTTAATTTATAATGGGGGTTATTTTGAGGAAGAAATAAATCAGAGGGTTGATTTATAAAAGAAGTAATCTGGCGCACCTTTTCAATAATCGCACCTTATGTAATAGCGCAATATGTTACTGAAAACATCAACTAATAACAGGTTGATTACATTTCATTGCAACAGGAACCAACTAATATAGGATAGACCATGGTATGTTTTGTGAAAAAAAATTGAAGTGAATTATTCCATTAAATATTTTTTTACGGGTACTGAATTTCATCCCCCAATATAGAATAATAAAACTCAAATTAATTAATATTAATGAAATGTAGATGAAATTTAAAAAAAATACAAGGAAGAACAAAAAGAAGCTAGTTCTAAAAATATAGTCACAATACTAGACCATAAAAGTATAGGACAGAGTCTTTACAAGCAGAGTAGGAAAGCTTGCTCCTTACTTTGTCAAATGTACTATTTCCTAGTCTGCACCTGTTAGAGGGTTTGTCAAAAGATGTTAGTACAAAATCCCTTTTAAATAATCTTGAGCAGCAGGTGTCAAGTGTAAGTGCACAAGACTAGCTATGTATTCTCATGTTTGATGAAATGGCATTATCTGCACATTTAGATTACATAAAATATTTAGACATTGTAGAAATTTGAAGATAATCGAGAGCGTTGTTCTTGTCGAGGCATTTTCAGAATGTGGAAGACTCAAATAGCATTCTATTAATCATCAATGATCCATCATCAACAAGTGCTCCTGACATTGATAGGGTTTGTAAAAAAATTAAAGAAAAGCAACTGCCATTGGATTAAATATTATAGAATCAATTTGTGACCAGGGACCAACCAACTGCAGAGTTTATCATATGCTTATTTATGAAACTAGTGCAAATACATGCAAGACTTGGGCATGAATCAAATAAAGGTATTATATAAATATATGACATTCCAATAATACCATTACATTATTATCCTCATCTATTTTAATGTATTCACAATCATCTTCTCACCAAGGGATTTGAGTTTCTCTATAGATGTAACTTGTGTTACAAAATGGTTGCAATGTCAAGATGCCTGTTAATTAGATTCAGAACGATTCGCTGACATTTCAGCGAATCGTTCTGAATTGAGAACATACGACATTTCGTATGTTCTCAATTGTATAAACAAAATGAAGGTTTCAGATTGTATGAGGGTCTTTGGTAAGACATTGATTAACTTGGTACAGCAATACTTTGTAGTTTTTGTAATTATATTATTAACAATTCTCCTTTACAAAAAAACATCTTCAACATTTTCTAAACCTTGCGCTACATGGAAAGCGGTTATTCCTATCATAAATAGCATGCAATTTAACCCCACATCATATACAAACATAACGCTATGATTATTTATCATTTTAGATTTAGTTATTGTGCATTATGTGAAAGATGTTTACAATATTCTGCTTGGCTACTATGTTACAGTTTCGCCGAACATTTACCCCTAATCTACGGTTAGCGGGGTAGGAAAAACCGGGATGCGTGCGCCTCTTCAGTGGCTGCTAAGAGTAGGGGGTTTGTGCCTTATAAAAAATGTGCACGCACCCCTAAATGATAGTCGGTTCTCCTTCACCAAGTCACAGAGGACCGATTCATATTACCCGACTATCGCTTTGAAACCGATGGCGCTGGAATAACTTTCTCATCTATCTTGTCTATGGCGACTACGGTCATAGTGCTGATCCAAGAATCAAATGCGATTGGCTGTGTTTAATCTATTTTGATCATCTAAATTTTACTATTTAAAATGTAGATATACGACTGTTTCGTTTCATTGGGGGTGGAATTTTTGCTCCGTTGCGCTTGTTTCTTGTTTTAGGACTAATAACCCAAGCGTTCGGATTTCTTAATTTTTTAGAGGCATAAGTATGAGCCAGTGGGAGCGTGGATTGTTCAGTTACAACCGTTCGGCGCATTATTAGTATGTATTGTTCCTCTTCGTACCCCGCCGACATTGAAGTGACGTGAAGGGAACGTTTCCAAGCATTAAACTGACACATCGTATAACCGGCCTATTTTTTAGACCATGTCAATCTCACACCTTAGCGAAACGCTTGAAGGAGTGAAGACATGGCTGCATTAGTTATATATGGATCCCCTAAAACAATACTTCCATATCTTTAGCCCTCCCTATCTCGTATTTTGTCGACATTATAGCATTGGCGGAAACTTGGCTACATAACGAAAAAAAAGATTCAGAATACCTGCCCTCCGACTACACTTCCAAGCTTATTATTATCTCGCAGAAGACGATCTATACTGTACCATAAGGAAGCCGAAATCGCTGCCGGTAGCATATTATAGAACATTTTCAAGTTTTATTTTATTGTAATTTAAATCAGCACGCGTCGCTTATAAGCTATGAGGATATGACCCCATGCTAGAACAAAGAGTTGATTATCTTAGCAATTGAATGATTTTATGATAAAATGTGTCACCAGAAAAAGGATTAGTTTACATTTACAGAGATATGGATTGCTTCTCCCAAATGCATAAACAAACTCACGGTTTCTTGTAGAGTTTAGAAAAGGATATATACAGGTAGCCCCTATTTATCTTATATTACAAAATTATACAAGTTACATTACGAATAATTTCCCAGATGTATTAAACATGTTAACTAAATTCTCTTTTGTATATATTTTATTTAAAATATATTAGTATATTATTATGTAATAGGAATATCTATGTTTATTTATCGTGTAGCTTTGTTAATAACAATTATTTTTCCCTTTATATTTCATATTTAGTTTTTTGGTATATTTGGTGAAGGGATGTGCGCGAGTCATTGGGATAAAACCTAAGACGATATACAAATCAATCGTAGGATCTGGGTATAGGGGCGAAAGACTTATCGAATCATCTAGTAGCTGATTCCCTCCCTATGTTTCCCTTAGGATATCTGGCATTTGCCTATACGAGTTCCATTCGGAGAAGCGAATGTCCGGAGGCATGGGGTCGAAGATCTCCGGCTTGCTTGAATCTGCAATTGCGCGAAGCCGTCAGATTTAGGATCAGAGCCAAGTGGATCACTTTTGGTGCAGCTTTCAATTCAACCAAACGGCCACTTAACGTATCGAAATCGACGCTTATGGTATACCATGAACCGCGTGGACAGCAAGTCGGTGGCTATGGAAGTCGGAATCCACCAAGGAGTTTTTTACATGTATAATCGAATAGCGGAAGGGTACCACTGAACTTTCTCAGTGCAGTGATACGGCGATATACCGGAAAGATACAAGTGTCAGATCAGCTATAACGCCAATTATCGACCTCGAGCTAATCCCACGGAACCTTTAAATAATAAAGACCATTTTGATGATATACATGTGACAATCACAGAGAGTGGCAAATCGGCAAGAGGTAGCGTGCGTCATCACAACTACTAAAGATGAAACTACGAAGCTATCCTCATTCTATATTAATTTTGACAGCAACATGTTACTCTCTGAAGAGAAGCTCTTGCCATGGATGAGTAGGATTATTTTGAAGGTTAAAGTACACGAGCATATATATGTGCGGGGTGTTCCGACATTTTCGGACGAGGTTGGATGTCGCAGGGAAGAAAAATGTCGAGAGTAAACACTGTTCGTCGCTCGAATGAATGAGTTAGTGAAGTCTTCGGACTGGCACGCATCGGAGCTTCGACCTTGCCGATTTTGCTGAGAAGATGACCAAACCTGCGAAAGGATCATACATGTTTCGGAAAGACATTTGTGTGATACACATACGGATTCGATTAAATACTTTATCTAGTTTAGTTTATTTTTATTATTACTCTCTAGCCACTTCCAGCACTAGTTTTATGCCCTGTTTTCTATTGTATATACGCAAGTATGGTATTCTTCTGCCAATGTGGTCTGGTTTTCTTGTCGCGTGTGAAGTCCATCGGATGAGATTTCGGACTCGCCTCCTGCAGTATAAATATAATGTTCTCTCCACACACAATTAATAATAGTTGTGACCTGCTAGACACATGAATATCGACATTGCGAGAATGTAGATCGCGGTGTCCGGATACGGTTGATTGATCTGGCTCAGATAGATATCGGAAGTCAGAAGGTAAAGAAAAAGTCCCTCTTCCGAGCTCTGGGAGGACTCAGGCTAATGACCGCGCAAAGAGGCAAGTCATAGATCGTGGTGGAGGGCCCCGGTATCAAGCTGAATACGCTACGCAAGCTCGTGGAGTACCACTTTGCCAGAACGAGTAAGGCAGTATACATCCTATCGGGAAGCAACGTAGCGGGGAGGAGAATTCAGAGACGGCGCCACAGCAGCAATGGAGGACGACAGAGAATCCAGAACCCACAGGGAGACCAGGACTTACGGCTCACGGGTGCGGAGCCCTGCGCATTCGCTGTTGGTAACTTCAGGTCGGCGACACCCAGGCTGCCACGGTAACAACGACCACCGAGCTGGCGAAGCAAAGCACTGATGCGTCTATTGCCGGGTTGCGATCCAGGACAGGTCCACGAAGTGTCATCGGTACTAGCAGCCATAACACTCACAACCAAGTATAGGTGGCCGGAAAGTGGTAAGCAGTGCCAGCGATGTGGGGAGCTGGGTCAGGTGTGGAGTCCCCATACTTCGTCAGCGTTAAACAGCTTGCATATTTTTATTAAGAATATATGCTATTAACAAGTCACCAACATGGTTTTAAACCCGGAAAATGCAATTTGTAGAGATATGTATGGAATGTTTAGACAGTCAGCAATATAAGTACGCTTTTTTCTTACATTTGTCAAATGATTTTGATTATGCAGATAGCATTACACATAATTCTATTAAGAAGGTTATGTATGTAGAAAATTAATCCAATTAGTTGTAGGTGAGTATGTCGTTCTAAACAAGCAGCAATTGGTCAGATAACAAAATTTTTCATTTCAGCCCTGTAATGCTTGATGATATTGAAATATGACCAAGTAAATGGCAAGCAACCATTATTAGCAGGGTGTATACTTGTACTACGAAGGTGTATTAGACTTAAGTGATGCAACAGCGATTATAGTTTATGCATGGGTCATGTGCAATTTGTTTGAATAAATATAAAGTTATTATGAATCTGAAACTATATTATATAAAAGTCTTGTGTACTGGGTTCATTAATTCATTGCATTTAATGAACGTAATCATAAGACAGTGAAAAAGCAAAACAAAGTATTTCAAAAATATTATGTATCTATACTACTAGCCGCGTTCAACAAAGAAAGAAAATATATAGTAATAAATAAAGCATACTGCTTAATTATATAACATTATTTATTGGAATCGTGGTTTGCCATATATTCTATATGTCAAATATGTTTTCTTTTTCTTTCTTTTTTACCACCCCATATGTTTACTCAAGTACTCCAATTGGTCAAGCTACGACTAAAACGTTTCAGTCGATGTGAACACCAACCACATCAAGGTCAAACGCAGACTATGCAACCAAGCCGAAGTAGAAAATACACTGAAAACGACAACAGAGTAAAAATCACCTGTATGCCAGGCACCAGTTAATGTTCAGAACCGACCATGTGGTAGCGAGATACGCAGCAGTATCGCAATACGTAGCTGGATGTGGAAGTGATTATGAATGCGGGCCATGGTGTAAGGCGGTCCGTGGCGTAGTGGTCTAAGGCGACCACAGGGGGAACATACCGGCAGCTTGTTGGCAATGACCTCGAAACCCCAGACGCAAGGGGAAGTCGGCTGAGACTATATGCAACCCGCAAAATTATGGACACTATTACCAGGCATGGTTCATCTAGACGAATTCATGTCCAAACCTGTGCAAGCGCGCAGTGGCTCTGCGACTCTACCCCACAGCACACCGCGCGCCACGCCAAGCATATCCCGGCTCTCGTTCGCCGCTCTCACTACGAATATTTCCAGCGCTTGTACGCGCGAATAAATATTGTCGGTCTTTTAATTGATATATTTAGAAATATTCCTATTTTTACATTTTTTAGTTTTCAATTCAGTTGAAACCATCTTATCTGTTGCAACACTTTTTGTATTCCTTTGCTTTGC
Source organism: Lordithon lunulatus (assembly GCA_963942505.1). Taxonomy (NCBI): domain Eukaryota; kingdom Metazoa; phylum Arthropoda; class Insecta; order Coleoptera; family Staphylinidae; genus Lordithon; species Lordithon lunulatus. The sequence continues at coordinate 42,382,411 of OZ012674.1, read as the reverse complement.
CATGCCGACTTCTTGTTGTGTTTTTAATTGCAATTGCAATGCAAAAGACAAAAAATTAAGTTTTTTTCGCATACCAAAGGATGTTATTAGGTAAGTGTATACAATGTTATTTGTGAAATATTTGATAAATATCTTATTACTCGAATCAAGGCGGCAAAAATGGCTGGAACTAATTGGCCGTCCTGAACTATGTATGAAACCTAGTAAGTACATCGACCAATGCAAAGTATGTAGGAATCACTTTGAAGATGACATGTTTTCTGGAATGTGTAAATCGAAGCTGAGAGTATATGCAGAGCCTACAATTTTTAAAGAAAATGTAGGATATCGAGGTAAATATATAAAAATATAATACAATACAAAAATACAATTTCAAAATTAAATTTCATCAAATAAATATAACATTATTTAATATAGGTGTGAATCAAGATTCCAGCACATCATCTTCAAATAAGTTGCCATTAATGGATATTACGGAAGCAACTAATTCAAACAATACTGTTCCTATTATAGAAGAAAAACATTCAGGTAATTGTTTAATAATTACACAGCACATTATAGTACTATATAATAATAGTCAGTGTAATTTAAAAATTATTAGTGTATTTTAATTAATTTTGTATGCTTTTAGAAAATTCAACACAAACCTCTTACAAAGATTGTGTTAAAAAGCTCCATACAAAAATTAACTCTCTTAATAGACAAGTGTTGCGACTAACAAATCATTTACAGAAGGAAAGAACAAAGGAGCCAGTAATTACGGAAGCTGAATTTATAAAACAATTCCGCCATTCAGCTTTGCTGAATATGCAGCTTTGCAAGTGCGTAAAAGTAAAACTGATAAAACTTGCAAAAACCGTAGATACTCCAACGAAATTAAGCAATTTGCGGTGACAATTCACTTCTTAGGACCATAGGTATATTTATTTTTAGGAGATATACTTAATCTACCTTCAATTTCAACTTTAAAACGTTTACTAACAAATTGGTACATATATTCGGGAATTAATGACAACATAATGCAATTAGTTGCAAATAAAGTTAATGTCCTATCTGATAGTCACAGGGAGGCTGTTCTCTGCGTAGATGAAATGGCAATAAAGTCCCACTTATTTTACAATCTTAAACGGGATACAATAGTAGGTTAAAGTTTGCTTGTCTTTATGGCTAGAGGCATTTTTGCCAACTGGAAGCAACCGGTTGCCTATTTTTTTGTTAGTAGTAAAATTGATGATGAGGATTTAAATTTTATAATTATAAATATAATTAAAAGATTGTGGGCCATTGGACTTAACATAAGAATACATACATAAAATAAGTGATCAGGGACCTAATTTCTATAAATTTTCAAGACATACGGGTATTAATGGATCATGCTCATATTTTAATATTGATGATAGAAAAATATATTTTATGTTTGACACGCCATATCTATTAAAATCAACACGCAATAATTTTCTGAAGTATCAATTCAAATTTGATGAAGGTATGACTGATAGTAAGCATTTAGTTTCATTTTATAAACGTGAATGCAAACAACCTGTGAGGCAAGCAGTAAAATTAACTCCCACACATTTAAATCCTTCCAATTTTGAAAAAATGAAGGTCAGTTATGCTGCCCAAACTTTAAGTTATTCCGTCTATGTTGGAATTAAAACCTATATATCATTTGGAGTTTTGGAAGCTTCAGCTGAACCTACAGCAACTTTTATTTTAAAAATGGACCAATTGTTTGATGTATTAAATAGCAGCACAGTAAACGCACGCAAATTAATGAATAAACCTTTTAATGGAACAATTGAGCAAATAAAGTTTTTAGAACAAATGCTTTCCTTTTTTGCCAATTTGAAATTATATAATGCAGATAGAGGTTACAAAATCTGTAAAATTTATTGTTGGTTGGCAGATTACCATTAGATCAATGCTGGGGTTATGGGAAGATTTAAAACCATACAATTTAAGTCTTTTCACTAAGCGGATTAACCAAGATTGTTTAGAAAACTTTTTCGGTACTCTTAGACAACAAAGTGGCTGTGCTACTAACCCTACTCCTATACAATGTCAATACGCGTTTCGGAAAATGTTTTTTTAAAATTATTTCAAGCATGCAGAGGGAGCAAATTGTCTCAAGGATGCTGATAACATTTTATGTAATGTGTTTGGTAAAGAAAATACGGATAAAACTGTATATTTAAAACCAGCAGCAGTTAATATATTTGATGGAGTCCTCCATATTGATGTGAGGGACTATCAGGACGTCGAATTGCCGGAAAAAAATGCCGGTAGATATGTTGCAAGTTATCTAATGAAAAAATGCCTAGAGAAGCATTCGTGTGACAATTGCATCAAATATGCATTCGAAAATGCAAATAAATTGAGCGATGACTCAATTTTTTGCTACTATAAAGCGATCCAAACACCTGACAAGTTGTTTGGCAATTTACAAATGCCTGCAGATATCTTCTGCAAGTATATCCATTTGTTGGAAATTAAATTTACTGAGTTATTTCCGAATATAGCTACAGACAATGGGGTTGGAACGAAAATAAAAAATGAATTACTAAAAATACCTTTTATGTTACCCTGTGAGAAATTTCTAATTGGCTACTTATTATCATTATTTACGAGAATGCGCATATATTATACATTGAAATATTGCAATAGGGAATTTAGAAAACAAAAGACGGTTAATAAATTAATAAATTTAATGAATTTATAATCTTAATTATTTTATATGATATAGTAAAAACTAATATTCTTATTATATGTTTTAAGTTACTATTTGTAATTATTATATTACTGATTATGTCTTTTCCCCCGTATCCTAGGATTTATGGACTTGATTTCCCATTTCAGGCTAACGGTTTCTGGTTGTCGTTAATGCCTGAGAATATTTTCGTTTTTGTTTATTTTTCTCTGTTCTAATATGTGATATTCTTTTAATCTGATGTTTATGTAGTTGTTTATTTGATATTAATTTAGTATTTATTTTTATTCGGTTGTTTCTTTCTTTCTTTAGTGATATCTTTCTCTGTGTCGATGTTTATATGCGGTTTTGTCAGTATTGTTTTTACTACTTATTCTGTACGATTTTTCTTTGTTTTTCGATTCCTAGTTTTAAATATATTACATATGTTTTTTATTACACCTATCCACTTTGTGAATTATCTGTGAAGGTATAAATATCATACAGACGTTAACGATTTTATATGATAATTAATTGAATTATTAAACTGATAGAATAGCAACAATGTGTTGAGACATCATATAAGCGCGCAAATTATTTTAAACTACTATTTTAAATTCGCGCGCGTGAATCTACTGAAAAGTCAGAGAGAGCAGGTCGCCCGGGACGACTGCGCGTTGAACCGATATTTCTGTCGAGATCAAAGAAGCCGCCGCATAGTGGGCCATGCCTGCTATACCATAGTATACCATGAACCGCGTGGACAGCAAGTCGGTGGCTATGGAAGTCGGAATCCACCCAGGAGTTTTTTACATGTATAATCGAATAGCGGAAGGGTACCACTGAACTTTTTCAGTGCAGTGATACGGCGATATACCGGAAAGATACAAGTGTCAGATCAGCTATAACGACAATTATCGACCTCGAGCTAATCCCACGGAACCTTTAAATAATAAAGACCATTTTGATCATGTACATGTGACAATCACAGAGAGTGGCAAATCGGCAAGAAATAGCGTGCGTCATCACAACTACTAAAGATGAAACTACGAAGCTATCCTCATTCTATATTAATTTTGACAGCAACATGTTACTCTCTAGAGAGAAGCTCTTGCCATTGATGAGTGGCTCACGGATGCGGAGCCCTGCGCATTCGCTGTTGGTAACTTCAGGTCGGCTTAGGGAGACACCCAGGCTGTTACGGTAACAACGACCACCGAGCTGGCGAAGCAAAGCACTGATGCGTCTATTGCCGGGTTGCGATTCAGGACAGGTCCAAGAAGTGTCATCGGTACTAGCAGCCATAACACTCACAACCAAGTATAGGTGGCCGGAAAGTGGTAAGGACTGCCAGCGATGTGGGGAGCTGGGTCAGGTGTGGAGACCCCATACTTCGTCAGCGTTAAACAGCTTGCATATTTTTATTAAGAATATATGCTATTAACGAGTCACCAACATGGTTTTAAACCCGGAAAATGCAATTTGTAGAGATATGTATGGAATGTTTAGACAGTCAGCAATATAAGTACGCTTTTTTCTTACATTTGTGAAATGATTTTGATTATGCAGATCGCATTACACATAATTCTATTGAGAAGGTTATGTATGTAGAAAATTAATCCAATTAGTTGTAGGTGAGTATTCGTTCTAAACAAGCAGCAATTGGTCAGATAACAAAATTTTTCATTTCAGCCCTCGCGGTTAAAATTGTATTACCACACGTCTCCTTGTAATGCTTGATGATATTGAAATGTGACCAAGTAAATGGCAAGCAACCATTATTAGCAGGGTGTATACTTGTACTACGAAGGTGTATTAGACTTAAGTGATGCAACAGCGATTATAGTTTATGCATGGGTCAATTGCAATTTGGTTGAATAAATATAAAGTTATTATGAATCTGAAACTATATTATATAAAAGTCTTGTGTACTGGGTTCATTAATTCATTGCATGTAATGAACGTAATCATAAGACAGTGAAAAGGCAAAACAAAGTATTTCTGTTTTAAAAATATTATGTATCTATACTACTAGCCACGTTCAACAAATAAAGAAAATATATAGTAATAAATAAAGCATACTGCTTAATTATATAACATTATTTATTGGAATCGTGGTTTGCCATATATTCTATATGTCAAATATGTTTCCTTTTTCTTTATTTTTTACCACCCCATATGTTTACTCAAGTACTCCAATTGGTCAAGCTACGACTAAAACGTTTCAGTCGATGTGAACACCAACCACATCAAGGTCAAACGCAGACTATGCAACCAAGCCGAAGTAGAAAATACGCTGAAAACGACAACAGAGTAAAAATCACCTGTATGCCAGGCACCAGTTAATGTTCAGAACCGACCATGTGGTAGCGAGATACGCAGCAGTATCGCAATACGTAGCTGGATATGGAAGTGATTATGAATGCGGTCCATGGTGTAAGGCGATCCGTGGCGTAGTAGTCTAAGACCACCAGGGGAACATACCGGCAGCTTGTTGGCAATGACCTCGAAACCCCAGACGCAAGGGAAAGTCGGCTGAGAATATATGCAACCCGCAAAATTATGGACACTATTACATTGCGCCATATAAGAGATATATGGATTTTATTTATTTTTTAATAAATACACACGAATTGAGTATTTTCTTGTCAAGAATCAGGTTGGGAGATTTAAACTGGACCAGAGCGGATATAATTAGATCATTTTTGAGATGTATTTTACGTCTAATTTAATATAGAAATTTTGCAGATAAACCATAATCTCTTTTCTACAGAAAACATACACTAACATTTGAAATATAAACAAAAAAGTGTATTACTTTTGTGTATACCAAAGAACCCTTTACATGTTAATTAAATTAATTATACTAGAAACCTTAATAAAAAATAAAGGGAATATACTGTTTAAAATACATCACGTATCTTGGTCAAAATAAAAAGTTTTCTTTTCGATTATTTTTAACAAATTCATGGTATATACATTACTAAATAATGAAAAACAATAAATACACTTTACCTAACGAATTTTAATTTAAAAAAAAAACAATACAGGCACAGTGTTATTTCTGACTGAGATTATAATTTTATTATTATAATAAAATATCTAAATAATGAATTCGAATATTGTGGAAAAAAAATTAATAAAAACTGCAAGTTTTGATAATTTAATATAGAAATTTTGCAGTTAAACCATAATCTCTTTTCTACAGAAAATATACACTAGAATTTGAAATATAAACATAAAAGTGTATTACTTTTGTGTATACCAAAGAACCCTTTACATGCTAATTACATTATTTATACTAGAAACCTTAATAAAAAATAAAGGGAATATTTTGTTTAAAATACACAAAAGTTTTATTTTCCATTATTTATAACAAAATATTGCTATATACATTACTAATTTATTATAAACAATAAATACACTTTACCTAACTAATTTTAATTTAAAAAACAATACAGGTACAGTGTTATTTCAGACAGAGATTATAATTTTGATCATTATAGTAAAATATCTAAATAATGAATTCGAATATTGTAGGGAAAAAATCATAAAAAATTGCATGAAGTTTTGATTCAAATCCGGTAAACGGAGTTGTTTAACTTAAACATTCGTTTGTAGGTTTCCACCAAACATTATTCAAGACTAAGTTATATCAGATAACTAACATGCCACATGCTAAATTTGATTGTAAACTATACAGTCATTTTTTAAGCGAAAACGTACATTAGATGTAATCAAAAGATACAGATGTGCTTAATAATTTCCATTTGATCAAATATCTAGTATTAAACTACCCATTTAAAGTACTGTACATTCATTAATGATAAATTATGAATCTTAAAATTAAAATTGAACTAATATTCTCGAAAAAAATCAGAAAGATTACACACGTAGTCTTATGGACATTTTAAACAGTGTCCATTGTTCCTGAAGTTGCATATAACGTTTGCATTTCCCCTCTGGGACTACATGCGAAAGCGCTTATGCTCCCTCTGTCTTACTCTGTGAAGGCGACGGTTTGAAGCCATTGCGTACGGAACGTTGGTGGTTCGAATACAGCGCTAGTCGGGAAACTTGTGTACAAAGAGTTAACCCAGCATATCATGGATGTTGTATGAGGCACAATAGGTCCTTGAAAGGTCGCAGTGCATACAGCCTAGAGGCGAGGGCTGTACTCACCGTAGAAAAAAATTAGGCCACTCTCTATTTCCTCATTATTTGTCGCTGTACATAGACATAGCCGTAATGTCCAATTAAGGAAAATGTAATGATTGTCTAATATCTTCCAAGAATGTATGTAGGTACTTTTATGAGGCCGTTGTGCTGCACGGTTTATTGCGTTAAAACCCCTAAGCTCGTCATATTATGATCATTTAAACAAAGTACCTAGAAAAGAACTACCCTCGATAAATGAATTAAAAGTTCTTACTATAATGGGTAATTTGAAGAATTCTTTTAACCGTAGGTGTAATAATACATCTTTTTTGAGATTGCAATTATAACTTGCCCAGTAAGCTAATTGTTCAAGCGCATGCAAACGCGTGCATGTAGGTGGAGACCGTATAAATGGAGGTCCCGAGGAAAACTCCGAAATCCATAAACACATTCACTTCCACCTAATGGAGGGGACCAGAGCGGTATATCTTACATGTAAATATCTAGCATGCCAAGGGTGCCTCGACCGACCATTACATGTCCGAGATACGATCAAGAAGGCATAGATTTGGTCCAGATTCAAGAACCCTGGTTATACGGAGGAATATTTGCAAATTTAAACCCGCATCAAAGTATAGTTCTATATAGCAGAGCAAACAGCAAACTAGAGGTCTGCATAATATATTATAAAAGAATTAGCTGGACAGCAATATCAGGGCTATGCTAAGAGTATAGTATTATGTTCCTACTTCCCAGTTAAAGATAGGTCTCCCTTGCAGAGACTAAATCATCGCTTGCAATTCTAATGGTTCCCATATCACATAGGGAGCCATCAACATTAACCATACACATGAGTCATTTCTTGAATTTATACCAAGAGAAGAGTTAAATATTCTGATCACAGACACATCGGGTATGATGTGATAACACCTACGATCATCACGATAACATTCAAAAATCCCAATTATCTGGCAGGGATATGCACAATCCTTCCGTTATGCTTTGAAAGAGGGTACTACGGGGTAAAGAAGGTGGAATCACTAGAGCTGGCAGGAATAGCGCAAATGTATGTAAACTTATGATGATACAATTCAATAAAGCTTGTGCAATCCACCATTCCAGTTTTGGCACAAAAGGTGCCAAAGTGGCCAGACGATAACGAAATTTCTAGAAGAATTGATAAAGCTATTATAGACTTGCTGAATGTAGATATGCTACCATACTCCTTAGTGGAAGGAGCTATCTTCCGACGTCTGAACTTGATCCAAGTTCTATATGCAAATGTAATTGTAAAACTGAAAAATATTTTCGAACTTCATTGATGCTGGATATAAAAGTAAAACCCAAGGTAACAGACTTCATTAAGAAAAGTTAGTGGATAAGAGAACCTACATATGGACAAAACCCCAAGTAGACGATGAATACTCGATTGACCACAAAATCAAATATCTGGCATGGCACGTAATGCCAAATGAATAAACGAATGTGGGATTTTGGGCGTTCAGCCTAGAAAAGACTATTAATGCCATATTTATATTAGATATATCACATTAGTGTATAAATAAAATAAAACTTTAACAGAATAAAATGTCTTACACCGTAATAGCCCACACAAAAATATAATTTAAGGTACACAAAGCAAATACAAAGATAGAATAAATAAACATCTAAATAAAATATGTAAGACCAGCCGAACGAAACGAAGGATCTCGACATTTTCCGGGCGATCGCCAGGTCGTCGTAAAGATCAACGATTCGTCGCACATTATAGAATAGCTCGTACCCTATTAATAAATGGAACACAGTCACTAAGACATCACAGGCATCACAAACAGGAGACTCGTCAACCCCAATAATAGATGCAAATGAGTCCACTTACGATGACCGCTATGCAGTCGGGTCAACGTAACTTCCTCACTGCGATTTGCACGAAAAGTAGATTCTCATGAATCAACGGTAGACGTTTCTCGTTTGTTGGACAATGTATCCGTCCACTGAAGCTGTCAATATCGTTTGCTGCTGGAGCGAACAGTACACCTACGGTAGCACACTCGAGACTATAGTCAGGATTAATAATAGCCTCCTAGCGTAATGTTCTACTATCTCATTCCCCAATATTCCTACGTGACTTCGTACCCAAATAAAATGAACGCGAACGGGATCCAGATGTTTCAATTACAAGCAAAGAGACATGTATATTTTTAGTAAAGTATGTGTGATATTTATATTCTAATGCTCGTAGAGCACCTAGAGAATCTGAACAGATTAAATACGTATTCAACAGGTTTTGAGAAATATAAGAGCCTGTTACATTGCGAAAAGTTCAGCCGTGAACAAAAGTCTTCAATTATGACCGAGCTTCCAACTCCTTCGCAGCTTTTTGAGCCATGTGTAAATATATGCACCAGTGTTAACGTCGGATAAAACTCATTTTGATAATCTTAACTCTTTTAGAAATTATAGTAATTGATGGTTAATGGATGGACGCGGAGGACAAACACTAGACAACGACGCACTGAAAAGTGCAGGAAGCTCAAAGTTAAAATCTCGCAGGATATCACAATTTCTGTGAGCCAAGAGTTTTAGACAGCGTACATGATCATCATACCGTTCCAATTTTGGTGCACACAACAAAACGTAAGATGCGTTTTCATGCCTTTTAACTTTGTACAGTATCTTGCTGCCAAAATTCGGCGTCGAAGAATATGGAGGCTCCGATGCTTCGCACAAAATTCTAGGTATTGGGCTAGTGCGGAATGCCCCAATTGCCTAGCGAACGGTGGTATTATGGACGGCAAAACGTAAATTTGATGCTGAAGCGTACACAATGGAACCATAATCTAGCTTAGAATGAACAAATGACCTATATAACATCGACATTGTGCGGCTATCTGCACCCCATGTCTCCCACTTAAAGTTCGTAATACGTTAAGTGGAGAAGTGTTTTGCTTCCAAAAGTGTTCCTCAAAATTATCGTCGCGTAGACTCCTGCTAACATTTTAGCAATAGCATTAGACTCAGTAGCAACCGCATTGCCTTCAGTCAATCCATTGATTTGGATAGATATATTACGGCCAGTTATTTTTGGAACCTTGTTACAAACTTGTCTGACGAGTGAACTTGAATTTATAGACGACACATAGTTATGCCAACATTCTCGCTTAGCCTGACGAATCATAAGCCGAGTCATAATTTTGGCCTTCATACATGCAAGCATATTTTCGGTTATGTTATTATCAGCGAAGATTCGTAGCAATCTGCTTTTCTCTCTGATCAGAGATTACATTCAAGATTCCACTATGCAACAGGTACGCGACGGGTTTGTCAGGAAGGTCGAATATTCTCAATGGCCGCAACGTAAATAGCTTCAATGAAGCTATCTACCTCTTCATCGATGCACGAGAAGAGGAAAATGATCACTATCGCTGAGGTCACTTCCCTATCGAGTGGTGAACAGATTGATAGATCACTTTCAGAAAATGACTGACTTGCATGGGAAACATGTGTATATTGTATATTACACTTATTGAGAACAACCAAATCCAAATCAGAAAATGGTTACTCTCGACGACGACCTCTAGAACCCCTGAAGTTATTGTGGGCAGTGATTTTAATTACCTAATAGCAATGGAAGTTGACGTTATTTAACTCCCTCATATCAAAATTAAGTTTAGACGGTATGTATGTATATATATGGAACAAATTGTGGTTTTAATGGGCTATAAATGTGTATTGCAACTACCTCCACTTCACTAATAATTGAAAAGTGTTACTAAACTAAATATGAAGTTTTTTACTGTGATTGCAACACCACCCTGGGCACGATCCATGTTAATTCTATCCTTTCGATCGATGCGATGCTCTCGAACGACTACATACTTTATTGCTTGAAAATGTGAAACATTGAAGAGAAACACATACAGGGTGGGTCATGATCATTTAAAATCAATTGTAAAACGTTGTAATGTAAATAGAAACTATTACAATTGCATTAAATTATGGAAGACATTTAAGATTCAAAAGAGGACCAACCAAATGAAAAAAGTAAATAAATCAAATTAAAAAAAAATAAATATAAAATTAAATAACAAATGTTTGAATTAAAGTTCTAACACTTTTATCGAATACATTTTTATAATTCATGCCATGCATCGATAGCAGAACAGAAGGGTTTTGAGCTTAAGTCCCCAACTATTTTGCCTCTCTTCTTCAGAATTACCCTAAAAGAATAAGATTATGTGGAGTTCGAACCCTGTCAAATGCCCCGATCTTCAATAGCCGTGATTGTTTTGTGTTCCCTGTACTCTGACTCGGAATCGATTTGTCTGTTACTTTTGAGGTTATCCTAGAATCTTTTGATACACCTGAAATTTCCAGAGGTGTCAAATGGCATTGGGTGCCACAGGACTAATGATTTTGGCGTTGCAGCCACAAAAGAAAAGGGGCGTGGAATTGAAAAAGTTCCTTCCATGTTTCTGTACTTTTTTTTTGTCTCAATATATGATATTTTTTCTTACACTCTAATTTTCTGAACTGCTAGCTTTTCAAATGTAGAGCAGTTTTTTGCTCTTGGAGAGTGCGCACCTTTGCAGTTAGTACACTTGAAAGGAGATATACACTTTGTCTCAGTATGTTTAATACTACCTCAAGACGGACACATTTCTTGAAGCATGCAAGAAGAAGAACAACGAAGTGGAATAGGAATTAATGGACGCAAACGGAAATTCAAACATTGCCGTTGTCCTCGGCACACCATCACGCTTAGCTGTTATTTTCCTTACTACAAACATTCGACACCTTTAGTACAATTTAGCTTTTAATGTGTGGTCACATTAATATCAAAATTTGCCATTGAGTACTGCTCAATAACCTTTCACTTTTATTTTTATTGTTAACCTCAATTAATAGACTCCCATCTCGCAACTTATAACAAGATAGAACGTCAGCACAAATACCCAGAACTGCTTCATGTATAACGAACGGAGAAATCATTGAATACGAATCCTCCGCTCTCTTAAAAACTAAGAATCTCAAGTAGCTGATTGCAACAGTTCCAAAGAACTAGTGCATATTTTAGGTATTTTATTTTGTTTTTGTTTTCCATAAAAAATAGTGTTTTTCACTTTCCGTGCGGCTGGCGGAGGCTGGAGACTCCGCGGAGCCTCAAATGGGATGTCGTATCGCAAGCCGATGGTAAATCAGAGCTACACAGTAAGCATAGCGGACCTTTCGTGAAATCTCCCACAAATCATCCACTCCACTCAACTCATCCACTAGTCCTAGTAGACCATCTCAAACCCCAGAACAACCCTGTGCCGCGACACAGGATACCGCGGACGACAAACACATTCAAAAATTCCCGAGAGATTTGTTTACAGAGAGCTAGGAATTAAGGATGTAGCCTCTGAAGCAAGATGGACTGCGACCAAACTGATGCAAGCTTAAATCTACACCTCAACGTCAAGCCAAGAGGCATCCTTAAAGTTCAAAATCTATACAGAATATTAAAAACTTATCATTGTTAATATGTTATAATGTAATTAAAGGATAGTCAGGTTAACTAGTTTCATTGTTTCCAATTTAAAATATATTATTAATTCAAAATAAAAATATTGCGATTCATTCCACTTCCAGCTAGAAAGCTGTAGGTCTACCTCCGCATTATGGTACGTAATGAATATATTGATAAAAACAAGAGTGGAAGGTGCGAGGTAGGTACACAATTAAAATGTTATCTTCCCCTTTATGTGCCATCTACTCTGAGGTTAGCAGTCAACAAAGCTATTTTTACTTTCGATGCTGCCTTTTTAAATAGCTCGTTCGTACTACAAAATGGAACGACTCTCTAAATAACAATTAACCAGGACTGAGTCAGAATCATACAGGTGGCGGTTAGGAGAATATTCGGCAGATATGCAGGCTAGGAGGGAAATAAAATACCTCTCACGGACCAAACAGACACAGAAATGGAATACAGCACTTTAAAAAAATGTGGACAATAATATCATTCAGATTTACGCCCCCACAGCGTATCAGGATGAAACAACCTTGGAATAATTCTAAGACGAATTATTAAACTAATGAAATACACCAATCTACGTGAACTCATTATATTTATGGGACACTACAACGCTGAAATTGGTCAAGGAACTAACAGGGCCTTGGTACTGCAATGAATAAGACTAGTTTTACTTTCGAAATGGAACAATTCTCTAAAAACAAAATTAACCAGAACGTCCGTCATACCCACACTTCTACTGCCTGCATTTTTCCTGCATTACGAGCTGTAATATCTTACTCCCTCGGGGGAGTCTGAAACACCTAAAGAGCGCATGTCCAGGTGGTTAGAGAAATGCTCGGTAGATATACAGGGTAGGGGGGAAATAAAATACCTCTGGCTACCAAACAAACATAGCAATGGAAAGCAATCCCAAGTAGATGCTAAGAAGGCTGGTACAGAGCAGATTGCCTTGTTCGTGTGTTATATGTAACTACAAATTATGGCAGCAACCCGTTTTATTTTCTAACGAATTTGTGCCTCCCAAAATCCTTGAGGAGGCCTGACATGTCAGTATGAGATTCCGAGTTACTTGGGATACTTTTGTTTTAAAAAATTCGTCATTTCATGGGTGTGCAAAGGGGGGTGTTGGATTATGTCTCGTCCGATAGCCCTGCGTGTTAACGAGTTAGTGGGTATCTTCCTAGCTAAGATTTTGCATGCTACCGTTGTCTCTAACAGAGAGATGTTCCGCTACCACACTGCAAGTACGATCCCATTCGATCATTTGAAAGGAACAGCGATCATATGAAAGGAACAGAGCCCACCTGCATTGTACTAATTCAGTACTACCTTGTATCTTGCTATAAAAAACATTTCTTCCGCTAGGTCTGTAAGACAATTTCCCTAACCGTTGACCATCTTTTGTTACCCTTATCGGGGCCCTCACAAGGTGCATCAACCTTTTTTTGAACATTCGATTTTTAGCAAGTTTAGTAATCTTCCCCCTCCTCCTTTTTCATCCTGGCTTGGGACAGGCATCGGCGGAGTTGTGAAAATATTATATAAATCAAATAGTAATTGATTTTCTCTATATAGTTTTGTTTTAAATATTGCTAGTAATAGTGAAGTTATATTGTGTCATTTAGAGATGCCCCTGCTGTGATCCCTTTACGAGTCATACCCAAGATGACTGTTGGAAGGGTGACTAGGACTGGGAGAGGCTCAACCACTTAAACTTAATTTTTACTTTATTTATAAGTATACCCTATACAACTAATCACGACCAAGTATGTAATATTACTTGAAAATTAAGAGAAACATTATTCAGGCATAAGTTCCATTTTAAAAAATGTTGATTTTAGGCGGGGTCATTTGAAAATTATATTATGACCACTTTCGGTGTCACACTTACGAGGTATGCTTGACCTATTAGTAGTTTTAACCGTGTCAAGACTTTTGGGAGATGGGATTGCTGTAATATTCTCATGATAATTATCACAACGCTCTAAGGAAATAATAAAATATAATGGATAGGAATTCATCAATAACAATTCAAACCTTGAAAGCAGGAGTACACAAGGTTATTTTAAACAATCCGCATGAGTGCCAATAAACGACGCCTGTAATTGTACACACAATAATACAGAAATGTTACAAAGATGAATACAATCATCTCAGACAATCAAACAAGATATGGACACATAAGAATGATACAAGATACATAAAACAATATATATATACAATATAAAACAATTGAAAACGCGGAGAGCAACGAATTTTTCAGGCTTACGTCCTGTTTTCAAAAAGGATGTTTTTAGACGGGGTCATTTGTGGTTTTTTATGCCGCCTCATAAATTTCGCAGCATATCGGAGGCATCTTCGGGGCGTTTGGGAAAACCACCCGTGTCATTTCTTAGAAAAGAGCGCTCGCATGTGACTGTATTTGTAGGTGGTCTCGGGGATGGATTTCGGTTACGTTTTAATATAACGAGAACGTAGTGGTCAAAATTTCTTCCTTGAAATATAATGAGTTCCTACTACTTTATTTAATGGGTTAATATTTTTTGTTACACGTTTTGAACCAAATATTATGTTACGTAAATATCATTGTTACGTTCGTAATAGTATATATTTATGCAAAGAAATGTCTAATTTATTAACTAACATTTAGTTGAACATTACGAGTCCAACCTATCTCTTTTCTGAACAAGAATTAATTTGGACACTGATATTTTTCCGGGGGCAGTCGATGATCGCAACAGAGAAATACAATAGGTGACATGTGATAGTAACATTGAAAATCAATGTGCACGCAAAGAAATGTTCAAATAAGCTAACAAACTACTAATCACAAGTAAAACGAAACTCTAAAACCTAACCTACATCCAACAAATAATAACCAAACCAATCAAAACAAGATTAACCATTTCCCAAAGAAAACAAATACATAATTAGACAACTTATACAACTACACAATTCAAATTCAAACCAAGGTTGAATTTCGTTTAAACATTTAAAATTAAGAAATATACCTTTGATCTCACAGAATCCAGTGCTCGAATGTACCCTATACTATATCATAATATCTGACAGTATGCAGCAGTATGAAACGAATAAATTTGTTTTTATCAAAAGTACTTTTTCAACATTTATAAATATAATCGTACACGTTTACTTTTGCAATTGCAAGTTAATTGGTTTAAGAAATGTAAGAATCCAAATAACTTACAAAATCCCAGTTTTTTTGACCATGCCAAGCTACTACCCAGAAAAGAATCAACGACAGAACACAGACCGAAACAAAGTACTGAAGTACATCGAGAATAACAAACAAGCTGATTTATTATACGGATGAATGTTTTTACAATTTCCTATATCTGACAGCCGGCAAGTTGGTCTCCGCTTCAGAGCGAATTATCTAAGTGTATAATTAAATTACAAAAGCAGCTAAGTATAAAAATGCAATGAATTGTCAAAGCATCCTAAGACATTAAGGACATTAAATACAACAAAATAAGATTTGAAACCAAGAACAAATTGAGGGAGAGAACAGGGGACATAATTTACATTTACAATGATCTTAATACAAGAGGGAGAGAGAGAGACATTCTAAAGAAACTAAACACGAGAGCAAAATATGAAAGAACCCGAAGGAAAGTGCTGCATAAAAAACTGATCATTAATGTAGAACAGTGAAACTCGAATATGCAGAAGGAATTACTTGAACCTGCCCCAAAAACTAGCCAAAGTACCATAAAACACAAATTCAATATATATACGGAACAACAACAAAGCAAGAAAGACAACATACAAACGCCAATAGCTATGAAACAAGGAAAACGAAAAAATGAACGAAAAATAATTACAGAAGGAAGAGAGAGAGGACAAAGCAAAGGCAAGGAAAAGGAACATAGATAGAGAAAACACAGAAAAAAGACAAGAATAGAAACATGGAATGTGCGTAGGATTAAATAAAGGAAGAACTGGTGGAGAAAATGATAATACCGCAGAAAACAGACAAATTGCACTAAACAGAATAAAGGACAGTATGAAGGAAAGATACGTAAGCGCAAGAATCATGTCGGTAAACATAAATCTTTTTGAAAACGAAGCATGGGCCATAATAACAGCCTACGGGGAAAACAAAAATAAGGCAGATAAAGAAACATTCTACGAAAATATGCAAATGAAATTGATGAAGGAGTAGACAATATAACTATCATGGGAGATTTAATGGACAAGTAGGACACCAAAATACAGAACAGATGATAATATGGGCAAATAAGGGAAGAAAGCAAGAAAGTCAAAATGGACATGAGTTGTAAAAGAAAAGAGCAAACGGTGAAACGCAGGACAGAAAAAGTAAAAACAAAAAGCAAGCGAAATACCTGGATATAATAGAAGATTTAAAGACAGCAGGAAAGAAATGGAAATTGAAGAACAGTGGGAAACGTTTAAAAATATAATAACAGAAGCAGCAAGAGTGAACCGTGGAAGAACAAAAATAGCGAAATATATAAAATGAAGAAAATACTAATTACAAAGAAAAAAGAAAGGAACTGAAGAAATACAGAAAGCGAAACAGGGATTATGGACAAA
Organism: Lordithon lunulatus; assembly: GCA_963942505.1. Lineage (NCBI taxonomy): Eukaryota > Metazoa > Arthropoda > Insecta > Coleoptera > Staphylinidae > Lordithon > Lordithon lunulatus. The sequence goes on along the minus strand of OZ012674.1, from coordinate 42,365,468 downwards.
ATTTAGTAAAAGGATAAAACATTTTAGAGACAATCCAAAACTATTTTATGAATCATTAAAATATTTGAGTATAAAGAAAATTACATGATGAATATAAAAAGAAAAGAAAACGGAAACGGACAAAATAATAGAAACATAGAGACAATACTTTGAAGAACTGATAAAAGAAGTGGAGTAGACAACAGAAGATTTGAAAGAAATGATAAAGGTATCAGAAAGAGAGGAGACACAAAAGAAAGAAGTAATAGACCACTCAAAAAAGATACAATTAGGGACAGCACCCGGGACAGACATAACACCTAAGATTGTAAAGTACAGGGGTAAAGAAGGAACAAAACAACTAGCAGAGCTTATGAATGACATAGTACAGAAAATAAGAATACCAAAAGAATGTAATACAGGTCTAGTATTGCCAAGAAGTATAGTCAAGAATGGAGATAAGATAATGTGCAGAAATTATTGAGGGATAACGATTGCTTGTATCCCAGGAAAGATTCTAACAAGAATAATAGAAAAAAGGATTAGGGAGAAGATAGAAAAACAATGCGTGAAAAAGTAATAAGGGAGAATAAAGACATACACATCTGCTTCAAAGACCAAAAAAAGCGTTTGATAAAGTGAAAAGAAAACACATATGGGAAGTACTGGTAAAAAGAGGAATAGGGAAATGAATAATAGAGATAATATAAGAAATGTACAAAGGGAACAAACATATAGCAAGTACAAACAACGAAGAGACGAGATAATTTCAAGAAAAAATTGAGTAAAACTAGTATGCATTCTGAGCCCATTACTATTTTCTCTAGTACTAGATAAAGCCACGAAACAAGGGGAGAAAAGTATGAAGCCACTAAAAATAATATATTAGAAAAGGAAAATGACATAATTAACGGAAATAATTTGCGCATATGACAATAGTGGCAGAGGCGGAAGAAAACCTACAACATAACCTAGAGGAGTTAGCGAGAGAACTGAATAAAACAAGTATAGAAAAACGAAAACCATAATCATCTCTAGGGAAAAAATATACAAAAGCTTCAGGGAAGAAGGTTTGAATAGGTAGAAAACATACCTAGGGTCAATAATCGAATATAACGACAAAATCGACCAAGAGATAAATAAGAGAGTAGTAAAAACAGAGAAAATATTCAACATGATGAATGAGACATTCTTTGAAATGCGCGTTTTACATTGAGCAAGATTGCAATCAACTGATTTTGACATGTAGTTGCTCAGTGTAAACAATAATTGTCTGAGCAATATATTGCAAGCAAGGAGTTGCGTCGAATACAATATGTTCTAAATCCGGGCAACCATTGCTTGCAACTCCCAATGCTGCCAATCATAGAAAGTTATTATGTTATTTTAAACTGTTGGTAGCTTAGATTTTAAATAGATTATACATCGTGATGGGTTTAGTTATTGGGTCCATAAAATTCCCATCGTAAAATAACGATCCCGATAAACGCAAAGTGCTTTTAAGGCGGCACATATTCGCCTGGAGAAGTATCGTTTGGATTTTTGTGGCATTTTCTAGGCTTTGACATGCTCATGTCAAACCCACCACACCCTGTTAATACTTCCCATATTAATAGTGTTATTTTTTATTAAATTAACAACAAAATATGTTGATGTGATTTAAAAAGCAATCCCAAACATAATGGTCTAGAGCTGGAAACTCATGGATTTGTCTTTTAATCGCTCTTATCAAAATAATTGTATACTCTCTGTAGCCAGGTAGTTTACTTCTTATTGATTTTATTTCCATGATGTTCATTGAGTAGTCTACAAATAGTAGACACAGTACACAAACCCTGTTTCTATCTGCTCTTAGACAAAGTCTCTTCGATTAGTGCACGAGACGATATTTTCTTTTCTAAGTGGGGCTCTATACGGTTGCAGGAATAGAATTGAATAGATCTGTTCGACGAGTGTGTAGCAACATCATATTTAATGAAGGATATTGTTGTTGTTCATTGCAGACTGTTGTTGATTTAGGCAGGATTATTGTTTTGCTATGCGAAATATTGTTTTCAGTGCAGAATGTTCTTGAAGGCAAAATGTTGTCGTTCAATGTTGGATGTTACTGTTCAATTGTGGATGTTGTTTTAAAAAAAAATGGTGTTAATCGTCTTATCTACATCTTGGTGTGCTGTACCAATCATAGTTTCTCAATGTATCTATCTTTTAGCCTTTTTCTGGTATTGTAAATCAATAATCTTGTAAGTTTTCTGCAGCTTGATGATGATATTATGTCTTCTTATGTTGTGTCCATATTGTCGCCAATTTATCTGTAACAAAAATAATTCAATACGCATTAGTAACAATAGTGACAATAATGTATAACGTGCCCTCTTAATTATACATATAATAAGGAGATTAAAAAACGTTGTTCTTGATTTCTCAGAAAATGATAAGAGTGTGTGCATCACCTAAAAACATTTAAAAGCACAAGCCAAATACGACTTTAATTTACAAATATAAAAATTTAATTAATTAAAATTATATTTAATTTTAAAATTAATAATTCAGGGAATTATATTTCAACCATTTATAAAAGTAATGTAATGAATTAAATCACTCGACATCATATCCTTCAGTTTCAATACAAAAAATTGTCAGTAGAACAAAACCTCAAATTCCATTTTCAAGTATGTTCAGAATATTATTTAAATATCTTCAATATGTCTAATTTGATTTTCCAAATTCTCTAAATTGCCAAAAGAACTCTCAAGATGAACTCTTTAGCTAACTCTATCAAAAACATTCAAGTAGATTATAATTATTATAATCCCGATGTATAAACTGGAAGTATTTTCACATATAAACTGTGTAACAAAATATTTTTCTATACTTTTAGTATGACGCGAATTGTGAACTTGTATTGAGCTTTTAGTAAAAACCCTTTTCATTTTCAAAATTATATCATGTATAACATAATATTAAGGTAATGTACAAATAGTAGCGATAATCAAATGAAAACCCATGAACTTCAACAAGTTGTTAAAGTGAATATCAAGCGTACTAATACATCCAAAACAATTTCTGGCATAGAATTCAGATAATTTAAAACGGATCCATCAGAATAAAGGTGGATTTATAGTGACATTAAATAAGAAATATTAAATAAAATAGACAAAATCAGCTTACTTTTATTTCAAATAAGAGTAAAATGATAATTTAGTTATGATTATATATTATGTCACAATAAAGAATATAATGGAAATATTCCTCTAAAATGATGTACTAATTTCTTAAATAGTTTCAGTATATACTCATAAAATATCATTCTCTTCTCGTTAATAAGGACTAATCTAATATGATTCAATCACTATTTTGCTGTCGTATACTTTATCACTGCACACCTATGCATTCCAAATTAAATTTTGTACACAAATTCATAAATCAAAAAGGTGCTGATGTTTTTGGGCTTTTCATTTGTATTTAGAGCATGAAAATAGATGGCAAATTTAATCTATTCATATTTCAAACTTGGTATATAGTTTAAAAAAATATACATTTTTCCTGTGAAAATCACATGTTAAATACTAGTGTATGATACTGCATTATACAAGGTATAGATTACGTATTGTAATCGTGAAAAACTTATTTTCTAATTTTCATGGAAATACTCTTTATTATGTCCCTTGGTCATTTTAAGACCATCTCCACGTCTCAAAACAATTAGGGGAAGGTTTATATTTACCAAGTGCAATTTTCCAATTTTAATTTAAAAATTAACACCATATTTTGTACATGTGTTTTATTATAAAGAAAAATATCAGACATTTAAAAATAATCTTGATAAATTTTGCTGAATGATCATTAGAAATTTCATTTGGAACGATTGTAGTTTTTCTATGCATAGAGCTCTCCATAAATTTGAAGGTCCTAAATAAAGTTAAAAAAATCATTTAACTTGGCTTTTAGTTACTTTTATTGCATTTATTTTATAAAATTAGTCATATAATCGAAATTATTACACGTATCCCTTAACCCACTAGCACCCAATGTACCGTTTTTTATTAGATTTTCCTAACCGTCCGTCAGAATCTGTAAATATTATAATTATTGCGGTATGTAGCTCCTTTCCGAATACAGCAGTGCCGTATAACAAAAGTATTGTTATAACGAAAATGAATTTTCTTTACAAACACTTCCATAATATTTCTCAAAAATCATTAATTTTGAACAAAAGTTGTGCATAATTAAGTTTTTTTTTTTTTTATAAAATGTCCACCTTTCCTATTGGAAAAATACAGCTATTTTGGGTAGCGTACTGCCCGCGCAGTTCGTCCTGGTACATCAACCAACATTTCGTCATAAAATGTTTTAAATATAAAAAATATTGATATTATGTTTGTTTAAAAAAAATAGTTCAATGAAATTTGTGCAGAATCTAATTGTACAACTATTATCAAAAAAGTTTTTCAAATTACTTTTATTTTTTATTTTTCTCATACAAATTTCAAAAATATCTGGTGTGGGCACCACACGACTTTCCGAATTACATGACCTATTTCATTTTGTATATCATTTTCGACATTTTCAACTTCTGACATTTTTTACTGTTTAAAAAATTTTTTTTTACGTTTTTGACATTGTCTCACATATTTAAAATGGTTGTCATTTTTTACATTTTTGTACTTTTTGATTTTCTAGTTTTGTTTGCCTTTTTTTTGGCTTTTTTAAATATTTTTGGCTTCTTTTACTTTGTTGACTTTTTGACGTTTTTTATTTGAAATTTTTTATTTTTTTGACTTTTTTTGACTTTTTTTACATTTCTTATTTATTTTTTACTTTCTATGAAATTTTTGACACGTGAGATTTTGACATTTTCACGTTTTGACATTTTGACTTTTTATCTATTTGGCATTCTGATATTTTAACATTTTGACATTCTGACATTTTAACATTTTGGCATTCTGACATTTTTACATTTTGAAATTATCACATGTGTACATTTAGGCATTTTCATATTTCACATTTTCAAATGTTCACAGTTTAACAGTTTCACATGAAAATGTAATGTAATTATTTTAAATAACTTACTACATTTAAGATACGACCATTTTCGCTAATTCCGCGCTTGAGTTACGCCACGCCCGCTGACGTCACGCTGACGTCATGTATATTATTCATTATTTGTGATATGCGCAATAGGAAATCGCTATTATTAAGAAATCTTCTGTTTTAGTGAACCGATCTTGCTCAAATTTTCACAGGGTCGCCGGAACGCGGGCTCTCACCCGATTTCCGATTTGGTCGCGATCTGTTGTGCCGTTTTCCCACCGTGAGCGTTAAATGGTCCGGCACAACGCCTAATTATGCTACGCGCGTCGTGTTGATTGTGATTCCATACCTGTTAGTGAACAGATTGTGCTCAAATTTTCACTGGGTCGTCCTGAATAGTGTCCGCAGATATTTGCCAAATTTGGTCGCAATCTGTTGTGTCGTTTTCCCGGAATTTTGTTCACAGACAGACAGACAGACATACATACATACCACACACAGATTTCGCAAAAATCGGGTTTATTTCGACTATTTTGTACATAAAACGTAACGGAAATTGAATTTTTTTCTTGCTAAATGATACACGGCAACAATACCTTCCTTCTGGTGTAATTTTTTTCCCGGAAAGTTATCCCATATTTCCACAATCTTAGTTTGAAATCGTGAACACGTTTTCGGTAAAACAATACCTTCCTTTACATCAGTGATGTATTCGGAAAGTAAATATCTGGTGTGGGCACCACACGACTTTCCGAATTACATGACCTATTTCATTTTGTATAACATTTTCGACATTTTCAACTTTGGGGCTTTTTTAAATTTTTTGATATTTTGACTTTTATAACATTTTTTGACATTATTATTTTTAAAACTATTTTTTACGTTTTTGACATTTTCTGACATATTTAATATTGTTGATTTTTTATTTACTTTTTGTACTTTTTTGTTAGTTTTTTTTGGCTTTTTTGGCCTTTTTAATTTCCTTGGCTTCTTTTGACATTTTATACTTTATTGACTTTTCGACGTTTTTTTGACATTTTTATTTTTTTTTACTTCTTTGACTTTTTGATTTTTTTGACATTTCTGATATATTTTTTACTTTCTTTGAAATTTTTGACACGTGAGATTTTGTCATTTTCACGTTTTGACATTTTGACTTTTTATCTTTTTGTCATTCTGACATTTTAACATTTTTGACATTCTGACGTTTTAACATTTTGGCATTCTGACATTTTTACATTTTGAAATTTTGACATATTTACATTTAGGCAATTTCACATTTTCAAATGTTCACAGTTTCACATGAAAATGTAAAGTAATTATTAATGTACATTTTCAATACCTTACTACATTTAAGATGCGTCAATTTTCGCTAATTCCGCGCTTGATTTACGCCACGCCCGCTGACGTCACGCTGACGTCACGTATGTTATTCATTATTTGTGATATACGCCATAGGAAATCGCTATTATTGAGAAATCTTCTGTTTTAGTGAACCGAGCTTGCTCAAATTTTCACAGGGTCGCCGAAGCGCGGGATCTCACTCGATTTCCAAATTTGGTCGCGATCTGATGTGCCGTTTTCCCACCGTGAACGATAAATGGTCCGGCACAGCGCCTAATTATGCTCCGTGCGTCGTGTTGATTGTGATTCCTTCGCTGTTAATGAACCGATTGTCCTCGAATTTTCACTGGATCGTCCTGGATAGTGTCCGCAGATATTTGCCAAATTTGGTCGCAATCTGTTTGGTCGTTTTCCCGGAATTTTGTTCACAGACAGACAGACAGACAGACAGACAGACAGACAGACAGACAGACAGACAGACAGACAGACAGACAGACAGACAGACAGACAGACTGACTGACTGACTGACAGACATACATACCACACACAGACATCGCAAAAATCGGGTTTATTTCGACTATTTTGGGCATAAAACGTAACGAAAATTGAATTTTTTTTTGCTAAATGGTACACGGCAACAATACCTTCCTTCTGGTGTAATTTTTTTCCCGGAAAGTTATGGCATATTTCCACAATCTTAGTTTGAAAACGTGAACACGTTTTCGGTAAAACAATACCTTCCTTTACATCAGTGGTGTGATGTATAGCAGTTAGTCTCAGAAAGCACATGATAACAATAAAAAGTTCACAAGATACTGAACAATTATATAATTAAAAGGATGATGATTTGTCAATATATAGTGAAATATTAGTAAATGGAAAAATGTTTAAGTTTGTATTAGATACTGCGGCAAGTTGATAATTATAAAAGCTTTTAAGACTCAGCATTTTAATGAATTGGAATTGTATCATAGTAAAAAATAATTTAGAAAATATAGAGGTGGGCTATTGACGCCACTAGGATATATTACTGTACAATACGGGTTCAATGGTAAACCAAACTCATTATCTTTATTATATTAGAGTAATGCGGATATGTTTATTGGGTCGAGATTTTGTAAGAAAATTTGACTTGTCCATCAGTCACTTGGAGGAAGGCACAGTGGAAGAAACAAAGGAATTGGACAAACAACTGACAGATGTTTATTCAAAGTTCATCAATACATTTGTAGATTGTGTTGGATCATTTATATAGGCATCATACATTTGAATATTATGGCTAGCTCAATACCATTAGCAATAAAAATTAAGGTTGTACAATGGAATTTTAAAGTCAGTTAATTTTAGTTATTGGAGTACACCCATATTTCCAATACTAAAATGGAATGGTTCTGAGCGGCTATGGGGAGACTATAACGCCATCGCTAATACCCAATTAATGATTGATCTATATCCGTTACTCAGTACCAAGAACTATTTTTCAAATTACAAGGGGCAGTACTATTCTCAAAACTTGATATGTCGGAGACATATCAACCAATATGTCTACATGATCTCCAAGAACTCCAAGACATGACAAAAATTTCTACAAATAAAGGTTTGTTTAAATACATACGTTTGTACGATGATCTATCCCCAACCCCTGCAGCATTTCAAATACTTTTGCAGAAGTAGAAGGGTGGAAATTTTCTTGGAGACCTTGTTAGCGTCCCATAGAAATATGGAAGAACAAAATTCTTCACGAGAGAAATGTCATTGATAAAGACAGATTACACACGGATAGTAACAAAGTAGAGGCAATAACGGGAGTTACGAGACCAACCAACATTTACAGAATTACAAGCATTTGTTGGTTTCGTGCATTTTTACAATCAATTCATTAAACATTGTATATAGTCTATAGATTAATGAAAGACATTAAATATCATTGAGACAAAGATTGTGAAAGTAGTTTTTGTACAAGAAGTTTTTCTAGCAATATTTTAGCGCACGGCAATCCTGAAGAAAAGGTTAAATGAAAAGTGGGCGCAAGTAACAACGGCATAGGGGCAATTTTATCACATGTTTATGACGAAGTCGGAGTGACCCATAACCTTAACTTCAAAAACATTATATTTAGCTCAGTCAAACTATTCTCAAATTGAAAAGGAAGCGTTATCAATTATTTTTAGGGTAAAAAAAATATGGAGCAATGTAGCGTGTTATAAACTAGTTATAATTTGAATATAAAGTATGACGACTCAAGACCGATTGTTTATCAACATTACCATTAAAGGAAAAATTACAGGAATATATTGAGAAACCTTTAGTAGTGAAACAGATTATTTTGTTTAAAGAAAATACTGATATGGTCTTAATTTGTGTTAATGTAGCTGAAGAGACGACGAGAGACGAAATATTACAAAAGGTAAAAGAAATATTCACCCTTCTTGCAAATTGACCGGAAGAATTGAAGATTATAAAGGAGAGAAAGAAAAGCTAATTAATTATTGAAAATATAGTTATTATTCCACGGGCACGAATCAACTGAATTGCATTTAGGGCACATGGGCATTATTGAAACAAAGAGTCTTATGTATAAATTGACAATGTAATATTAATCATCCACAATAGCTGAACTCAAGTCTTGGACATTAGCAAGTGATTGTTGGGAGCGTATTCGTGTAGATTATCTAGGACCCATCAATATGAAATATGTATTTATTATAGTGGATAGTTTTAGCAAATAGGTCGAAGCTTTGTTACTCGAACAATATCTAGTGCAAAAATAATAAAAATATAACGTCGTATATTTGCTAGATTTGGTTTACCGAAAATATTAGTTCACATCACTTTAAGGGTATCAAAAAAGAATAGTTAAATAAGTTGACAGCAAGTATTATTTATAAGCCTGTCATTGAATAATATGTGCAACAAAACAAATTGCAATTTTTGTTAATGTTCCGCCCACGATTTATTTTTGAAAATATTGTTTATAATTTAACAATATTCAGACATATATTCTAATTGAGTGCCGGGCCTTAGTTTTTTTTTTAATATTTCTGAAAATAAACATGCTAGTAAAATATTCGTAAAATCATTTTTTATTTATTACAACTGTATGTACCCATACACCAATTTTGTTTGTCTTTATTTAACAATTGTATTTATAACTGTAGTGGTATATTTGTTGCAAATATTATTCAATGACAGGCTTATAAAAATACTTGCTGTCAACTTTTTTAACTGTTGTTTCTTGATACCTCTAAAGTGATGTCTTATAAACAAAATTGTTAAATAAAAACATTGGTGTATGGGCACATACATTTGTTATAAATAAAAAATGATTTTACGAATATTTTACTAACTTGTTTATTTTCAAAAATATTAAAAAAAAAACTAAGGCCCGGCACCCTATTCGAAAATATGTCTGTTGATTGTTGTTAAAGTCTAAACAATATTTTGAAAGTTTCAAAAAAATCGTGGGGGCTAACAGCTGACAAAATTATCTTTTAATTTGTTTTTTTCTTCTTTTATGGTTACCAAGCCATAAGCAAACATTTGTAGGAAAAAATATTTCTTTGTACACTCCGTTTAGTAACAATGCACCGAGAAACAGTCCTCACTCACGGGTCGCCCGGAATTATGAGAATTGTTTAACTTTACACCGGTAGAAATATATTATACTGAATATTGGCTGTTATTAGTGATACATCAGGATCAGCTGTAATAGTACAGGTAGCATATGTGATAACACTATTTTAAAAATTATTATAAAATCTAACTTGTCTCGCCATCTGTTGGCACGCGGCATATTTATCGGACGCCGCCTACCCTTACTCAGAAGGGTGTGGCATACTCAGTCGTTTGGCTCATGCTATGTTATCTCTTATGGGGGTAAAATTGCATTGTCTATAGTTCCAGTGAGTATCCACTTCAGCGCTGGTGTCGCACATGTCGCAGTGTTGGTTTGCTGCTCGGCTATGTTTACTTATTTTGTCAGTAATGTCAGCGCTGTCAGTTAAGATATACATTGTCTATGGTCAGTTCATCACCTTCCTAGATCACGTTTGTGTCAGTGAAGCAGTTAACTTGCTCTGTACTGCTATTTGTTCATTCTTGCTAATCAATTTTCTTATTACAATACAAAAACGGTGAGGAAGTGTATTTATTGTGCGTATAGAGAGAAAATATATATATATATATATATATATATATATATATATATATATATATATATATTTATATACAGTGTATTACTTCTATTAACCTTCCTACTAAAACAGAAATAATTGTATTATTATTATAATTATAAATTTGTAAACACTTTTTTCTAATGAAAAACCATTAAATGTGGAGATCGTTTATTGGTTTTTCATTAACAAAACTAATACGTGTTTGCGACTTTATAATTATTAATAAATAAATATAATAATAATATAATTATTTCTATTATATAAGTAAACCAATTTATATATAATTTAAAAGAACGCGCCAATTGCGACACTAGCGCTGAAGTGGATAGTCCTTGAACCAAAACTACCTACATCTCTCTTAGCATTAGAGTAGCACATCTAAAGTATTCATCTAGGGTTTGGCTATTGCAGTCGCGCATGAACCATCGATTATTATAAACAAATTGGTTGTGTGTGCATCTATTTGTTTTATTATTTGTAAGTGTCTAACATCATTACTACGCCAGGGTCTCAATGTGCACCCCATATTCCTGGCTTGTACGGTGATAGTAGGAATATTAATCCTGGGGAGTAATCGTGCAGTCGCAATCCCGAAATTGGTTCTTGTAACCATTTCCATTATGTGGTCAATTGGTGAGATATTGTATAAATCTTTTACTGAATAATGTAACACATGAATAATGTAGCAAATTTTCACTAATCAATTATCTAGAATATATGACACAATGTATACAAAATATAAAGAAGTAAACAAATGCATTATATATTTACAAATTCTATTTACTTGAGCCATTGATTGAAGTATAAATACTTCGGTCATTGATTGAGCTTATTCATTCTTCAGTGGCACAACTAGATAATATGGTTGGATGGATATATTAGCTGAATGTCACCTATTTTTTCAGTTTAAATGGTAGTATAGTACATAATTTAGTTGAATTAGTGATGATTTTAAAATTAATGTTAAATACCATACTTAATATACAGATAATACCAATCAAATGCTGACATTTATATAATTAAATTTCCTGCATTACAGAATATTACAAAATTCAATCTTAGTCGCATCTAATAAATAATACTCATTCTAAGAAATAAATACATTTTTTAAATTAATTTGCCCCACCATAATAGAATATATTTCATCAATGTGTCCCATAAAATTCGTTACAAACTTAGTAATTCCTTTATCTCTTAAATAAGTCACTGTGTGGGCATATGCCTTATGTGGGAAACTTAGACATAAATAGAGAATATTAATTTGACTATCATACATTTGTAGGACATATAGTCTTCAAACACAAGATTAATTGATAATTTATAGCAGTCCATACTAAAGAATATCATTAAATTATTTTTTTTGAATCTCAGAATATATATGTAAGCAATTGAAAAATTGAATGGTTATTCCATTTCAATGATGTTTGTTGTAGTAAACAATTTATATGCATGCCATCTATACAACAACGATAACAATGGACTGCCCATGAGGAAGGTGGTTGTTGTTATATGAATTATATTGTAGTGTGTTTTAGAAGTGCATTTATTGCTGAGCTTATTTTTCAACAAATGTGTAAGAGTAATTGAATAAAGCAATTATTGAACTAGAGAACATTATAACTGGGAGCATGCTTGATTTGACCTAAAGCAATGAAGGAACTACTATGTTTGTTACCACTTGATTTATTTTAACAAACATAATAGTTTGATTCATCTCCTTCATAGGCAATTTAATTATGCACACTTGATAGCAAGATTGTTGTTATAAATAAAATCATTTTACTAATTTATACATAAAATACAAACCATGTTACTATGATACTAATAACCATTTGGTTTTGAATCACTTAACAGGTTTCCCTGTTTTATCTAATATATATATATATATAAGCAATACGATAAGTAGGAGATTTCTCATGAATTAGAATACTTATGTATAATAGTTTCAATACAGAATAGTATATTTAGTTGCCCAGATAAAATTAGAATCTGCCAACGAACAACTACAACTATAATTCAAAAAATATAATAATAACCACAGATCCACAAGCAAAATGGTTAGAATGTCCATTCCAATACTGCCCTAATTTTTATTTCTGGTTTAGCTCTAGATTTGTTTTATGATACAATCAAAAGAAGCCAAAAGTAACTATAATATAATAAAATCTAACCCTATGTTTTTTTTTTATATGTGTCTATATACAATTATAATATAATAGAATGTTTTCTTATGTAAACCAAACATCAATTTGTAAACTATAATTTAATAAATAAAGTAAAAAATAGATAGTATAGTAATGTATATATTTTCAGACCATCATCAAACTCGATGGTATCCCACAAGGAGCCAACATAACCATGTATACTGATGGATCCAAAACTAAGACAAGAGCTGGCTATGGAACGTTCTCACCAGAACTCAATCTCAAGATAAGTGCATCACGTCAGTCTTCCAAGCTGAATTAACAGAAATACTAAAGTGTCTTCAAATTTTAGCTTAATGGAATATTAAGGATAAGCATATCCAAATACTCACAGACAGCAAAGCAGCTCTAAATGCACTGAATGCCAACACATTTGTGTTGAAAGAGCTATATTCATGTCTATACTGCCTGGAGGAGCTAACTAAATATAACAAACTAGAACTCTGCTAGATCAAAGGACATAGTGGCACCAAGGGCAACGAAATAAGCAAATGAACTTGCCAGGAAGGGATCCTTACATCCTCTAACAACCCAAGAGAATGAAATACTTCAGCAGGTACTCCTGAAAAATAATAGAGCATAGGACACATGCTCTTCACAAGGTAAGATGGCGAGAAACGCCGGATTGCAAACAATCAAAGGTAGCAATTAGGTAACCTTGTAAAATTGCAGCCACGGCCTGCCTTAACTTATCTAGAACTAATCTATTGACCTAACTGCCGGCTAAACAAAAACCTACACACGATGGGTCTGGAGGACAGCCCGTTATGTAGAGGGTGCAATGAAGAACTAGAAACAGCAGAGCATGTAATATGCCTCTGCCTAGCTCTACTAAACACTAGGCATCTAATATTAGGGTAGTGCTGGCCTAGTATGGTCAGCTTGGCAACTCCTCTCCCGCCAGAGTTTTGCAGCTCGCACGCAAAATTGACTGGCGGGACGAGTCAGCAGCCATAAAGGGAGGTTTCACAATGGGCCCATTTTGAGGCCTAAGTGTCTGTAGCTATGCTACTCTTCAGCCAACTATCCAGAACGTATATTTTATACTAATAATTTGAGTCTATACATAAATGAAAATGGACATATCTCCTTATGTTTAATGAAAATTTTAAGTTTTGTAATAGAAGGGTTAGTTTAGGTTTTGCACATATACATAATGTTTGGGGGAAACCTTGGTATATACATATGTAAATCAATGTACAGACTTCACTATTTGTTTGCTCTACCAATACCTATGACAGCTTCAATAAAGTCAATAACAAATGTTGTATATACCAATAGAACTTTTGTCAAAGCTTATATTCTTGAAAGTCTTACTATTTCAGAATGTAAGGCACACAATGTCAGTGTTTTGATAAAAGAAAATAAATACAAGTCTTAATTTGTTAATAAATTATCCGTTCCAATCAATGTAGAACTAATCTAAACTAATTGACAAGCACACTAAGCGCTAATGGTTTAAAAAGCAATGTGACTGGCAGATGATATAGGGTGCAATGAAGAACTAGAAAGAGAAGAGCAGGTAATATATCACTATCTTGCTCACTAGTAATAGTAAGAGAGCTAGTATTAAAAAAGTTCTGGCCAAGAATAGTATCCTCAAAAGTCAAAGTCAACAGCACTAATCCCAAATTTATTAAAATATAAATATAGAGATACAGTTCCATATTATTTATTGACAAGACAAGTATCTTCTTTCAATTCAATATTAATCTGAAATGAGTGATTAGTTGAACTGCAAAAATGTTTCTAATTGATCATAATTTGAAATTGATTGGTTTGTTTATTTCATCACCAGCTAACTCTTAATCCCAAGAAAGAACAGAAATACTTTAAAGAGTATCGTACAATAACAAATATTCACAATATCTAAATGGTTTCTCTATTTCACATTGTAATAACTTATAGCTTTTAGAAAAATATAAATAATATCATTTCACCAATTTAAACATAATACAATTCATGTTACTACAATAATGACAAGCGGTTGGTTGTGAATAACTTTCTTACATCCTCTGCTTTATGATAATCGAACAAGATACTCTAGTAAATGTAAAGACACTCAACTTAATACTTTGAATGTAGAACAATATAGAAGTATCAAATCACATACAGTCTTCAAAATAATATTTGTCAAATATTTAAATCTGTTGCAGTGAAATATGTCATTCCAAAAGAAATGCAAAAGTTTAGTCACCGAACCGTTCACATTGCTTCATCTAGCAATTTATTGTTACAAACAACTAGTTTCGCTCTAGGCATTGTCAAGTCACCCGGGAAACTTGACACTGCAGCTGTAGACATTGTCAAGTTGTTCTTGATAGCAAGAATGTTTGCTTATTAGTATGCACAGCACCATAATGAAGATTATGAAAATTAAATTCAAAGGAATAAATCGAATTCAAATGATTAATACAATACATGTTGTAGATACATTTAAAATTGTTTGATAGCTCAATTTTGTAATTTATGATTGATTTAAAATTTATAAATAAAATCATTTCAGCAATGTATACATATAATACAAGCAATGTTATAAAACAAAACAAAACTATGATACTGACAACCACTTGATTTTGAATCACTTAACAAGTTTCTCTGTTTTATTTATTATATATAAGCAATAAGATTAAATAGTAAATTTCTCATGAATTAGGATACTTATATATAATGGTTTCAATACAGAATAGAATATTTAGTTACCCAGATAAAATTATAATTTGCCAATGAACAATACAACTGAATCATTGTAGTTCTATTGCTGAATAGATAAATAAAATAATAACAACAGATCACAAGCAAAATGGTTAGAATTTGTCAGTAGTGAATGGGTTGGCACATGGTTATTAGCAGGTCTTCCAGAAAAATAAGCACCCATGTTAATGGGGCTAGAGACATGTCAGAAAACCAGTTTGAATGAACATTCTGGTCTCAGTGGCCCAAAAAAATATAATCCATTGGTTTGTTCCGCTATTATCTTACATTCATAGATGACTTTTCTAGATAAGTGATTGTTTATTTCTTGCAGAAAAAGAGCCAAGTGTGATATGTTCACATAATTCAAAGCCATGGTGGTGACAGAAACAATTAACATGGTGCGAACTGAAAAGAGGTAAGAAATGATACAACATGAGAATGAAGGAGCTGTTGTGTAGCAGGTATCCAACATCAATCAACTGTTTCTTGTACACCACACAGGGGAGGTAGAGAGAATAAATCAAAGCATTGTGGAGAGAATAAACACACGTCAATTGGAGCACAACTTCAACACAACACATAGAGAATATCGGTCAAAGTCGACACTGACACCACAGGAGCACTGCAAAAATTCAGGCCGCAGCCATCTCAAGGTTGTTGGATGCCAGACCATGGATTTATCTAAGGAATTGGATGAAATGGGACAAAAAACAGGGAAATGTTGTTCATGGGATATTTCTAAGGAACCAAAAGATACCAGCTGATTAATCATCAAACAGGTGTATCATAAAAAGCAGAGATGGTCGATTTTTTATAGCAAGAATCTAGCGGAAAGAGTTGGAATCGTTTGCAGATTCCAAGTGAACTGACAGCAATTTAAGATGCAATATATGAGGCTGAATATAGTGAAAACTCTACTGAAAGTGATAATGGGACGCAGGAAACAGGTGCAGAAATCCATTGATCATCTACTGTTCAAAAACAAAAAGTCTGGGCAGATCACTTATACTGCAGACTACTAGCAAAACATGCTCTACAAAGCAAAGGTATAACAATTGTGCATGACTCTTGATGAATGAATGATGTCACATTAATTAAAATTAAAACTAGTTGACCGGACACAGACTCTTAGAATTCTAGATACTAACTGCGTATTTAATGAATGATATGAAGGATATAATATTGAAAGATACAAAACCAGACTAGTTGTAAGGCACAGACAAAATACATAGACTATCAGACACTTCATACTCGCCAGTGGTAAGGTATAGGGTTAGAGCATAGATTGTCAAGCACTCTTCAAGTACACTACATGGATATTGTCACTGCATATCTAATTGGAAGATGGAACATACATCTTCCAACAGCCAGAAAATTTAATAACAAAAAGCAAAGAAACAAAGGTTTGTATATTAAAAAAGTTAATGTATGGGTGTGCTGGAATAGAACCATATCAAATGTTTGAATACCATTGTATTTCAACAAGTCAGAGAACCCAAGAATAAATAACAATAGCTATATAGACTTGTTAATTGCATCAAGCAATAAAAACAATCTTCTGTAAAGAAAAGTCTGCTACGTTTCCAGATTAAGGAATGAGGCAGCAAATATTTTAGGAATAATAGTGAGCAGGGTTGTTGACATTATTTAATATGTTTGATTGTAAACCAGCGTCAACACCAGCAGATGCTAATCAAAGTCTGGATATGAGTTTAGAACCCTGATCTCCAGAGGAAATAGAGATTTGAAGAATATTATATACCAGGAAGCTGTAGACAGTCCCCTGTATTTATAAGGGACCATAGCTGGCACTAGTTTCACTGCAGGGTTTGGTAAGTAGATTTATCAACGACCCTGGTAGAAACCATTGGATAGCAGTCAAAACGAATTAAAGGTATTTAAAGGAAACCATTGATTTGAAGGATAAATAAAACGATTTTTTACTATGTTTTTTATCACACTTCAGTTACACTTTGCAACTAGTTTCGGCTAAGCTCTAGCCATTTTCGAGCTCCTCCGATGACTCCGGAGGAGCTCGAAAATGGCTAGAGCTTAGCCGAAACTAGTTGCAAAGTGTAACTGAAGTGTGATAAAAAACATAGTAAAAAATCGTTTTATTTATCCTTTAAAATGAATTATCACAAAGTAGACGCCTTAACAATCCAATCATTGATTTGAAATTAAAATGTTCTAATACTTGTCCAATTATTGCTTGTAGTGATGCTGGTTGGGGAAATAATAAGAAGAGGCAATCATGAACGGATCAAGTGCTTATTTTTCAAGAAGGACCAATATTCTTGAACAGCAGAAAGCAACAAACGGTAGCATAATACACTATTTAGGTAAAATATATGGTACTATTGTACACTGAACAACAATTCATAAACTTAATTAAATAAGTAAAAAAAGATAGTATACTAAACTAGTATAGTAATGTGTGATGCAATCGAATTTAGAATATTAGTAATAATTTGAGGGTATACCTAAATGAAAATGGACACACGCCCTTCCAACATCTGCATTTCTTTATTAATGACACATATTTCACTATGATAGATTCAAATAGTTGGTAAATATTATTTTAAAGAGTGTATGTGATTTGATTATTCTATACTGTTCTATATTCAAAGCATTAAATCGTCTATCTCAATTCTCAAACATTTACTGATTAATTTTGTTTCATTACTATAAAGCAGGGAAAGCAAGAAAGTTATTCAAAATCATCCACTTGTCATTATTGTAGCAACATGGATTGCATTATGTTTTAATCTGTGCAATGATTTTATTTATATATTTCTAATAACATAAGTTAGTACAATGTGAAATGAATTAATTTAGAGATATTGTGAAAATTTGTTATTGTATGATACTTAGCCTTAGCTAAAGTATTCCTCATTTTTTTGATTGGGAATAAGGGTTAACTGGCGATGAAATAAACAAATCAATCAATTTCTCATGATGGTCAATTAGAAATATTTAAGCATTTCAACTAATCACTCATTTAACACTTCACACAATGTTTTTTCTTAACTGGGGTCATTCTGCTTCAGCAAAGAGATTGATCAGTTTATGATGAAAAGCAGTAAGAATTTTTATTAGCTGTCATTATCATGCATACTGCAGACAAGGTTTTATTGATTTGAAATTAGTGAACTTCCATGGATGTATATTCTAGCATGGTTACTATATGTAAAACAAAATGAACATAAGTTTGCAATAAGCAGAGATACCCACAATCATTTCACAAAACAAAATTCAAATATTCGACGAAACTTTATGTGACTAGTCAGTTGAAAAGGAAGGATAGCTTTAACTACTATGTTGTCAAATATTATAATAAGCTGCCATTGGACACATGAAACAAAACCTATCTTCAGGAAAAGGCATTTTATTTGGAAAATGAGTTAATGATTTCGATTGGTTAATTTTATACATAATGAAATCTTGTTATTCCAATGATTCAAAATTTAATTTGCTTCATTCAGAACAACTATTTATTTGTGATTTTTTAATTGTTTGACATTTTTGTATTGTTTTTAATTTAGATCAATAATTGTCTGAATATTTAATGTGTTTTTACTATGTATTGAATGCTATTTATCCTTGATTTCATATGTGTAAGAAAAACACTGTATGAGACCAAATAAACAACTAAATTTTAAAAAAATATAAAGAAAAATGTACAGACTGCACTATTTATCTCTCTCTCTCTCTGCCAATGTCTATAACAGCTACAATAAAGTCAATAACAGATGGTGTATATACCAGAAAGTCCTACTATTTCAAATCATTGCTTAGTCAAAATTCTAAAAGTAAGAGAGGTAGTACTAAAGAAGTGCTGGCCAAGAATAGCCAGTATTGGTACATCCTCTCTGAGAAGTCCTAAACTTGATTTCCTAGTGTGAGGATTTACATAGAAACTTTAGGACCTAAAGTTTCTACTTAGGATAGATTCCTGGGATGAGTAAGTAGCTTCAAAAGTCAGTCAAAAGCACTAATCCCAATTTTATTAAAATATAGAGTTACAATTCTATATTATTTATTGTTGAGACTAGTAACTTTCTACAACTCGATAGTAAACTGAATTGAGTAATTAGTTGAAATGCAAAATTATATCAACTGACCACAATTTGCAATTGATTGGTTTGTTTTATTTCAGCAGTAGCTAACCCTTACCTCGAGAAAGAAAAAAGAGAAATACTTTCAAGGCTATCATACAATAACAGATTTTCACAATATCTCTAAAATGGTTTCTCTATTTCACATTGTAATAACTTTGTTTTTGGAAAAATATAAATAAATTAATTTCACTAATTTAACCATAATGCAATCCATGTTGCTACAATAATGACAAGCAATTTGTTTCAAATAACTTCTTTGTATCCTCTGCTTTATCGTAATGAAACAAGATGAATCAGTCAATGTTTTGAGAATTATGATACTCAATTTAATGATCTGAATATAGAATAATATAGAAATATCAAATCATATTGTCTTTAAAATAATATTTGCCAAATATTTTAATCGGATGCAGTGAAATATGTGCCATCTAAAAGAAATGCAAAAGTTTAGTAGTCACCGAACCTTTCACATTGCTTCAACATAGGTATAGCATCAAACATCCATGTATTATGTATTAAATTGAAAAAATAGAGTAATACTTTTAATATAAAGCAGTGTTAATTGAAACTAACCTTATTTTATCTCTACATCGGTATACGGCAGAATTAAACAGAAACATCATGGCTTCCACTCCACTAACGGTTACACGACAAGCAGACACACGAAACACATTTCTTCTTCAACTTATAACGCCACTTGCGGAAATCCAATAGTTCGTTGCTGGCGTTACATTAGGAAATTGCTGGAACCTTGCCGATCGATAATATTTCCAGGCTAGCCAGACCTTAAACAAAAAATATTGATGCGTCAGCCAATCAGGGATCAGGTATTCTCCCTTCTCATTACAAATGCTTGACGCGCATTTCCGTGCAGCCTGGTGCATCCTTGTATAGGGGCGTGGGGGGTTATTTTAGAAATACAACCGAATTTACACCCTAAACTATACATTATCGTAACATACTGTCCACGCGTAAATAACCCATTATCAAAAATCGTTCTAATCTTTGATAGTATGCTGCAACAGCATACTATCCGAGATTAGATTCACCATTTACAAACAATTGGTTGTTACAGCTACTACTTGTTCTTTGTATAAATAATTTAGAACAATTGTCTATGTCGTAAACAAAAAAAACTTTTCCAGAGATGTTTTGGCAACAATTTCCTGTACATTCTATAAATAAACAAATTACACCCAGCATTATAGTTTCACAATATCAACGTTGTGTAACGTTGCAAACATTTCTCTAATAGGAGTATATACATCACAATGCTCTATTTTGAATAATTTGTAAATATTGATTTCTTCTCACAAACCTATTAGTTTATAAATAAAACAATATGTTATTTTATTTTGTTATTATTAATGGAAGGGCGGACGGTCGACTAGGAATAGTTACGTGGTCGATGCTTGCCCACCACTGTAATATACATTTTGCTTATTAATTTGACTTTTACTGTGATCTCTATTAATTAATATAAATTTTATTATAAAGATTGAGTGTTATCACTAGAGAAGTATATCAAAGTATCATCTACAAACATTTGGATTTTTCAATTTGTTGGTATGTGCACAATATCAATATCATTAATATATAAAATGAAGATAATTGGTTCGAAAACTGGTCCCTGTGGCACTTGAAGTCCTGCTCCCATATTGAAGTCGTTGCATTCTTTTTGGCAAATAAGATCTGAACGACTGTAATAATGTTTCCTTTATACCCATGTTTTCAGTTTATTGCATAGAAGTCTTTATTTATTATCTCAAAGACTCGTTCATACTCCAAAAACATAAACTTATTTACATTTATAGCACTTTTCCAGTTCACCAACACTGATTGCAAATTTGTCTCACATGAATTATTGGTTCTGAAGCCCGCTTGGTGTCCTGTGAGTATGATACTTCAATCAACTTCTTCAATGATCTCATTAATTGTTACCTGTTGACTTGAATATATCAATTTTGAAATCGTCTAAAGTCATATTTATGTTGAAGTCTTCTACTATAATTAAAGAACTATTATCCCTATTGAATGATTCTATTAAGCTTTCAAATGTATTAATACACTCACTGTGGTTTGAGTTTGGAAAATGATATAGTGTTATTATTAAATATGGTTTATTTTTATGGTTATTTTTATCTCCATGATCCAGAAGTTGTAGTCTGGTACACACTTCAAAATGTTTTTATATTTATATTTTTCTTTAATGTATATTAATAATAATAATATAATTAATGTATACGCCATCAGTATGTTTTCTTGTGAATAAACAATTTACAAAGTTATATCCATCTATTTGCAATTCATGCATTTCAATGTCATTTGTAATAAGATCTCTGATAGACAGATGCTGGTGGGCTTCATTGTATTAATTAATAATTCTAGTGCAGTTTTCTGTGTTGTCAGTTTTTGAATATTTAAATAAAATAATTCTGCAAACAAATTTCAACAAAACTTCCACAGCATAGACAATCTCTATGAAATATTGAATGATTTATGTTGAGTCTTGATTTACTTTCTCATTCATATTCTTACAATTTATACATACTGGTACATTCATCATGATGTTTCTTAAAACAAGTAAAAGATAGTTATTCTTTTTTACATATCTTATGACTATATAGTCCGTATCTAAAATGTCTTATTACATTAAAGTATTTTTTATATTTTCTTATTACTGTCAACTGTTATTCTTCTCCTTCTAGGTGTTCATTCTGCTGGGTTATTATTTTTACAACTTTCATATTTATAATATTTTCTTCAACACCTACTATAATAGCTTTCCGATTCCATAGTTTTGTTGCAACCGTAGCATATTTATCACCAAATACCTCTACAACTCTTTTGACTGATGACAACACCTTATGGCACGCGTGGCATAAGTGGCACGCATGATAAAATTGTTGGCACGTAGCCTCGTGTGCTGAACGGTCAAGAAATTAAAAACAAAAATTTTCAATAAACATTTTTGATACAATTTATTGTCAGTAATTCAAATCTAATTTGTTGTCTCCAATTTAATTGGCAAACACGGAATACCATTTTGTGAAGAAGAATTTTTGAAAAAGGCATGATTAAAATGTTCACCAGTTCTCTTTAAGGATTTAAAAAATTAACCAAAAAATAAATGATCTACCCCTGGTGAGAAATACTATGAAATATATAATCCTGGCTTCAAATATAACTCAACAGCAATATACGTTCCTCTGAATTTGTTTCTCTCTGTCTGTATCAAAGTACATACATAATTGTATCATCCCATATGGCGATTTAAATTCATTATTCTGTTGGGAATAATATTAACAACAGCAGGAATAACAAATGTCCTTACAGACAGAGAGAGAGAATTTGATTTTAGTAAAATTGTATCTGTAACTATTAATGGGGCTCGCAGTATGATTCGAGCGGAGAATGGATTCATAAGCTTCTTAAAAAGACATATCGGAGACTCAGTCCTAGGTTTGCATTGTATCCATTGCTTCCATTGTATTGTATTCAACAGACTTTATGCTCAAAATCAAGTTTTTAAACATTGGAAAATGGTATGCGCGTTGTAACCAAAACGGTGAATTTTATATCAGCACGCGCTTTAAATTGTTGGCTAACGTAAACTCAGTTTATAATGGATTACGATATGTTCGATGGTTAAGCCGTGGAAAAGTACTACAAAAAGTCGACGATTGTTTAGGTGACATCAGGCTTTTCTATACAGAATAAGAAAATTATCGAGTTGTGGGTATTGAATGGATTTCAAAATTGATGTTTCTTACAGGTTTGTACTCACATATGAATAATTTAAATTAAAAACTGGAAGGAGTTAACGAAACAATAATTGCTATCTTTGATTTGATCGAAAAATTCACTACTAAATTTTCAAACATATCAGTCAAATACTTTGAAGTAATTTATACGAATGCAAAAAGATTAATATATTGCGACACACACGAAATCCCCCATCACACTCAATTAACAAATACGTTTTGTGCAGTTATCAAGTCGCTAGGCTTGGAATGCCATACCCTCAACTTACATTTGTTTGAAAACTTAAACAACGCATGTGTTATCCATTTTCTCGTCAATTTAAAGTTACGAGGATGACCCAACTACGTAACTATTAGCGCCAAAAACAACAAAAATCGCACTACATAATTTTGTTGTGTTAATTTTTACTTGTATCCTATAGAATGTTAAATTAAATGTTGTTTAATTATACAATATTTTATATAGTAAAGAATTATTTTTTTGTAGAGCTTTTGGCATGCAAAAAGGTTCGCCATCCCTGTTTTAGAGAATTTAGTACATTCTACAATATCACTATGCAAATTCAATCTCTCCCTGGCAAGAATGTTACGTATCTTTCATAAGGGTTGCAGTATGTTTTGTGGGTTGAACCACACAACATATTAGGTTGAATCTCCTTGATAAAGCATACATATTTTCCCTCTCAAGACTTATATGTAGCGGTTAGCCTCATCTAGTGTGGATGATTTACTACGGGAGAAAACTGTAATCACTACTAAGTTCGCATTGCAGCTGTCTGGCATACGATGAAAACCTAGAAAATCTAACGATATGACCGTAAATTTTGAAATACAATAACATTTATTAGTTATTAACATTATTTTCAATAATTGTCTGCGTTACTATGTAGTATACCCATTCTCCACTAGATGGCAATGAAAAATGGTAATTAATTAATAAACCCCTCCTAGGGGGTTAGTTGTATCATTTTTGTATATAACTACTCGAGATATTGTGTGAATTCATCCTCACTAGCTGAGCTACACTGATGAGATCTAATAAAACCGAAATCTAGATATGTAGATTGCTAAGAGGTGGATTCACACTTATATATAATAAAATGCAAATACGCCGCCCGTATCCAAGAATTGTCTAAGGGATTACAATCCCTCAAACGAATATTAGTTTTGTTTACGAT
The DNA here is from genome assembly GCA_963942505.1 of Lordithon lunulatus. NCBI lineage: Eukaryota > Metazoa > Arthropoda > Insecta > Coleoptera > Staphylinidae > Lordithon > Lordithon lunulatus. The sequence continues at coordinate 42,340,972 of OZ012674.1, read as the reverse complement.
AGTTATTGGCAAACACAGTGCAGGTAACACATACCTCAATGTTTTGATGTTTTGTTTGTTGATTGTTCTACTTTTTCCAAAAGAATGTCACATATTTCGGGTGACAAATGTTTCTCGACGCAGTGCGACTCAATGAATTATATTTTCTTAACAAATGTTTACTTATGACGTATTAACCATATAAGTATTTAAAAAAATTATGTTAATTTTGTTTGCTGATATTGATATTATTTGCAATAAATCATATTGCAAATTTTAAGTTCCGCCCACATTTTTTTAACTTTCATATAATGATTAGAATTTAACAACAATCATCAGACATATCTCATATCATAGCTGTAACTCTGTAACCCTTGATAATTGGATACATATTCAAATGAACCTTGTTATTTAAAATCGTCCATATTACCTCTTCCTAAAATTATGGACACTCCTCCTGAAACAGCCTGTATCTACTCGCCGCTATAAATAAATGAACACTCAGTAAACGACGATTTTGATGAAAATTTCAGAAAAGTGGATTTTATTCCTATTAAGATATGTGTCGCTGGTGTGAGACGCAGTGTTGCCACTATTTCCCTATGTTGACGAAGATAGTCGGAAAATAAAAATGAACGACGACGTTTGCCTCCCGTACGTTCTTGACGCTCTGATCGTGCTGTTCGGCTTGTAGCTCTTCGGGATCGTTTTTCATCAACAAGGGAAATTGGCAATAGATAGAAATAATCTCCTTACGATCGACGTATTGAAGAATTCGATCTTTTGGGTTTAGATCACACCGACTATTGCTTTGTTTACCTCATCTCCTCGCCATCGTACTGCACGGCGCAAGAGTTGCTATATAATTTTTAAATACTCTTAATGTTGATCTGCTCCATGGCTTTCCCGTTCGACAGACTTATCACGAATCGAACATGTTTGGGAAATGGTAAGACAGAGGATAAATAATGTACAACCGCCCCCAAACAATGTAGAAGCCCTTCAACAACGAATTTAATGGCAGAGGATAGTATCCCTCAGGCTACCATAGATTCGCTCATTTCAAGTTTACCTAATCAGCTAGCCGAATATGTAAGAAACGAGACGGTCGACGCATTAATATAAGTGTTAACAATAGTTGTAGATTGCTGAAATGTTCATCGTTTCTTAACCCTTGGATTTTTAAATTCGAAAATATTGTTATATTGGTGTAATAATCCTTATTCACACACAACAAAATTCAAAAGTTTCTAACACTGCGAATGGATTTTCTTTAAAATACCTTGTTGATATCGATAGACACAGTAAGTAGAAGCCGTGGTAATGCGGGAGGAGAAAGTCGCATATGCTATGTTTTTTTACCTACTTTCTTGACCCCATAGTGGTACTTCTACGGCGAATGTCTGGACGGCCTCCCACATGCTGTGGTCTTCCAGAATTGCCCGTGCCATGAACTCGGTGGTAATGTCCTCTCCTCCCGCGGGCCTTTCTGACAGCGTCCCGATGTGATTTCCCACACTCCCTGCATTCCAGTAAGATGTGTCTGGTATCGTCGACTGTTCCGGTGTCGGAGTGGTCACAGCTAGGGAATGCCTCCTTGCCGATGCGATGAAGGAAGTGCCTGAAACAGCTATATATATATATATATATATATATATATATATATATATATATATATATATATATATATATATATATTTATAATATATACTTTTGTAAGTTCGGCGCGCCACAGCCGTTGACACTAGCGGTCGGCATTTCGCAGCCACTCCGCGAAATTTCGCCAGGGCCGCTGCTCTGTACGAACACACCCTCCACGGCATTCAAGCGTGCAGCCACCGCTATTATCAAGGACATATCCATGCAGTTTTATGAATCATCTACTACATCGTCAGCGGAATGACTAATGCTTGCCGCATGCGACGAGCCGGAGTCATAGACAAGATAGATAGGCAACTTAATGTAGTCTTTTTAGAAGCCAGTGTCTGCGCCTTCTCGTGACGGGAATGTCAGCTCAGCTCTGAACCCTTGAGTTATGGTTCAGTGCTAAGCTAATTAATTCAAATAAATAATAGTATTTTAAAAAAGTATTTAAAATATGAAATTCTGTTTATTTAAATATCTCGATGTATTTTTGAATAGTATTTAATTAAAATGTAATATAAATCTGCGTTCTTAAATGATTTATATAAATTAAAGGCACTATTCAATAAATTGTTATAAAAGTACCATTTAAATACATCTCAATGTTCAATAAACTGTTTTTCATGTTTAAATACTGTTATTTCTAAATATATATTTCATATTTGGGTCAATAAATAAAGAAAACACAACATATAACATGAAAATATAACTATTATATTAGTCAATTGTAAAATGTATACACACAGCATCATGAAAATATTATCATATGTATTTTAATATAGTTCTGGGCAACTGTTCTATAGATGATGAATCTCTTTATGAAGTGTTATCCTTGAAAATTGCTGAGATTCTAGTCTAAAGAAATAACAGTAGAATTATAATTATAAAAACTTGCATAGATAATGAAACCTTCATTTTATTGATACGACTTGGATTTACATGGTTTTTGGTAATTTTGTGCAATTGCTTTACAAAAAGTTCAGAATTTAAATAATAAGCATCTTCTATATGCTTCCATTTTGCAACCCAAGATACCCCATTAGTGAGGAGATTATTGCGAATACATTTTAAAAGATGGGGATAATCGTATAAAAGTATTATTTCAATGTCATCTATCAATATAATACCTTTAGTTGGTTCATATCTCTGTTTTAATGCATTTGGACTAGTATCTTCAATAAGCATCCGATAAGCTTTACAGTTGGTTGATCCTTGGTCACAAACTGAAGCTATAATATTGAAACCAATAGCAGTTACGTTTCTAACAATTTCTTTAAAAAGCTTCACATATCACGAGCACTTGTTGAGGATTGGCAAAAATATAGAATCATGAATACACTTACTATAATCCATAATTACTTGGAAAATTGTCAATAAACAATTCACAACTGCACAATACACACCAAACATCTAAAACAAGTTTTAAATATTATGAACAGAAATACTATGTCTATATTATAATAATCACTATAAAACAGCAAAACGTGTCAGACACCATGCGGCCGAATGACAGCAATGACAGGCTCCAACTGGATCGAGAAAATGTGTGTGCAAGAGTGGTGCCAACAAGATTTTTACTGAGAAAACCAACTCATAAAAATAAAATCTCCATAAAATAGCGCCATCTCGTGACGGGATTTGGCAATACTTAGCGCTTCACGATCTTCCTATTAAGATTCAGCACCCTGGCCGGAGTTAGTGTGCGTCATAACGCTGATAACGCCTTCGATTGAGCTAGTGGTTGGTCGAAATTGTTCCGTATTAGAATAATGTTTAATTTTGTTGGTTGTCGGTTAAATTTAAGTATTACAGTACCGTGTTAGTGTCATAGTGTAGTGCTAAATTCAACAGTGAAATTGACACTTGTGTAATTGTTTGTGCACCGTTTTTGATTCATATTGGTAAGTGCTTTCTGAATATTTGAATAAGTGTTAAATATGCCCAAATAATGCACATATCGTTTCTTTTGTTGCAGGAAACAATTTATAGTTCGTTCTTTATTGAATCTTGTGGCCGTTCTGGCCAAATGCCGGAATTTAATATGAATTTGATATGAGTTTTCTGATAACTGGAACTCTAGCAATGATTAATTTGTTACAACAGATGCACTCACATATTGCACATTTCCTTAAATTACTGATTATCTATGAAATATCGTTAAGTTGCATATTCTTTCGAACAAGTGAATTGAAGAACATTAAAATTTCTTGAATGTTGTAGATATCTTTATTAACTGCATAATGTTCTTATAATATGAAACTGAAACATTACCTCTATTATATACTTAGATATGAGACCCTATTGCGGCACAACATCTGCCCAGGCACCAGCGAGACCCTCTTAGCCCGATTCTTTTTAATCTTGTAATGGACGAACAGCTCGACTACCTCGACACGAGACCGGGTGGTAGAAAACTCGAGGCAGGTTGTTGCATAAGTGCGTTAACTTTCTCCGACGACCTCATCATCCTCGAAGACATCTGAGTGTCCCAGAAAAATTGGATCTGGTTCGAAATTTCCTTAAATCTAAGGGTATGGCCTAAACGCCAATAAATTCTTCGACCTGTCTGCGGGAGCCACGGGCAAACGCACGGTAATTAGAACGGAGCATGTCCGTACTCTCACGTCCCGACAGTCAGCCGTCACAACCACGTGGCAAAAATAGCGGCCAAACACTGTGCCACGGTCAGTCGAGGAGAAACCCCATGTCAGACACCAGAACGGAAAACTCTATAAACCCGACCTGGCCATGCACCAACATGAGAACAACATGGACGAGATATGGAGGTCGAAAAAAGACGTATACTGCTACAGCTATTTTAAGGAGGCTGCTTCCAGGAACTGGCCTGGGAAGGACATCGTATTTATCTCCATAACTGTGGGCGCCCGAGGCTTATGGCCTCGGCCTAACAGGCCAACCGAAGCTGAACTCCTGCTCGACTCGAAGGCCAAGGTTTCAATGGTAAACGCCTGCATAAAATGGGCATCTACAATACACACCATTTTTATGCGGAACATCCAAGGCGCCAACAGGAGACCTGCTAACCATCCGCCTCGTCGACCACCACGGCACCGGCAGCAACACCAATAGGATATATTTATTGATTTATCTATTTTTTCTCTCACTTGCGATACATTGCTATTTCAAACCTCCACTTATGTGCGTCCCTAAGCAATTAGACTTGACAAAAATGTATAGTTAATTCATGTCTATTAGCTCACACTACGATAACAATAACAATAATAAAAATTATGATTATGGTTGTTTATAGGTAACCTTCCCACCATCTACTTATCGTGGATACACCAATTATAATACTTTATTTGATTTATATATGTTCTTCTGTATTCATTCGGCTTGACACGCAGTGAATAATATTTGTACATGCGTTCGCACCTACTGACTAATTATAAGTATCAGCCCTGTTTGCTATGCCTTAAATGGCAACAAGCGTATATTTCTTGTAACAATATATTATGACAATAAACGTTCTAAATAGCCAAATGCCTCGTCATCTAATTAGTGACGAGCATGAATGGATTAACGAGATTCCCACGGCCTCTACCTACTATCTAGCGAAACCACTGCCAAGGGAACGGGCTTGGAAAAATTAGCGGGGAAAGAAGATCCTGTTGAGCTTGACTATAGTCTGGCACTCTAAGGAGACATGAGTGGGAGACGTCTACGTCGCAAGTGAAATTTTAATTTTTCATCGGACATACCACACACAGACATCGCAAAAATCGGGTTTATTTAATCTATTTTAGGCATAAAACGTAACGAAAATTGAAAAAAAAAGTCAATCATCAATATGGGTTTAGAAATCACCACGGCACAATTGAACAAATACACGGTATTGTGAATATAATGAATAATGGTTTAGAGGGAAGCTCTGCTGCTTTCTTGGACATTGTTCAGACCTTCGACCAAAAGTGGCACGAAGACATGAGTTATAAGCTTGCCATATGACATTCATAAAATCCTTATTTGTAAAGCGTGGCAACGATATCAATGACTTGCATCGATTTCAAGCTGGAATACCCCAAAGAAGTATATTAGGACCAGTATTATACTTATTTTTACAGCCGACTTACGGACGCCCAAATAAACGTCCGTACCAACGCAACTATGGCATCTAAAAGCCTTTAAAGCAATTGAACACGCTCCAAACGGAGGCTTATGAAATGTAAAATTAAAGCAAATTTAGACAAAGCAATTCATGTTACACTTACAATGAAAACGTAAAATTGCCCCGAAGTAATATTATATGGTCGACAATTAAATCATTCTAACAATATCTTCGCTTAGACCTTGATCATAGACTTGGTAAAAGCATATATTTAACTTTTTTTTAAATAATTCGGTCTTAAAGTTATTTATACTAGATATTGGGAAAGAAATCTCAACTTAATTTGGATAACAAAACAGTAATTAAGCCAATATGGGATTACAGAATCCAGCTCTGGTGACAACTGCCAATTCAAACATTAAGATACTCTAAAAAATGCGCCAATAAATGGTATGAATAATAACTAATGTACCCTGGTATGTGACAAATAAAGACTGACATCAGTGCCTTCCTACAGTGAAAGAAGACATTCAAGATCAGTGCTAAATATAGTGCGAGAGTTTAATACATCTCAACAAATTTGCAAAAAATCCCTCAAGTAAACTAAATATACTTATACATATTCTTTCTCTGAATGTCAATTCAACTTCTCCATTTGATTACTTTTAGCTCAATCATTCCAACCCTATGTATAAAGTTTTTTTAAATTTATGACGTATGATAAAATATTTTTTGATTTAGAATGAATTTAAAAGAGGTTTAAGACCCATTTCTGGGTAACTTCATATGTAAGAAACTGCAATTTATTTGATAAAGATTCGTTGTTTCGTTTAGAAATGCCGTTTTCCGAAAGCCGGACACTTTCAATTTCTCTCGTGTTAAGTATTCTTGCAGGGAGATATGCAACCGCGAAATTAAAGAGTGCACAACATAAAATACCTAGGATAGAAATAAACGAACACTCAAGCTGGGACAACCATATGAAAAAATATTATAAACCAAACTCATCAATAAATGCAGCATTTTATAGAACGAGGGAGTTAATACCACTAAAAGCCAAAAAAAACTAATTTTAATGCCCTCTATGCGTCCAAAATAACATATTTAATAATAGTATGGGGAAACAGAAGCAAAAACTATGTTGAAATGCTACAGAGACCAGTAACTAAAATTCTAAAAACATGACAAAAACCACCCAAATACACACTGGCAACACAAGGGTACACAAGATACACAACGAGTTATATATAGAAAACAAAATAATCATGAGTATACCTTATAATATTTCACAAAACTAAGCAGAAACAAATCAAAAATAACATACATTACAAATTAAATAGATTAGCACAATTACGAAACTCGAAATTAAAATGAATAAAAATGAAACACGAACAGAAAATTCAACGGTCTCGACGAAACTATAAACATTTATAACTTCTTAAATGATCACACAAAGGAAATGACAGTGAAACAATTTCAGAAAAACTTACAGTTACTATTGAAACAACAAAACGATACATAGTCCTAAAACTTAAAATGTGATACCAAATAAAAGAACAACATCACTACATACAACAACAACAACAACATAAAGCCTCAACATCAGGGACTAAACAAGCGAGGGAATGGCCACTGATCGAGTTTTATATTTTAGCAGATATACTATGTTAACATTGTATTTGAGTAAAAATAAATACACTAAAAGAGATATGTCGTAATGTGCCACATCATATTTTTTGTTTGTTTATACTTACTAAATATGGTAGAAAGTAAGCTTGTAAGTACGGAAAACGTGTATTTTAACGAAAACTGTATAGATTAATAATCTGTGTATAAGGTACAACAAAAATTATTCCCAACCCAACCCTCAACCTTACAAGCATATTGTTAAATTTTCTAACAACTAAAATAACATTAATTAAATAATATAATAGAAAAAAAGTCAAAACAGCTCTTTATCATATCACATATCACATTTCATATTAAATTTGACAATGAGGATTTTTTATCGGAATGTTTCTGCATAATCTTGCATCAATGATTTCGCGCAATACACATATTTAGTCAAAATTGACTAGTTTTGATTCCATTTTACTATCACAAAACGCATAATAGCTTTTAATAATATTTCCAGATTACTACATTTTTCAGTTTTTCATATTTCTATAACAATTAATTTTTGATTTTTCAGAAACAAAATATTACTGAAAACGTGAGGAAAAAATTGACAATAGTATAAGCTAAATATTATTTTGGTTTAAGAGAAATTTCATCGGGTCCTCTAGTGATAACAGAAGCAATTTTCAAATTTGACCGTTTGCCGTTTTTAAAAAGCACATACACACAAAATGATGTATTCTAAAAATATACAATTTCAATGTATTAGTCATTAAACGTAAATAATTGTCAAATTTCGCAGTTGGATATTGAGCGATAACAATATTTTCATTATGCAGCACTGCTGTATTTGTAAAGTAAATATGTCTTACCAAGTCTTTTAAAAAGTTAATGGTAATTTAATTCATTCATTCCTGTCAACACCGCTGTTTGACAGCTATCATTTTTATCTAAATAGTCATAATTCATTCATTTTTCTAGTACCTAATAAATAAGTTTGATAGCTATAAATTGCGTACCTAATATTTGACAGCCGTTTGACAGCTATAATTTTTTATAACGATTACGTTAACGATTTTTTAAATGAATTTACTTGTGGCAACACGTTATTTGACAGTTGTAATTTTTTATCTAAATAGTCATGTCATTTGTTTTTCTATCTACTGAAATAATCATTTTAACCGCTATTAATTGATTAGGTAAAAATTTAACTGTCATTTTGTCTATAATGGTACGGTTTATCCCGTCTACATATATAGATTTATTTCCTGTTTTGACAAAAGTTGACATGACTGACAAAGTCGTAACCTTAAATTTCATCTTGGTTAACTTTTCTTCGTGATACAATGACAGCAGAAATATTGCAAGTAACTGAAATAAATTTGATAGCTGTCAAAGTAGCTCTTTTAAATAATAAATATCAAACTGATGAATTGACAGCTGAATCAATTGAATTGTTTTATGAGACACATGCAGAAATGGCAGTTTTATATTTATTCATTAAATGCCATAAGCTTGAATTTTATAAAGCTGACAGCTGTCATTTTTTAAATTATTTTACGGATTATAACACGCTGAAATGTGGTATATATAAATAGACAGCTGTGATTATGTTGTGCGGTTTATAACACTCACACGATGAAATATAGCACGGTTCTAACAAAACATATCAACAACCACATATAAATGCGATAACCTTGAATAATATACCGTTGACAGTTGTCATGTCGTAATGCTTCGTTTTAGGCACATGCGATGTAATTATTGCTAGTTAATATAAAGTGTTTCATTAATAAATTTAGCATTGGTATTTAAACTACAGAGTTATAATCCGGTTGCTAATCGTAACTACTCAAAAATTGTTGCTCTTTATTAGTCCTAGTTTATCTGGAGGTTTGCAGACACCGTCATTTTGCCCGGTGCTCGGCGTTCAATTGTCGGTTTGCTAACTTATTTACGTCACTTCAGGGGACAACTGGAAAACTGGATTTTGCAACAATGTCGGCACCGGTGCAGAGCACCCCGTCCAGGGATCGACTGGAACTAGCAGCAGTACAAACTTAATGGTAAATTCGCCGGGAAGTACGTTGGCCAACAACCAGATCAGCCCGTCCCGATCATAATGATATTGCAATTTATTGTTCTGTTTGAATTCACCGCTTTATCATCGTATTATTTGGACTAACTAACAGTACAACTACTTTCACATGAAATATACCTTTTTGTACTCATGTCCTAAGACAAGTCATTTCCCGCATTGATGTGGGTGCGGGAAATACTACTTCCCGCACTAGTGCGAGAAGTAGCCAGTGTCGCCAACTTAAAATTCGATACCAATGTAAATGTGTATTTATAAATATGAGAATGCATGCAAGCACAGCATACACCTCTTATACTTCAAATAGCATTAAAAATTAACGATATGGTACTGAATAAATACAATTTTGAAGAAAATATAGACTTTAAATTATATGTAATTGGTAGTGTGACATAACCTATTTGTCACAACAACTTTAAATAACTTTAAATAAATAAAAATAAAGTATTTATTCGTACAAAAAATAAGATACATTATTCGTGCGATAAGGCCGTTTCCCGAATTCGCTCTTAATACAGCTCGTGCCGTAAACTCATTCGCTCATTCGGGAAACTTGCCTTCCTGCACTAATAATGTAAATTACTATTACATACACGTGCAAGCGATAAAGGTGGCAGGGCATTTTAATGATTTGTACGGGCCCTATTCTCATTGCATACAGTGAAAATCAGTATTATGCAGCACAATTCTGGCTCGTCCAAGGGAGCGAGGATGATGCGAAATGCTGCCAGCAGGAGTCCGACGATTTTGTTCTGCACGATAGGACGGTACATATTGCACCAGCCATCAAAAAACAGGTAACTTAGGGAATTATTTAGTTTTACCCAGCCTAGTTGATACAGGCGCTGTTCGCTTTCTACTGAATATTGGAATGGAAGAGGGCAGAAATCATCGATTGTGCCCACATTCCTCAGGGGAGGAGCTACGGCTTCATTACCTTCGAGAGCGAGGATGATGCGAAGCGATTCCAGCGGGAGTCAGTCGATCTTGTACTGCGCGGGAGGAAACTGGATATTGCACCAGCGTTCAAAAAACAAGTAAAATAGGGCAAATTGTTTATTTGCACCCCGCCTAGTTTTGTAGCGAGTATCGAGGAGAGAGGGTTCAAACACCATCGCGGGAGATGTTGTCCACGCGTTCTCAGAGGTTTTCTGGGAAGCAAAGATAATTATCGGGGGATTAAAAGAATAATAGCTACCCTTCTAGTTACTTTAATGCACATGTAAAGATAATCAAGCGTCCTACAATAAATTTCTATCTTTATAGCAACTACTTTTTTATTACTTAATTACTCGATAACACCTAATTATAATAACAAAAGCAAAATAGAAATAAATAATGGAACGCAAGAACACAGTTATTTATAACCTTGTAGGTTAGGGAAAGGGTGACATAAAATATGAAATAAAACATGAGAAATTAAGATAAGGATGTAATTGGACCTTTTATGATCACAAAATAATCATATACCCTTACGATTACCTTCTTATCACTTATTTTGACATTTAAACAATGTAGTGAAAATATGCTTCTGGAATTGTTCCCTTATTTTTAAATTTATTTCTTATTTGATGTCAGCACAAACCCACATTTGGATTAAAATACTATTATTTATGATTATTATTATTATTGTCATTTTACTGTAACTGTAAGAAAACAGTTAAATTCTCTCACAACTAAGATATTTTATTGACAAACGCGTGAATTTAATTGTTTTACTAGTTTTATTGCTATAACTTTGTGTTATAGCAGCCATTCAGCCCCCAGCCGCCCATCGGCAGTTTACTCTGGTGAGTGTAATTATAGCTGTTACTATAACTAAGATAAAGTAGCAGTACTACAGATCAAAAGTTGTACTCCGGTATAGATATACGGTACGATATTTTGTAGAAAAATTCATAATTATCGACGACAACGTTCAAACGTTTCAACGTTCAGTTCTATATGCATGCCAGGACGAGTTTCATTCAAATAAACTAATGTCTTAAAATCAACAATTTTAGGAAAGTCATCAAATTATGCTGAAAGTAATTAATAATTTCAGTTTCTACATATCGTTATACAGCTTTCCCTATTTTAAACTATCGATTTTATTATTCTAATAAAATCTTTCTAAGGGCATGTTTCAACTTCTATGAACATAGTGTGTGTCAGATATAAGCTCGTACTGCATATTATGATCTGGATTGACATTACTTAATTTTTCCATAATACATTTATTTATCTCCGATAACTTGTTTAACTTTAAAGAAATATACTTTAAGAGAAATATATGCTAGAAATATATCTACCATTTACATACCCCTGCCTCTGGATAGTTCTGGATAGTTGGCTGGAGGGTAGCATAGCTACAGACACTTAGGCCTCAAGATGGGCCCATTGTGAAACCTCCCTTTAAAGGCTGCTCACTCGTCCCACCAGTCAATTTTGCGTGCAAGCCGCAAAACCCTGGCGGCCTAGTATTTGATGCCTGGTGTTTACTAGAGCTGGGCAGAGGCATATTACATGCTCTGCTGTTTCTAGTTCTTCATTACACCCTCTACATAACGGGCTGTTCACCAGGCCCATCGTGTGTAGGTGTTTGTTTAGCCGGCAGTGGCCGGTTAGGATGTTAGTCAATAATTTCAGACTGGTTCTAGATAAGTTAAGGCGGGCCGTGGCTGCAATTTTACAAGGCTGCCTGATTGCAACCTTTGATTGTTTGCAGCCCGGCGTTTCTCGCCATCTTACCTTGTGTAGAGCATGTGTCCTATGCTCTATTATTTTTTTCAGAGTACCTGCGGAAAGTATTTCATCCTCTTGGGTTATTAGAGGATGTGAGGATCCCTTCCTGGCAAGTTCGTCTGCTATTTCGTTCCCCTTGATGCCACTATGTCCTTTTATCCAGCAGAGTTCTAGTTTGTTATATTTAGCTAGCTCCTCCAGGCTGTGTAGACATGAATATAACTCTTTCGACACAAATGTGTTGGCATTTAGTGCATTTAGAGCTGCTTTGCTGTCGGTGAGTATTTGGATATGTTTATCCTTAATATTCCGTTCAGCTAAAATTTGAACACATTTTAGTATTCCTGTTAATTCCGCTTGGAAGACTGTCGTGAGTCTTCCAAGTGGTGCACTTATCTTGAGATCGAGTTCTGGTGAGAAAATTCCATAGCCAGCTCTCGTCTTAGTTTTGGATCCATCAGTATACATGGTTATGTTGGCGCCTTGTGGGGTACCATCCATTGTGATGATGGTCTGAAAGTGTTTGACAAAACTGTATTTGGGTAGAATTCTGTCGCACTTACCTTCTATGAGGGGGTCTAGTTTGATAGCTTCACTCAGTATGCTCCTGTGTCCAATGATTCTACCTTTATCATGCCACAGGTTGAGTGAAGATAGCCTTAATGCTGTTTTTACTGCAGTCTCCCTTATTAGAAGGTCGAGTGGTTGTAGACATAACAGTGCTTCAAGAGCTGCTGTGGGCGTTGTTCTCATAGCGCCGGTGATGGCAAGACACGCCATCCGCTGGATGTGTGATAGCTTTGAGATTGTTGTAACTTGTTTGGTTTTCGACCACCAGACTATTGCACCATATGCGATAGTTGGTCTAATGATCGCGGTATATATCCATTGGGTGATCTTGGGAGACAGACCCCATGTTTTACCAACCGCCCTGCGGCATTGCCAGAATGAGATGCAAGCTTTTTGCAGCTTGGATGTTATATGCTCATTCCAGTTCAGTTTTGTATCCATGATTAATCCTAGATATTTTACTTTATCTGTGAGAGTCAGAGGGACCTTAAAAAGAGTTGGCATGTTCATGAGTTCGAGTTTCCTCTTCCTCGTAAACAATATCAGCTCTGTCTTTTTTGGGTTAACTGTTAGCGAATGGTTATCGCACCAGTTCTCAACAATCTGTAGGGCACTCTGCATGAGATTACAGAGTACACCTTCAAAACTGCCATTTATCATGATCACTATGTCGTCGGCATAGCCAACGGCATAGTATCCTGAGTTGTTTAATTCCAGGAGGAGGCTATCAACTACAAGGTCCCATAAAAGGGGTGAGAGGACTCCACCTTGAGGACAGCCTCTTCCTGCAACTTTTTTTGATGTTACGTCATCTAGTGTTACTTGGATTGTTCTTAGACCAAGCATATTTTTTATCCAGCCCCTAATAGTGGGGTGAATCCCGTGAGATGTTAGAGCATTATCGATACTCTTAAATGTTGTTTGGTCGAAAGCACCTTCAATATCAATGAAGGTGGCAAGCAACGAACCTTTATGCTCTAGTGTTTCCTCTATCTTTGAGGTCACCAGATGTAGGGCTGATTCTGTTGAGCGTCCTGGTTGGTAGGCATGCTGTTTCGGATGTATGGGGTACGTTCTCAGCGGCCCGTCCCTGATTTCACGATCACAGAGCCTTTCCAGCGTCTTCAATAGAAATGAGGTTAGGCTTATGGGCCTGAATGACTTGGCAAGTGTGTAATCTACTTTGCCTGGTTTGGGTATAAAGGTCACTTTGACCTCTCTCCATGTATTGGGTATGTACCTAAAAGCAATGCAACCTTTAAATATGTACACCAATGTGTTTATAATGTAGGTTAACCCCCATTGTAGTAGTGCTGGGAATATTCCATCTAGTCCTGGGGACTTAAAAGATGAATACCCCTGCCTCACATTAATATCGTACATACTTCTCTTAGTCAGTATTAACACAACGAAATTTTTGACACGATATATTGTGGCCATGTTGATTTCAATTGTGTGCGTATTAAAATACCACTGTTGCTATGCTGACTTTATGAAAACAAAAGGGAATTGAAGCATGGCAACTTTGAAACATATAAATCGTAAGTGAACTTGATTCTTAAATTATTTTTCGTTTGTATTGTTTCTGAATTAGTATTAAATTTGTGGCTAATTCGGATTTAGCGTGATATAAATCAATTACAAAGGATAAAAGAAAAAGTCAAACACCTATATCTTACGGTAGAAGGCATATGATAAAAAAATCAATTAAATCGCCAATTTCGAAACTTAACCTCTCTGTTTTTGTTAATATTATTATTTAAACCACTCATGATAAAGTTTTTAGTCGTGGCACTTGTTCAAATATGGACGACTAGTCAATACACGTTGGAAGTAAAAGTAATTACTGTTTGTATCTAGTGGTACAGATATATCGACACTGATTGCTGAATATTTAAATATATATCACGGACAAAAATTCCTAATTAATATACATAATATACAGGCATGACCGACATAAATATCACATAATAAGTGATTTAAATGTTATTTTAGTGGTGTGAAACAATATTTTAATCCGATGTGCTATTACCTGCACATTATATCGGATTTAAATATGTGGGGGTTATTACTGACATTTGTTGAATTTAAAAAAAAAATTTCTTCCAAATGCCCTCGATCACCTTCTTGAATTCAGAATGGAAAATGCGGTCAATTTTCCAAATCGAGAAATTACAAGTTGTAGTCGGAATTGACAATTACCAAACGGATATTTTCATGTTATATAAAAAATAAAGAAACAATATGGTCATATATCACACCAAACAATGACCTTTGTACTATTCTATGGGAAACATTTTCCCAGAATGAGTTTCCCAATGTCTAAAATCTGTCGTTGATATAAAAATGAAAATTTGCTTCGTCGGTCATTAACAAATTGTGTATTGGTATTCGATATCGGTTTTAAAGTTCTAGAAAAATGTTAACCTTGCTTCCTTATCTTGATATCTAAGATTGCTGTGCCATTTGATATTTGTAATAAAGAAGTTTAAAGCGCCTTGAAGGACCCTGTGAATACTATGCTGCATTTTCATATAGCTAGTGATTGCCGATTATCAGACCTATTAGCACTTCTTGTGATAACAGCTCTCAAACATTCAATATTTGTAGGCGTACGAACTGTGCATCCATGTCCAGTTTTTATTTAATGCTCTGTACATTTACACGCCAGTGATGAACGCATACCATAACTGTTTTGCGCATTGCCGAAAGTATTCTACTAAACGAGTTCAAAAGTAGATTTCCACGAAAAAAACCATAACATTTGTAGAAAATTTGTAAAAAGTGAAAGACAGTTTATGGTATATCTAGAATATAACATTATTTGTAAAACTATTAAATCTCTGTTTATTAACAGGCAGGTTCATTTTCCAATTCATGAAAAAGATATGTCCATTGTCCAATTCATGAAAGAGGGAAGGAAGTACACTGTCCAATTCACGAAATAAGCTAAATATCACATTTGAGTGACATATTTCGCGTAATCCGCCGAACCAATCTAAAGTCATAGCATCATAAAACAAGAAATTTGACATTTGCAACACAATTATATGCAAGAAGGTTTAATGATGGTTTGAGGTTTGGTAAATAATTTAATCACTATCACTAAAAACAGTCAACAACATAAATTAAAGACTAATGCAATAATTAGTAAATATCAACGTAAATATCACATGCTCGTTTCGCGTTCCAGGCAGTGTGGAGCTCGCCTATTTCACGTAATCTGCAATGAATTGATAATTTCTTGAATTAGTTCTAGTTCATTTAGCTCACACCACATCTGAAACCTCGACAACACATGATTGCCTATGTCAACAACATCCAACGTTTCACCTGTAGTGATAGTGGTGGAGTCGTCAGCAAAGTTAATTGTAGTGAAGCTGTTTCCCAGATATATAGCCTCTTTGTAGTACACCACTATTAATTTCGTTTCTAGGTGTTCTATTGAAGTGTTCGATAAAGGTTGATTGATAATTTCTTCTTTCTGTTCGATCAATTAAATATGACTTAATGAGAGAGTGAAATGTCCCTCTTATTTCCATTCTTTGACATTTTTCTAATAGGAACTTGTATTGTTTCATATCAAATGCAGTTAAATCATAGAATATTGCAATAGCATGTGTGTTATTGGCTAAAAACGTAACTACTGTTTCTAGAACACCGTATGCTATTGATCTCTTAGCTCTGAAACCATATTGAGATTTATTTAAAATGTTTGTTTATTTTAGTTTTCAATGTATCATTTGTTTCGTTTTTGTTTGTCCGGTATGCTCTTGAATAACGGTCCACGTAACCTTCACCTTATTACCTGAGTTTTTCTATTATGTTTCTGATAGATACGATGTAACTAAAAATGCCATAAAGTCTAATAAAATCAAACCTGTATAGCGTTTACACCGCATTTTAGACAACGTCTAGTGAAAATATGAACCATTGCAATTAGAAAACATTTCTGCAACCCCTAGAAAATTTACATGACGTAATATGAGATATGAGATGAATTATTGTTTGTTTATTTTTTTCTGTTTCGTCTGATCGCCACCATTTTTTGTTTAAAAAAAACATTGCTGGCACATATCTGCTATATAGTCTACTCATTATTGGTTTAAATGTTTTATTCGTTGAATGATTGTTTTCAAGCTCTAATAGATCCGTTGTGGTTATTGACACTAGCTGTGATTGCTTTTTGTGCTTTTTCAGTACTTAGTGGAGCAGGGCAGACCCCAATTTCAATTGCCCCCTATGCAGCAACGAAATAGAAGCCGAAACCCAACTTTTATTTTCAACAGACGTCCTATACTACTCCCACCGACACCGTCTACTTTAATATACCAATTTATGGACCCACCGATGGCGGCCCTAAATATGATGCAGCAAGCATTGAGATTTCCATGCCCAACAGGGGTTTCCATGAGGTAAGGCACATCGCATATTCTATTTAATATTTTTATATATGGACTTTCTATTGGAGACGTATTTAAATGTGGCGGAATAGTTATTGTACTAGCAGTAAGGTTTTATTTTTAGTGCAAACATTTTTAGAGTAAGGTAGTGGCGTTGGTGAAGTGAAAAATAGTAAACATTGCATATTACACGACTGGGTCTAATATTATAAGGGTACTAAATAACGGTCTGTATAGAGTTAACTGTGAAAAATAGCATGTTTCAAATTAAGCTATGAGATAGACACTGAAATAAGCAGATACCATCAATAATTCTTCCGGTAGTATTTTTCTTATCTGCAGTAATTCATTTATTAAAAAATACCTTCCAGTTACTTTCCGTATTAATATATATATTAAGACAGAAAACGCAATTTAGGCTATATTAACACCATATACCATATATCAAGGCCTCAGTGCTAGCGACGTCAGCAGGAGTCTCATATGCCTCTGGCGCCAATATTTATACACTTCTCCATCCAATTTCATGTGCAATTAATTAATTACCCATGCATCAGTATTTATTATGTTGTGTTTCGACATCCTCATCCTTATTCATCCATTTTCTTCCTCTCTAAGACCTTGAGAATCTCCAATTCGCTTCAACCAATACATCCTACATATTGCTAACTTGACATTTCTTATCTATAACACGTGTCATATATTTACAATACTAAAAATACTATAATATAATGTATGGTAAATTTCCTAACATCCTTCAGGGAAACATTATCCCCTTGATCTCTGAGCAATTAATAATGGTGACCATTCGTCCTGGATTTTTCGGGACAGTACCGGATTCTAGCTCTCTCGTCATGAGTGACGCAGACGTCACTCATGATGAGAGAGTCTGAAAATATCCCGGAATTATAGCTAACCATTCCCATGTCCTGGATTGAACCGCAGAAATAAATGGTTACCGTAAATGTCAACAGTTGCCTCGGCTAATTTATTGCAATGTGTATTTTGAATTTTCATCCTTGGTCGTTTTATAGAAAATACAATATTCTGCTCTCGATTGTTTCAACTACAATTCAGTTACTACTTTCGGATGATTTCTATACCCGGATTTTCTAGATTGCTTCAAGCATTTTTAAGGGAGTAACCGGTGGTTTATTGCCTTTTGTTATTAAAGTTCCTGGCTGACTTATTACACATCTTCTAATTTTATTACTCGCCTTATAATTCTGCAATGATTATCCATGTGATGTACGGTAAAAATGTCGTAATTTATTTCGCATGCCTTTGTACTGCCTCTTACTAATCAGTCTTACTTTATACTGTGAACAATATTTTCCTCTTCGTATCGTCTAATCGGCCACGCATACAAATGAAAGTAAATGAAATGTCTTGACCATGACAACTTGGTATCGAAATAGCTACATTCAAAATCCCAACAATATCGAAATCCCGACATTCATAATCATGACGATAACCAGACAGTATCGAAATGCCGGCACGGTGTAAAACATCTTTATTAACGAAGAGATCAATCTTCATATTGTGTACCATTAACCAAAGGCAGGCTTGTACGGCTTGGCAGAGTTCTTTTAGCAGGCTGCGGCCACGGCAAAGGGCTACGCCTGTTATTGCGAAACTGTTCCGCTTAGACTTTGGCTATGGCGTCTTTTAAGAATAGTGGTACAAAGTACTAGTATACTGTATTCTTATAATGCTGCAAAGTACCTAGTCTTCGCCCTAGAAATGCCAGCGTAGGTTGTGCAGAATATTACCGAGATCCTGTGCATTACATATATGTCCTTAAATTGCTTATATACATCAACTTATAGTTTGCTTTTATAATATCGGGCATTTGATACTGTCGGGATTTCCATACTAGGTTTACATAGGCTTTGAATCTCGGTATTTTTTGTTTTGTTTTTAATCTAAGTAGGTATTTTTGAATTTTTTTAAATTTTATATTTTTGTTTTAAATGAGGACGTCAAAGCATGTAATATTTTGGGGATACGGGAATTGGTTTTGTATTTTCCTTGTCATGCATATATTAATTACAAATAAATGCAATGCTGCGGACATAAATATGCCATCACCAGACAAGTTCAACGATTTCTTTTATAAATATAAGCATATCAACATTAGTACAATGTATCACTAGTACAATGTTGCTTAAAGAGATTACGGAAGTAATTGCAAATCCATTTTCTGTAATATTCAATATAGGTATCGCCGAAGGAATATTCTCAGAGAAAAAAATGTGTACCAATTTATAAATCAGGTCAATTTCATCGAACTATAGTCCAATTTCCATTCTTCATTATCCAAAATTATTATTATCTCTATAAGAATAATAAAATTCCTTAAGCACCGGATGCCATCCTAGAAAATGCTGTATACTTTAACAGCTTAATGTCGCAAGTATATTTACCGTATGAGGCAACCGGGCATATTGCGCTCAAGTTACGCAAAAATAGCCGTGCTCCAGGCAATAAACTCTCTTTCTTGTTTCTTTGTCTGTCTGGCTGAGTATAATAACTCGGCCATGGAGATACCTGGGTGTAGATGAAAGAAATATCGATCCTTGAAGATCTTGAGTCTTAACCGCTCTATCCGCAACATATTGGTGAATGCGCCGGGGTAAATCTAGTTCTAAGCTATGTTAAGTACACATGTTGCGATACCTTTAGGTCTAAGAGTTACCCCCGCTATCCGCAGCATATTGGTGGAAGCCATCGATTGTTTTTTTGACGATATTAGCATAGAAGTCGCATTTTTCGGGAGATATATTAGTATAGTTTCACATGTTACCCGATATTTACAACAACTTCACAGAAAACCGCCGGGAGTAGAGTGAATTCCAAGACTTTATTAAATACCTCGAAAAATAAGCGACTGTACTAAAAATCTTGAGAAATAAGGAAACATGTGAAACTAATGTTTCCTTATTTTTCAAGATTTTTAGTACAGCCGCTTATTTTTGGAGGTATTTAATAATGTATATTTATCGCATGCTTTTCAATAATTTTATCGTAATTGTAACGATTTTTTTTATGCCTTCTTTTCCTGCAAATTGATTGTGCATACAATTAGCATACTCGCATTTTTACAATTTGTTTAGCAGTCCGCAGACGCACGATGTAAATTTATTAGAAATTACTACCTTATATTATGTATGTTCCATTTAAGTATCAATTTTTTGTGGTACTCGTTGGCTTTGCTGCGCGGCGATCGGAAAACGATCGCTTTCTTCCTTGTGATCCGTGTTGGTATCAGGTTGTGGGTGAATTTGTCTTGGTAGATAGTTTTGAGCACGTGTTTGTTGTGGATTTCGGTAAGGCAGATTTTCTTTGAGTAAGTCTTTCATTATTCAGTCGTTGTTTCGGCATTTTGATTTACCCCATTTAGGATGAAGTCGGTTGTTTTATTAAGTAGAAGCAACAACACTGCCTTACCGCTTTCCGTCCCGAGTACGTGTTCGAACATTTGGCAATATTTTCTTGTTTTATATTTAGTCAGCGCTTCACGCAACCCATTTTAATTCTCTAGCCAAGAAATTTCAATCTAGTACGTTTTTTGCATGCCGTAGGAAAATTTTCTTAAGGATTTTCATATCGTCTTGGTATTTGCCCGCTATTTTAAGCGTAGGGGACCTATTTTTCTTAATTAATTACTTTTAACTGACGTAACTTAATAATATTTTTGTATTGAATTATATATAAGGTTATGTGAATGGATTCTTGTATTATTTTTTTTATCTTGTATGACATCCCCTGTTTTATATGATATCCTTATTTAATTGATGCGACCATTGTTATGGCATGTAAGCCAGATGAAATTGCTGTTACATTTGTCGCTACAAAATATAAGTTTAAAAAACGTTAAAAAGTAGATTATTTAATGAGGAGTGAAATGTTTTAGCGTGATTGATAATCAAATTGTACCTGTTCCGGCTGAAATTATCGCTTGCCAAGCACATAATTAGCTACTCATTGTGTATTATGTAATTAAGGTAATTATGCTGTAGTGAACTATATGTTGAATATTATTTCTATTTTAGCATCTATTAAGGTATGCGAATTATGATTAAAAACTAACGATGGCCCGACAATATTTGCAAATTAATTTTGGAGCGCCGCCCAAAAAATAGTGTTTATTTACTACAGTTAAGCTGGTAGTTGTATCAACTAATGCAAAATTGAGAAATTGAGAATAATATAGGAGTTCGGAAAATAAAGGCCAAAATCGAGATAGTAAAACTAAGTTAAAGTCGCATGTGACCAGTGCTCTAACTCGAAATAATAAATAAGAATTGTGTACCAAATTTCGTAAACTTTTTGATATTATATGATATTATACGATCTATTCCGCTAGTACACAGTTAGTACAGAGTTAACATCCCCTTTCGTTTCACTTACATATTTCGGCCCTATCTCGGAAACATTGGAAATATTTTAAAACAAAATAATTTAAAGGTAAAATTTAAAACACCAACAAAATTTTCGTCCATAATCTATAACGCGAAAGAAAAACACCCGCCACTCCATAAAATTCAGTGAGCATTCACATCATTCCGTCTGATGAAGACAAATTCTAACTTCGCAAATCACTGCATTGGAGCAGGACATGGGTTTCCGGATATAGCAGCCCTGGAGGTCCTACATACAGCGGAAAAGGGAAGGAAACTGACACTGTTGGAGGCCCTCGAAATACATAAGAGCAAAAACCGAAACGATATTGTTTTACTAAACAATCATTTAAGTTTACATAACTTAATTTAATTCAGATTCATTTTAAGGGATCTAACTTGATTTAATCTGTTTTAATGTGGTTTAAACACGATATGATTTTCATTTTTTTGTTACTATTATTGTTATTTATTTCTATTGTAATTCTTTATCTATAATTTTTTTATGTTTTTACTTCGCTTTACTTTTTTTTATATACATTTTTTTTTCTTCTCTTATTTCGAGTACAGGTAATGCGTCGCATTAAAATTAAGGTTTTATTACTTCGCAAACTTCGTCGTTACGTTAGGACGGTCAGGCAATCCCACATTTTTTAGAAAACCCACCCCAGCCCCCATTTATATATATTTTAGTAAAAATGTTACTGTGTAATTGTTTGTTTTCCCTTTTTTTATTATATAAAGAGCGATCGGTTACAATTTCTTCATTCATCGGAGGAGCTCGAAAATGGCTAGAGCTTAGCCGAAACTAGTTGCAAAGTGTTCTTGATAATATTTTTAAATCGGAAAATCGCAGTTGGTAAACAATTAATGATCATTCCCCTGGTGAATTTCCGCCAAAAAATAATCAAGACGGAGTTACATGAGATAATAGGCACAAAATTTATTTTGAAAATATACAGTAGTTATTTCGAATACGTGGTAGACAAATTTAGCACAAACAACGGACGCCAGACGGACCACATATGACAGAGGTTGGACGAACAGACATTTTCCAGAGTTGGTCATAAAATTATCATTGGCCTAATAGAGAGAATTTGAGCAAAATATTTTGCAAAAATGTTTCCTACGGGATATCAATAGTTTATACATCATTTGTATGATACACAAAAAGGATATGATATAATTTTAAGAAAGAAAGTAAAGGATAGAAAGAAATGTGAGAAAGAAGTTCTATCGAGCTTTAATGTTCATTTGTTTCTCATTCTCATAATATATCCCATCCATCCAATTCTTTGCGTTTTCATAACACTGCCATTATACAGCTCCATTAACTCTGTAATTGTCCATTCACCGCTTACTTATTACCCTACATATATTTTTCGTAATATTTTGTACCAGTATATATTACCAGTTGTACCTGTTTGCTATTTACGAAAATCCAAGCTATTCATCTTATATATTTTGTTTTTCCTTCATTTATCTTTAGTCCCATTTTGTAGCTATTATTTATATTTGTTTTACTTTTTCCTGCATTTCTTGTGCTGCACTTCTTATTATTATTGATATATCATCAGCAAATCACTGATGCTTCCTCTGGTACAGCTATTATCTATTGCAATGTTAAATATTACTGTAGACATTGAATCGATTCCCTTTGCTCAATCCTGCTTTTAGTTAAAATTTTCGTGCAATTGCAATTCTTCCTTTCCTAAAATGTTATACGATGATCTCCTTTTCTGCATATCTCCTTTCTTATAAATGGGACATAGGATGCATGGATTTATTATCCAAATTTCGGTAATTAGTTCTTGTACTTATAAATCAGTCCTTCCCCTCCGCATTTGATTATTTCAACCGTGATTCCTTCTGATCTGGGGCTTTTATTCAACTACAGGTTTCTGACGATTTATTTTATTTCGGTCATTAGTTAATCTATGTTTAATAGCTCGTCGATTCCCTCAATCAGTTCAGTAGTTGGTCTTCCACCAATATCAATGCTCCTTCCTTACTGTTTACTGTTGTAGTAAACTGGCCTGTTTTGATATCCCTGCTTTTTCTCTTTTCTTTCCATTTCCCTTGATTCCCACATCGCTGCAATATTTTGGTTGGTATCTATGTCATTCATTTTTAGCGACTGCTCAACTTCTATTTCTTCGTTTCCTGTGACACTAAAGAAATTAAGCAAGAATTAAAAGAAAAGGGCTTTAAGGCTGCGGTTTCGATCGGATACATTTAACATCATGGCCGAAGGTGATATCACCTGCCCGCATAGCCTGCAAGTGGCAACACCTATATGAGTGGACTAGTTAGTATGATTTTTTGAAATTAAACTGCAATGTAAGAGTGGTGGCCAACGCATATGGCTTTTTACGCATACCATATACACGTGAAATTGCGTTTTTATTCTAATCTGGTTTTCTTCGATAGGTTGTTT
This sequence comes from Lordithon lunulatus, assembly GCA_963942505.1. NCBI lineage: Eukaryota > Metazoa > Arthropoda > Insecta > Coleoptera > Staphylinidae > Lordithon > Lordithon lunulatus. Next base: position 42,317,028 of record OZ012674.1, on the reverse strand, counting down.
TAGCGCACATTATAGACATGGGTCGAGCAAACTTATCTAATATCCGTAAAGGCACTATAGCCACGAAGTGTCAGAAAAGACAATGGAAATAGATGTGTCTATTTAATATTAAATGAAATTATTAATAACATCGACAATAACGTTATAAATATTTCAATTCTTTCTCACAAATTGAATATGTAGATACATGTTTTAATGCAGCAAGTTCAATGTACATCTACATCGTTTGAGTGTAGTTACAGAATTTTGTATTATGGTATCAATAGCCATCAGTTATATATTGAAAAGGATGTGGAAGAAGAATCAACTTCAAGTGGTTTCCGTATAGTTGATATAGGATATTTACTAAATAAAACTATCTCTACTAAGTGATCACAATAAAAAATGCGCGGGAGGAAGACCCATTTATACTGTATTAAGTAGATTTTGCAATATTTGCGGAAACGTTGTATCTTTTACGAATACTAAAGATGAAGAAATAACATTCCTTCAATGTCCAGAGCTACATTTCTCAAGATACAGGGAAACCTTTATAAAAGATAATGGCCTTGATTGGCATTTACAAAGGTTGTATCGGACCTGAAATAATTTTGCAAAGGTTTTTTTCACGTTTATACAGTTTTCATGCTTTTCTCACGTTTTCATATTTTTCATGTTTTCGCGTTTATTCAAGATTTTTACGTTTTCGCGATTCACATTTTGAAATTTTCATTATATGCGACCATTTTTGCTACTACCTCGCGTGATATACGTATAGTGCAATCACCGCCAATGGCGTCATTTGTTGTTAACTGCGGCCCTGGCGGTCACATGCCATATGGACGATGGGAAATGGTTTTATTAAGTGTTTTTTTTTTCTCTATTTGAGGATTTTGCTCAAAATTTGACGGGATCGCCCCAGCTCGCTTTTTCAGCCGATTTCCGAATTAGATCCAATGGGGCGTTTGCACGGAATTTTCTTCACACACATACATACACTCATATACACACAGACATTTAAAAAAAAAAGTCTATTTCGAGTATATTAGTCCTGAAAAGTGAAGAAAAAGAAAAGTCAAAATTAGCCATTCACAATTTTTCGCGGTAATAATACCCTCCTTGTACACCCGTACCAAAAAATAGTCTTTTTATTTATTATTGTAATTGTTTTTAATTGCGCTTAATATTAAAGTGTATGTAATTGTACTCTTCTAGCATTCAATTGAGACTGTGAGAATGAAAGTGGTGTAAGTCACATTTGAATTGTTTTGAAAAGGAGAAGATTTTGCGTTTGGTATTTATATAATTCGACATACACAGTTACATTTTTATTTATGAATAAATTTATTTCAATCTGTAACTCCGCACGTCGATTCACATATATACTAAACGCAAAATCCTCTTCGTTTCAAAACAATTCAAATGTCACTTACACCACTTTCATTCTCACAGGCTCAATTCATATTATACTCAATTGATATTATTGCAAGATAGCATAGTTTCTGTTGAGCTAGAGTTGATTTTGGATGCCTGTAAAAATATATAAAAGTGGATCCGTGTCAATCTAAAAAAAATACTTTTTGTAACCACTATTGGGTTAGCAACAAATGGAGAAGATTTGAAAAAAAATGCTATGATGGAAAATTAAATAATTTTGACTTTGCCTTCGTCCAGATAGGAGCGGAAAAGTTAAAAATAAAAAAATAGAAGGAACAACGTGCTCGGGTTGGGACTTTCCGTTTTCTAATTGTCATTTTGTTATAAATATTGTGTAATTTTTTTAAATCAATTGTATGCCAGTGGAATTTTAAAAATAATAATAATGAAACATATTCGACTTGGTCGCCGAAAAAATACTTAAAATCAAAATTTTCCAATTTCCTTCGACCATCTGGTGCAATGATATGTTCTGAACCAAGATCCAAAAAAAAATTAAACAAAATATGTTGCATTATTTTTTAATGGACTCTAAAATCGAATTATCCAGATATGAGCGTACAAGTTTAAAATTTAAAAAAAATAGAAAAACAAAACCGCCGGCACACAGACCATTTTACTTTATCATATTGTTATAAACATTAGGCAATTTTTTTCAAATCCAGGAACATGATGCATCATGGTCAAAAATAAAAATTTACGTTACAACATATATATATATATATATATATATATATATATATATATATATATATTATGATCGGCAAGACATTAATAAAGAATTCCTCAAAATTTGGATTTTATTGGTCACCCCAATTGGTCAGTACAGACCCGCCGGTATAGAGGCTGGGATCATAGGGGATAAGTTCACACCGGTTTGCAAAATCGTATTCCATAAAGAGAACAAATAAATTTGTAATTAATTTGTAGCAATAAACGTTTGCATTTGATATAGTTTCAGGGTTTGATCAATCATTTTACTCCCGGTATTTGTAAGCATAATGATTTTATGACGTTAGCTTTTGACGACCATTTGGTATCAGAAAACCCTTTGAGTGTTAATTTTAAATGTTTCATTTTCCACCACGTTCTTGAAGAAACAAAGTTAAAGAACTGTGTAGTTCCAAAAAAAGAAACCATTTCTGGTGTTATAGATGCAGCGTGAATTCAAGCTAAATTGTGGGCGGCACAAGGTACAATTAATGCCAAATTATTAATTTCCAAAATACGAGCTCTAACCCTTTTATATTTGCCAGTCATCGTTGCCGTAACCTTGTCCTCTAATATCATGTATATTTAATTTGTTAGTTTATCGTGTATTTATATTATCAGTCATTAAACCTTCTCCAGTATTTTCATGAGAATAAACAAGTCAATAACATTTTCTTCGATTATTACTTCACCATTAGAATTAATATAAACGTATTTTTTAATTTCAATCGTATGTTTCTTTCTTGAAAGATCAGGGGCCCACTAAAATAAAATTAAATAATACTTTGCCGTTTATGAAATTGAATGGTTTTGACGTCTACTACGTGGTAATTCATTTTCAATAAAGGAAATGAATAAAACTACTATGATTTTTACCACTTGTTTAATAGTTTGAAAAAACTCGTTTCGCCTAAGCTCTAGACATTATCAAGTCATCGAGAAAAACTTGATAATGCCTAGAGCTTAAGCGAAACCAGTTGTTTCAAACAATTAAACAAGTGGTAAAAAAATAGTAGTTTTATTCATCTTCTTTATTGAATTCGGTTTATGATTTCACTCCGTGTTTTTTTACCAACCAAATTTATTATTTTAAAATATGTCACAGTTTGATTTTCCAATTATTTCATTTGTACCTCAAAGCAATATTATTTCTAACACAACAAAATAACATCTATTATACATTTTCAATACTTCACGTCAATTAATTGGATCCTGGTTGCTAACGTTAATCATCGAGAACATTACTTGATTTAATATTCTTTCCATCATTTTCCATTTTACATAATTGTTTTTGTATCCAATCGAATTCTCATGTTGTGGAATGACAGGATCAAGGTGTTACTGATCTTCAAATCCTTTCTTTACGGTTGAAAGATTATGGGATTTGTTTCCGAATAATAGGAACACAATACTGATTAGAAAATACTTATACTATATATGGCACAATACTTATTCTAAAAGTTATAAAAGAGTTTAAAGCTTTTAATTTTTATGCCTGATGGTTAGCTATTATGTTGTTAGGGAGTAGATGTGTGCTACTATTTTCGGACAAGTTCCCAAAAAGTTCTTGAAAGGCGTTCAGTTTTTTTTAATATAATGTTATTTTTTTCATCTTTCTGTGGCCCTCCTGGACCCCCCTTCCGACTGGGCTGTGATCTCGTGCCCTAGTTACGGGCCTCACTGTAATTCTCGAGTCAAATTTTGAATGAGGCTATTATATCACTTAACTCCGTCTTGACTGTTTTTTGGTGGAAATTGGTCAGGGGATTGTTTACCAACTGCGATTTTCCGATTTTGGAAAAAAATATGGTGATGTTTACGATATTTTGTGCAAACTCCTTTTAATGCTGAATGTGGTATTTTATTTATATAAAAGTTTTTACTGACGGAAATGACACTACCTTTTTATCAAAAATATACATTTGATTCAGGTGTGTTCCTTGTTAAAAATAACGCGATTGGCTGTATACTAAATATTTAGAAATAAACACTAAAATCGTAACAGATTTTCATAAAAATCGCGTGAAAATTATAATCAATATGTTTATATTAATTTACTTAGTCGAGAACTAAATCTTCCTCACGATACGAAGAGTGCGTGCCCGGCTCTAAATTATATGCGTCGTGCCGCGCCTCCTTTGATCAGCCACTGCTGCGTTCCCTCGCTGCGCTGTCCAGAATATATATTTTCGATGGACCAGACATATAACCATATACAGAGTTGAACTGTCGTGACAGACAGACGTGTTTTCTTCCGAGCCCAGCTGCCAAGCCAAGCCGTCGAAGGATGCTGACACCATCACTGAAAATAGCAAGTGGATGATTTTATCAATTGCGTGCTTATCACTCTCCAAAATAGACGCCGAGGTCACACTCGACAGTTCCAGGGAGGAGTTGTATTCCCTTTTAAAGCGAATGTTTAATGGGAATAAGTTTCTCAAAGAATCATTAGAACGGTTGATGCAAACTGCAAACAATGAAATCGCAATATCCCCCAGGTCCCGATTCACCCGAAGATGGATCCTTTATTAGCATCTTAGTAGGCCCTTTGCCGAACCAGGTGGCCGCTTCCGGTTCTGCCCCGTCTGGGGTAAAACCCAAAACCCCTTCTAACGAGCCCGTTTCTGAAAGCCCACTCGTTAAGCCCGTCATTGAGAAACCGGCTTCCAGCAAGAAGGCCAAAAAGTCTTCTAGCAAGAAGCAGGTTAAACCCGCTACACTCCCTATTCAGGGCCCTAAAAGCCCAAAATACGCGAACAATTCCCTGCACTTCCAGGCGCGGACATGTTCGTTTCCCCAGCCAACCCGATTGAGCCTATGCTCACCGACCCAGCCCCAGACACCATCGAGCCCATGCTCACTGAACGTTCAGTCCTGAAACGGAAGGCAACCGATGACCTTTCACGCCCCAGCTCATCTGCCACTAGCGATGCGTCTGATGATGAATTAGACGGAGCTCGCGAAGCGGCATTTCAACTCCCGAAGTCGCAACAAAAAGCGGCAAAGCACCCGAGAACAGATGCCACATCGGCACCTGTTCTCGCAGAAATCACAGTCTCAGAAACCCCTGATCCCAAAGGGATAACCTCTCCCCCCGTAGTCCTTGAATCTAAGGAAGGCTACGGACTCATCCTTCGCGAAATTATCATCAATAAAGCGGTCAACACTGCTAAAGGGGTGCGTCTTCACCCGGCTTCTCCCGATGATTTCCGACGCCTAACGTCATACCTCGAAGAAAGGGGTTCAAAATATCACACCTACACCCTACCTTCCGATAAAGTCCTCCGCGTAGTTCTCCGTGGCATTCCCGAAACCTTAACTGCAGAAGACGTACTGGAAGACGTCAAAATGCAGGGTTTCCCCGCGATCTCGGCCCACCAGATGGGCCAAAAATCTAACTCTCGAGTGTTCCCAATGGTAATGCTAACATTACCATTGACCCCAGCTGGAAGAACTATCTTCCAGCTTACAAACATCTTTACGTTTCACTGCGTCACGGTGGAACATTAACGTAAATCTCTAGACGTTGGGCAGTGCCATCGATGCCAAACGTTTGGTCACTCCGCTTCTAACTTTCGACGTGATTTTGCCTGCGTTAGATGCGCAGGCTCTCACTCACACACGGTGTGTACTCACACCCGTGAAACAGGTCCCGCTACCCTGCCAACTATCGGGGCTACTGGCGCTACCTCGAAGCGGAACTACTAAGGAAATGTTCAGATATAATTATTGGACTATAGAGCCGCAAATATGAAATATAATTATTCATAAAAAAGCATAATATAGATATACTGTTAATTACAGAAACGCACTGCACCTAAGAATCATAATTTAACTGCAATTTTCATTCTACATGTAAAAACATTTACCTGCCAACAGATCTAAACAAATTATTCAACCTACTGGACTTCTACATCACGAGGAAAATATCGACAAACTCAATTGAAATCCGAGAATACTTTGACCTCAGCTCAGACAACTCACCTACTAACGCTCAGCGTAAGAATAATTAGCAAGGAACCCCCACCCAGGCTAGTAAACAAAACAACGGATTAGGAAGGCTTCAGAATAACAGTAGAAAGTAGTATTAAACAATATGCTAAACTTAAAACTAAGGAACAACTGAATAAAGAAGCAGAAATCCTAATAAATGTGACTAGAGACATAACATATAAATCGAAAGGAAAGCGAGAAAATGGCAACAAACAAGAAGACCATTGGATAAAAGGGACCTGAGTAACAAAACCGAAATTCTCAAAAGGGAGATCCAAAAGATAAAAGAAGACACCATGAACAGGTACCTGAGTGCCCTCTCTGCATATGTAGAGAAAGGCTACTTATTGTAGAAAGTCTCAACAAAGATTAACAGACGCGTACGACCATACCACCAAGCAGAAAGCAGCACAGAACGTGGGCACGAGACATTAAACAAAAAGTAACTGTCAACCAAAACCAAACCAAACCAATCCTGACGTAGAGTTTGAAGAAATACAAAACCCGAACATGGAAAATATTCCATCATGGTCATGTCAAAAGAAGTGGCCGAAGAAATGAAAAACAACTTGAATAAAAGAAGCCCTGGCTGTGACCTCATTACACGAGAGGTTCTAAAGCAGTTGCCAAAGAAAGTGATAGTAATGCTAAGTTACCTGTACAACACAGCAATAAGAGTCGAGTACCTCCCAGGCGTATGGAAAAGACCTAGCTGTAGCTGTAAGTTGTAATGTTACCTAAACCCGGTAAACCATGCAACGAAGTTATGTCATTCAGGCCGATACCACTTTTGGTAGTTATCTAAAAAATATTTGAAAAGTGACTATTGAAAGGAATGAGACCTATTATAGAGAAGAAAACGCGAATCGCAGATCACCAATTTGGATTTCGCCAAACTATCAAGGTGCATAGAATGGTCAACGTCTTTTTTAACGTTGCTCAAGCTTTCGATAGAGTGTGACACCAAGGGAATACTACCATCCAAACAATATATCGACATACTATCATCTTACCTAACGGGCAGCCTTTTTCGCATTAAGCAAGAAGACTCTTTTCTGCAAGAAATATGTACAGGGGTGCCACAGGAAGCGTGCTAGGGCCAATACTACTTACTATACACAATGGACAAAACCGAAGGAGTAGCAACAGTCACATTTGTAGATGACATATCCCTAGTTGCCAGCACGAATGCGGAGAGTGCCACCGTTAAACTCCAAATATTGCTGCATCTGAGGTTGTTTAGTAGTTCGTTTATAGGAATATTTGTTCAGAGTATATATTAAATAGTACTGGTAATAGAATAACAGAATAAAACAGAACTTTTTCCTGCCTGAGGCATTAAAGCCTCGCAGCTAGTTATTACATGTAGTGGGGTTTCTTCTTCTTCCCCACATCCTCTGCACGTGGTGATTTGTCTATCTCCATAGTGTGCAGGTGTTTATTTAATATGCAGTGTCCTGTTAGGAGTCCTACGACATTTCTGAATTGGTTCCTATTTAGTTTTAGAATTTCTTCCGTCGCCTCCGTACTAGGAGCCTTAATGAACCTCTTCGAGTGTTTCATTCCAGTTTGGGCTTCCCAGTACCGGCTGTGGCGGTTCCTTTGATGCTTTCTCAAACTATTCCTTGTGGCCTGGTATCCCGCAGGTTTATTCGGGGCCAATGAATTTTAATTCGCTAGCCTCTGTCGCCAGTTTGTCCGCTTTTTCGTTGTCTTTGATTCCCTGATGTCCCGGTGCCCACACAAGTGTTACTGTGTTTCGGGCTCCCAGTATCACCAGGTCTTCAATGCATTCTATGACAACTCTAGAGTTCTTCACGCTGGAGTCTAGAGCTCTCAGCACTGCGTGACTGTCTGTCACAATATTGATTTCCTTCTTACTACAGTTTCTTTCCAATAGAGTTTTAACGCAGCTTTGAATTTCGATAATTTCTACTTGGAACACGGAGGTATGGTCGCCAAGCAGCAGTCTTGTGACTGCTGCCGAGTTGATCTCAGACATTCCTATTCCTGTTCCTTTGTTGGATTTAGATCCATCGGTAAACCAGATTGATGGCTTTAATGCATTGATCCAACTTTATTGTTGTTACCTTTTGTGAGAGCCTTCTGAAGTTTTGCAGTCGGGTGTTTTCTCAACCCCCACGCAGTACTCCCTCCATGTTGCTCATACATTAGAATGGGTGCAACTTCAGTATAAAGTCCGTATGACATTATCTAGTTTCTTATATCGTTTTCGATGCAGACACAAACTACATAGTGTCATACACATATGTAGAACATGATATAGCGGCGGAATAATAACAAATTCACTTAACAATAACAACACCGTAATACACAATGATATATTTGTTTGTTTTATTTTTTAATAGTAGTCTTTTTTATAAGACCCTGCAATTTTCTTCAAAATTTATTTTGGTCATTAACATACCCTACCCAACTTTTCCACTTTCAGCTGGGTTTTATCACTAGTCCACAAACAGTTCATAATGCTAATAACTTGCTCAGTTGCAGCATCAGTTCCAGGAAGACAAAAGATAAACTCTACGCTACTTACACTACTACAAATACATGCGTTTAATCTTTTAGGTTCTCAAACTCAAACTGTTTTCGGGACAATTTGGGACAAATGCTATAAATTTGGGAGTTGTGAAAAATCAAGAGAAAAGTACAGTAAATTCGGGATGTATGGTCACCTTAATTTAATCTACTTTCATATACCCTAGTTTTATTGTTATTTCTAGTGGCATTGCCTTTATGTATATATGCAAATTCAAATGTAGTAAGCTGTGTACTAATAATAATAAATACATGTAATTGCAAACAGTGATATCATTTTTCAAGACACTTTTAATGATTCTTATTTTTGTTACGGTTTATGTTTTGTCACTGAACCAACTAATTGATACAAACAACATTTTTGAATTGCATCTGCAAAAGTCAGAACAGGTTCAAATAGTCACTCATGTCAATTTACTATGTTTCAAGCAATGATTTTCATTTGTTCTTCCATCCCTGGAAACGGATTTATGTGTTTTGGATAAATTAAAGGTTTGTGACACTGTACTGTTACTAGTGCCAGCAGGAGCTGGAATTATATTTGGATCAAACTTTATGGACAGTTGGGGTGCTAATGCTTTGATGCAATAATTTGAACGGTAAGCAACAATCAAGTTATTAATGAGAGAACTGATTAAATGCACTGCAAAAATTGAAAGGAATATTATTACTGTCATGTTTGTCGGTTTAAATTTACTATACATTATGTTTATATACAACTGCACAAGTGTACAACAAAATAAAATAAATATATTTCTATACAATACTTCATTCATACATTACAATTACTAAAAACAAAAGAACATTTTTGTTAATGGAAGATTACCCTGTAAATGATAAAAACAATTGGTGAAGGTGTCACAACTAAAGTACAAACATGATAGTATAAATTGATTATTGATAATACATACTAGAGATATCAGTCAGTTTTTTCTTGCAAATGAGTTCCTTATAACTTATTCCTAGTAACAAATTAGTTTACACTGTTTTGCAGTTTATGCCATTATAAACTTAAGTGTTTCTTAGCACTAGTTTTTTATATAAGTAATAGTAAAATCTGATTTAACCTAAAGAAACCTTTAGTTAATAAAAATGTGATTATAACTAAAAAAATATCTGGTGTGGGCACCACACGACTTTCTGAATTACATGACCTATTTAAGTTTGTATAACATTTTCGACATTTTCAACTTTTTTATTTTTTTTTTTATTTTTTTACTTTTTTGACATTTTGAACATTTTTTTACTTTATTGATGTTTTAAGACTTTTTGACTTTTTGACTTTTTTAACTTTTCGACATTTGTGACATTTTTGACTCTTTTGACTTTTTTACTTTTTTTTTTCATTTTGTCATTTTTTTTTTATTCTTGACAGTTTTGACATTTTGACATATTAACTTTTTTACTTTTTTTTGACATTCTGACATTTACTTTGGCATTCTGATATTTTTAGGTTTTAGAATTTTGACATAATAAATAGATTTAAATAATGTACATTAATATATATTAATATATATTTATAGGTGTGTAGTAAGAGTAGAAGATACATTTACTGCTGAAATAAAACACATACATATATATTTGTTTGTGACTTTCGTCTTCATCTTCATCTGATTCAATAAATGTTGCAGCTATGTTGACTACGCTATATTATTATTTCCTTCAAAATGTCCAGGTAATACTAAATTTTGAGTAGCAGCATTGTCCAAATATCCTGTATTGAACAAAGTAGGAATGGCTTGAAAGTGTAGACACGTTTTCAAACTATTAGTAAATGAATTATCAATAAAGTGGTCTATACAAATATAAAAGTTACCAACTTCTTCAACATTATTAAATTACTATGAAAAGCTGAGCTAATCTCATTCTCCTTTTAAAATGTCTATTTCTAAGAAAGTTTGGCGGATTACATTTAACACAAATAATGTAATCATATGTATACAATTGGGCACTACACCAATATATTTTTACCTAAAACCATTATTTCTATTATTTTCTAACCGTTTATAGTTAGATTATTCATACCAAACCTTGTGGATGTATAACTGGTATCAACTGGTATAACCAGTATAACTACACATTACTTCAGTAGTTCGAATCGCTTCACGAGTAGTAGTTCATGACTATGGTTCATTTGTACTACTCTAACAATGTGAAGATACACAGCCAGATGAATCCGATGTGAATATATACATACAATGTATCCGCCCACTATGTGGTTTGAACTACAGATGTAAAGCTATTTGAACTACTACTATCCATTTATTTGAGGTACTGAAATAAAGCGATTTGAACTACCCTCGTCAATCTATTTGAACCACTAAGGTAGAGCCAGTGGGTGCGGCTTGGATAGGGGAAATGGAAACGAATTTCACCGCATGTTGGCGCCACCGTAGACCGTAGTACACAGGCCTAAATGTATTTGTACTTGCTAATTGTACAATTCAGTTATTACTTTCCGAATACATCACTGATGTAAAGGAAGGTATTGTTTTACCGAAAACGTGTTCAGGATTTCAAACTAAGATTGTGGAAATATGCGATAACTTTCCCGGAAAAAAATTACACCAGAAGGAAGGTATTGTTGCCGTGTATCATTTAGCAAGAAAAAAATTCAATTTTCGTTACGTTTTATGCCCAAAATAGTCGAAATAAACCCGATTTTTGCGATGTCTGTGTGTGGTATGTATGTCTGTCAGTCAGTCAGTCAGTCAGTCAGTCTGTCTGTCTGTCTGTCTGTGAACAAAATTCCGGGAAAACGACACAACAGACTGCGACCAAATTTGGCAAATATCTGCGGACACTATTCAGGACGATCCAGTGAAAATTTGAGCTCAATCGTTTTACTAACAGTGAAGGAATCACAATCAACACGACGCGCGGAGCATAATTAGGCGCTGTGCCGGACCATTTAACGCTCACGGTGGGAAAACGGCACAACAGATCACGACCAAATTTGGAAATCGGCTGAGAGCCCGCGCTTCGGCGACCCTGTGAAAATTTGAGCAAGATCGGTTCACTAAAACAGAAGATTTCTCAATAATAGCGATTGCCTATTGCGCATATCACAAATAATGAATAATATACCTGACGTCAGCGTGACGTCAGCGAGTGTGGCGTAAATCAAGCGCGGAATTAACGAAAATTGTCTCATCTTAAATGTAAGGTATTGAAAATATACATTAATAATTACATTACATTTTCATGTGAAACTGTGAACATTTAAAAATGTGAAAATGCCTAAATATAAACATGTGAAAATTTCAAAATGTAAAAATGTCAGAATGCCAAACTGTTAAAATGTCAGAATGTCAATATGTTAAAATGTCAGAATGCCAAAAAGATAAAAAGTCAAAATGTCAGAACGTGAAAATGTCAAAATATCACGTGTCAAGAATTTCAAAGAGAGTAAAAAATAAATCAGAAATATTAAAAATGTAAAAAAAATAAAAAAATGTCAAAAAATCAACAAAGTAAAAAAGGTCAAAAGAATCCAAAAATATTTAAAAAGCCAAAAAAAACTAACAAAAACGTCAAAAAAGATTTTAAAAACAGTAATAATGTCAAAAAATGTAAAAAAAAATATCAAAAGTCAAAATATTAAAAAATTTTAAAAACCCAAAAGTTGAAAATGTGGAAACTGTTGTACAACTTGAAATAGATCATGTAATTCGGAAAGTCGTGTGGTGCCCACACCAGATATTTTTATTTTGTTATCTTTACTAATATTTTCCGTGTGAATGTGGCTTTCTATAACGCGTTTGTTTTCATTACATAACCTCAATTCAGGTGTTGTTTACGTTTGAAATTTCCAAGGTATAATCTTTAATTTCTTTATTATATTTATTTGTAGTAAGCATGAGTATAATAATAATACATTGGTATTATTAAATATCGTTGCAAGTACCCGTGTAATCCTAATTTTCAAAACAAGCATTTTTATTGAAGGTGAAAAATTATCTAGCTGAAAAGTTATTTGTAATATAGTGGATGATGTTTGTGTAAATTTTAGAATTTTGTGAGGACAGAATCAGTCAGACAGTAGATAAATTAATGTGTAATGATATTCAACCAGTTTTAAAACACTAGCATGAGAAGATATAAGTCTCTGGCTCATCAATGTTGATGTGTTGGATTGTTATTGAGTCATACTGTTCGCCTCTTTTCTACTCTTTGGTAGTTATTTATATTTGATATTCAAACCATTTGTGGCATGAACAAATGTTCATGTATATCTTGCCAGGATCCAAAAAAAGTAAATCATGCATTATTTTATTAATTTTAGCTTAGGTCAAAAAATATAAATATTTTCTCTCTTGAAAAAAGTGCAGAGACATTAGAGACACAAAGTAAACTAAACTGCATGTCCTGCAAGAAGCAAGCTGATCTTATCGCAACAACAATAAGATAAGACTTTCATACAATTTCTATAATAATATAAATTAATTCCATTCAATGTTGTTTCTTATTAATTGAGAATTTGCCAGGACTAAGAATGATAATATGGTAAGTGTGACATCAATGACTGCTAATTATTAATATATTAATGTAATTTTGTTTCATGTTTCCAACTCGGCAAAGAAGAATTTCTGCAACATCACAATATGAATTATCTTTTAAATCTGTGTTTATGTTTATTTATAATAATAAAATTGGTTACCCATAAAGTGTTTTTTTTTTTAAATCCTATAACTAAATAATATAGAACCAACAATTTGTATTTTTACTGAAAAATAATTTCAGTAAGAAAATATAATTGCTGGCCTTGATTCTAGGCGGACACGAGTAATTTTTAAATCCCACCATTTCGCGCGTCGCTGAGTTTCCAAACCTGGTCCCTAGGAAAAATTTGGCGCTACGGTCGAATAATCGTGTTGCTCTCTTTTTGTACAGTGTATTCACCTCCAGTATGTTTTGTGGGTAGAGCTATTGGATTCTTGGGGGACATAATGACATAAACCAACTATAGACAACTATAGATGGGAAAGTCAGATAATTAGGCTCTGGTGCCATCTTACGCAGGGCACTTGAAACATATAGTTCGCGAACCATATTCCACTGCAAATTCAATAACAAGAGTATTTTGAAACTGCAGTTGAAATTTGAGTACTGTTTCATTAAATATCTTAATGTTGTATATTAAGTGTTTTTGTAAAGCATTCAATGATATGTATTTAAATACATTAAGTTTTCCATTAAAATGTACAACAAAAAGCATTTAAAAACATTCAAATATTTAGTAAACAGTTTTTCAAATTCCAATGCAGTTCCTTTAAATATATATTTATATTTGGGACAATAATAAAAGAAAACACAACATGTAACAGGAAACAATAACTATTGCAGTACATTACAAAGCATGTTTATTTTATGATAAAGAATAGGAAGCTAATATAGTTGTGGGCAAACGCTGTAGTATAGATGATCATGAAGTGTTATCCTTGAAAATTGATTAGATTCTACCCTAAAGAAATAGTATTAAAATGATATTTGATTTCATTGTTTATACACTTACCATTTTGAATGGGAAGGCAGCTCGTATGATACAGAATCACCCATTGATACTCCTGTATCATAGCTTGTGCCTTCTGTGTTACAGGGTTCACAATCCAATTCTAATGCTAGATTTGCAGATGGTTGAGCAGCCACAGTTAGTTGGTATAATCATCATAATTATCATATGTATCAATAGCAACAACAATAAACATAAACCGCTTGGCGTGTTGTTTAGATGGTGGATGTAAATATTTGATATGATAAAATTATAGTGCTGTCTGATTAAACCTGAAAATCGTTACCTCATCATCAAAGAGAAAAATTAACACAGATGGACTAAATAAAACTCGAATGGATAGTCACCAAAATTATAAACTTAAGTAGGAACAGAATATTTATAGACTAAATATAATTATAATTTTATACTAATAATCAAAAATAAACAAAAAAGCCTCGTATATTACGATGACCAAAGGCTGGCCACAGGGGGAACATACCGGCAGATTGTTAGCAATGACCTCGAAACCCCAGACGAAAGGGAAATCGGCTGAGACTATATACAACACGCAAAATTATTGACAGTATTACTGGTATTACATTGCGCCATATAAGAGATATGTGGATTTTATTTATTTTTTTAATAAATACACACGAATTGAGTATTTTCTTGTCAAGCATCAGGTTGGAAGATTTAAACTGGACTAGAGCGGATATAATTAGTTCATTTTTGAGATGTAATTTACGTTTAATTTAATATAGAAATTTTGCAGTTAAACCATAATCTCTTTTCTACAGAAAATATACACTAGAATTTGAAATATAAAAAAAAAAGTGTATTACTTTTATGTATAGGCGATTCAAATGCCAACGGTTTGTAGGCGGAGCTAACTCACTAGTGGGATACCGTGCGGCCGCGATCAGCTGTTTACATTGATTTTCAATGCAGTGTCTGTTTGTGTCTGTGTTCTGAGCTGTTTAAGGGATTGCATCGACTATTTTGGACGATGGATCGTGTAAATGTAAGTTTAGCAGAGTATTTTAAGTATTTAGGGTCTAATTGCGATAGTAGAAATGTTTCAGAAGGTAAGATATAAGTATTTGAAGGCATGGAAACTATATAACCTAACACTTCGATCTTTTTAGGTGAGGCCGTTTTAAATGCGGGCCACGTAATATTGTGTGGTATTGTCGACAACAACGACATTAATTTTAATGTGGTAGCTTTATGTTTGCAAACATCAAATTTATCACAAGCCCCACATGAAATTAAGGGAGTGATTGAAAGGAGTGACAACAACTGCACTATCCACAAATTTGAATGCAGTTGCAAAGCAGGATTAAGTGGAAAATGCAAGCATGTTTCAGCAGTTTTGTTACATTGCACTAGGTTCTATTATAAAACATTTCGAAATGCATATCAAGCATATTTTAATTAAAGAATACTATTAATTGCACATTTTATGTTCCATTGTTTGTTTTCTGCTGGTTTCTTTTTGATTTCAGATCAAATCTGCTGGAAATTGAGATCATTTCCCAAACTGATTTAAAGTGTTTATGGTCCAAACAAAAAGTGGATATAAAAAACAAATATGAAGCTCAACCTCTATTGACCACTGATTGTTGGATAGCAAGATCAAAACGAAAGTTGGATGCAAGCACTACTGCAGAATTTCGTACCTTTTTTTTTAAATAATTCGCAGGAATCCACACTTTCCTTACAAATGTAAATGCATACATACATATATATTTATTTATTTATTTTAACTTATTGCAGGGCTAAGAAAACAATTCAACAACAACCAGCAGCTAGTAGTTCAATTGAAAGTAATAGTGCAATATATTTAAATAAATGTAATATTCAAGTAGCAGATAAAAGCATCATACAAATTTTGTATAAACAAATACGATGCAATGAACTATTGCAATATTTGTATAACATAGAGATACCAGAATTAAAAGACTGCTGTGTTCAGACATATAATAATTTAATTGTGGACCCAGAATATGTTAGTTTGAACACTCCACAATCATCAAATGTATGGTTACATGAGCGTCAGTTTAGATTAACTGGGTCTCGCATATATCAACTATACACTTATAAGGGTACTAATTGGGACACTAAAGCAGAGAAGTTAAATAAATAAATAAATATATATATATATTATTTTATACATGTATGATTAATTTTTAGATATTTTTGGCCAGCTAATTTCCACTCAGCTAGTATGGAACATGGAAGAAAATTTGAGGATAATGCAAAACAAATATTTGCAAAGGATACTGGACATCAAATATATGAGACAGGGCTCATTATATGTCCAAACCAGCAGTGGCTGGCATATTCTCCTGATGGAGTAATTTTTAAGCATGGTGCTCCATTTAGTTTGTTACAAATTAAATGTCCATTCAAAGGTATTATAATTGTAAAAGTTCATTATTTATAATTTTTTAAATATTATTTTTATATTCAAGGAATACAAAAATCAGCTGCAGAATTGATACAGGAATTGAACTATATTAATATGCATAATGGGCAACCACAATTAAAGGAAAAGCACATGTATTATGGACATGTACAACTTGGAATGGCAATTTTAAATGTAAAATGTTGTAACTTTGTTATATACTCATCACATGATGATACTTTTATTAACATCGTTGTTACTATTAATAGTATATTTATTAAAAAAATGTTTAAAAAAGTAAAAAATGATTATTTTATAAATATGATTCATAAAATATGTGAAAATAAAATAAAGAATAAATAGTACTTTTACAACTTATTTCTAAAGATTTTATTAAATGATAATCAAAACATGTAATAATTTATTTAAAATTTATCTTCAGAGAAAATGGGTTTTGATAAGTTAACAATTCCACTTATAACTGTTATTATTTCCTCCATCTTTGGAACTATATTCCACTCTACTCTATTCTTTAAAATTTTAAAGATTTTAAGTCTTTGATTGACCCTTTCTATGTGAACACGCGCACGTGCTATTGTCACATTGTGAAGAGATTCCTCCTTTGTAAGTTGTTTTTTTTTCCTTAGAAATGGTGGTCTAATTATTTTTATTCCCCGACTTTCACAGAATTCTTCTATAAGAAAGCCTTTATCTACCATTATTTCATCAATGTATGGAGACAAATGCTCAATTACACCACTTTGCTCAAAAATTGCTTTATCACTAGCTCTACCACCATACATTCGACTTACAAAAGAGATTAAACCAGCTGGTGTGACTCCTATTAAGAATTTTAGGGTTTGTCTGCCTTTATAATGTGAATAGCACCTTATTCGACAGCATAAACATTTGGCACTTGCTACCTCAATCTCTGTGCAGTCAAAAATCAATCTCACATTTGGAAATGGGGCAAAACACTTTGGCAAATTTGAACGAATCTCTTCTTGTGAGGGAATAAATACAACTGAATCCAGGACAGTTGCCAACAAAGACAACATATCAAAAAAAATGTTCTTACATGTTTGAGAGCTAACATTACCAAATAAAATTGAGAGAATAACATAACTAATGTCATTCTTCAATTTGATTAATGTCATAATAATACGTTCCCTCAACAGTAAACGATGAACACGATTTTCATTGTAAATTCTTCTACACAATTCTTCAATGGCAGAAAGTTATGCAAAACTGTCCAAACCAGTAAAACTGTTTAATTCAGCATCTGTTGTTATGTTATCACAAATTGTTCTAAAACTGATGGTGTTCACTTGAGCACTAACATCTTTAAATGTTTTTTGTGTAGCAAGCAAACACATTGCTTCAGCAGCTTCAATTTCATCACATGTTGGTTCACTAGTATCAATCAACTCCTCATTACATTGAAAATCAGAAATCTAAAATATAATAATAATAATTAACTTAGAATACAGAAAGGTTATGTTTAATGTTTCTTACCTCAACTTGTGCAGGGATGTTAGGCTCTTGTTTGCATACTCTCTTTTTGGCTGGTGCACATGGGTGAGATGTAACAGGTAAATTCTTCGTAGGTATTGAAAATTTCTTTAAATCTTTTCGGCCTGTATTTTCTATAAACAATACGTACTTTTAATATATTATGAAGAGATTATTAACAAATGTCAAAACTTACGTTCGAGTTTGTAATCATTTTCACTAAAATGCAAAGAACACACTCACATGTATTTGGTCACTGTTTTGCCCATTTTTAAATTGCGTTCCCACATCAAACGCTTATCGACTAATTCTGTATCCCCGAATTTATTAACTATTTCTACTTTCCGAGATCCGGGTTTGGGGAAATAGTAAATGCGGGCTGCGTTTCGCCAACGAATTACAACCGTAAACACAACAATACGCGTTCGATTTTGACGATTCCTTTGCCATAATTACACGGTGATATCAAACTAGTAACAGCAGTCAGTTCTTACAATATAAACACAACACAATAACTAAATTAGCGAAGCGAAAATGGCTTTGTGGCATATGGCGTACTGTGTAACATCTGGTAACATCCCACCAGATGAGTGTTCACTATTCTGCCACCAGGTGGATACGGGCCGGCTTGAATCGCGTATACCAAATAACCCTTTACATGTTCATTAAATTAATTATACTAGAAACCTTAATAAAAAATAAACTGAATATACTGTTTGAAATACATCAAGTTTCTTGTTCAAAATAAAAAGTTTTCTTATCCATTATTTTTAACAAATTCATGCTATATACATTACTAAGTAATGATAAACAATAAATACACTTTACCTAACAAATTATAATTTAAAAACATTTTCAGACAGAGATTATAATTTTGATCATTATAATAAAATATATAAATAATGAATTCGAATATTGTGGGGAAAAATCATAAAAACTGCATGAAGTTTTGATTCAAATGCGGTAAACGGAGTTGTTGAACAAAAACGTTCGTTTGTAGGTTTCCACCAAACATTATTCAAGACTAAGTTAGACAGATAGGCCACATGCTAAATTTGGTTGTAAACTATAGTCATTTGTTAAACCAAAACGTACATTAGATGTAATCAAAAGATACAGACATGTGCTTAATAATTTCCATTTGATCAAATATCTAGTATTAAACCCATTTAAAGTACTGTACATTCATTAATAATAAATTATGAATCTTAAAATTAAAGTTGAAGTTGCATATAACGTTTGCATTTCCCCTCTGGGACTACATGTCGAAAGCGCTTATGCTCCCGCAGGTGGGTGTGGCTTGGATAGGGGAAATGGAAACACGAATCTACACATCTATGTTTTGTGATGCTCCCTCTGTCTTACTCTGTGAGGCTGGCGAGCCGCTCCTCCTCTTCTGCCGCCCCGACTCCGTCGGACACCATTTTGATGCTACAATATTAAAATGTATATTATTCAAAATGTGTGAAGATAAACTGTGGGAACATGTGAGGAAATGTAAAAACACGTACTCACAAATTAATGTACTACGAAAATGTGAGAATAAATGAGGAAACGAGAGATATTGTGAGAAAAATTGAGAAAATGTAAATATATATATATATATATATATATATATATATATATATATATATATATATATATATATATATTCTTTCATCACAGAACAATAATGATATTAATTATAAATAAATAATAAATTCTAAATGAATTCTAATATGAATTCTTAAATACATTTTTTTCTAAAATACAAGGAATTAAATTAGAAATGTATACTATTCGCGGCGAATAGTTTATTACGTTATTAAAATATTTTTTGATAATAAAAGGTGCTGCAATATGTAAACATTTGGTATGAATATCATCGAAATGCTCTGTACATTTAAACCAAGAAAAGTCAATTTTCATTAAAATTGTTAGAATTTTAGTAAAGTAAATTTTGAACAAATCCATAATCCTTTAAAATTAGTTCTATGCAAAAATTAATGTTAATTAAAAAAATGTAATAAATCCTACAAAACATAATTTAGGCGCTTTAAATATCAAGCTCTTTGAACATTGTGAATACATATATGATGAAATTATCAGATAATAAAGATGATTGCTGGCAACTTCGGCAATTTTACATATCCAAATTCCTCACAAGGTAACCACAAACATAAGCAACTGCTTGTGTGTCAAAATTTGCATCCGAATAGTCATTTGAAGTAACAATCGGAATTTGGAAATCCAACTCATTAATAGTAATAAATTTGGAAATTTTACCAGAATCAACTTCACAATTTGAACTCCTTGAACCATTCAAAATTGTACTCTTTATAGAAGAAATGAATTGAGTACAATTTGGATTGGTATTACCCGCCCCTGATTGTTGTATTTTTCCAAATACATTTTCAATGGAATCTGGATTAAATGCACGTCGAGATATTTTTTTTAAATCCCGCCTTCTTACAAATAGACAAATTTCCTGAATTGCCTTTATTGAATGAATCCAACCCTTTTTAAAGGCAAGCTATTTTTAATTTCCTTGGTATGAATATTTTGAAATTGCTAATTTTATATTTTTGAAATTATACTACGCCAAAGTGTTTAGAATTATTAGATACAGCACATCTTAATGATTTTATTGAATTGAATAAAATACTGTTACCATTAAGGCTGTAAAATAATGAATCAATTTCGTGATAGCATTTGCAGGAAGAGTATTGTTGCTCACCTGTGACTGGATTGCACAAGCCACAGAATTACGTGTCTTAGCTGCATAAGACACTTTAATCCTATGTGAACCAGTCAAATTAGAAAAGTTACGTTTAATTTTATGCAGCGTCTTGAATCTTTTAGAAATTTCATTAAAATACCAATCTTTTATATCAGATAATTTGAATCTCTTAGAATTCTCATATATAATATTATATTTGTATAGTGCATTTCTTGTATTTTTTAGTAAGTGTGGAATGTCAAACATTGAAATAACTAAATGTTCATTTACACAGAAAGAAATATCAGATGTAATATTTGTCTGAAGATAATTGTGATACTGCAGCGATTAGTACTACCTTGGTCACATAAACAACACTAATAACTTTCAATCCACAGAAATGTAATTTTGAAATTAATTTTTTTATTAAAATCCTTAAACTATCAGTTTTTATAACATCTTTGGAGAAATAATATGCTACTGATTGTTGCCAAGAATCATTAAGCCCCCTGGCCATAAATACTAATGCATAGTTGACAGCTTCATTGCGTCTCTAATGCACCCGAATCAACATATCCAAGAACTTGATCACTAGAAGAGTCAAGTAAAACCAGTAGAAATAGACATTTCATCAAAAAGTAAAATGCAATATCTATTAATTTCTGTCATATTTTCAGCTCTTGATTGTAATTTATCAATTAAACCTTCATTTATGTCCGTAAGGAACCGCTATTAATACCCTCTGCAAAGTTGTCTTTGATGGAAGGGTAAGAAAGCTTTCCAAAAATGTATAGCATTGTGGACCTCATTTATAAATAGCTAAAGCAAGAGCCTTTTCTTGAAATGACCATGTTGCATGGTTTTTACTGACATTTGTAAACAGTGCTTCGAGTAATATTACACCTGTCAAACTCAAGTGTTTAAATGTGAAAGCCACTTGCGGTAGACATTTTAAAATAGCTTCCTCTGCTAAATCTTCACCACCAATCAACTTCAATTGTTGGAACTGAATAGTTTTAGCTAAAAAAATAATTAGTACATAAGCCGTGATGATACTGTTTGTTGCAGCATCATTATTTTGATCATAATTTGGATTTCTTCGAGTTATCACATGTCAATATTACATTTGTATATTGATTCCTTTGTATTTTTGAACAAATGTGGAACATGAAACATTGAAATAATTGCATGCTCATCTATATTGAACGAAACATCAGATGTAATATTCCTTGAATCTGAAATTAATTGGTGACACTGCAGCACAATATATACTAATAATACAAATATAATCTTGAAATTATTTTTTTTAGTAAACCCCTTAAATTTTCAGTTTTGATAACATCCTTTGTGAAATAATATACCACTGGCTGTTTCCAATAATAATGAATACCCTTAACCATAAATACGAATGCATGATTAGCAGCTTCACTGTGCCTACCTAATGCACCCAAATCAACAAATCCAAAAACTTGATCACTAAAAGTCAGAAGTAAAACCAGTAGAAATAGATATTTCATCTAAAAATAAAATGCAATGCCTATCAATTTCTGTCATAGTAATTTATCAAATAAACCTGACTCAATACTAGAAAGATTTACTCTCTAACATGGTATGGCAGGACTATCTGAATCTGTATCAATAAATGTTGCAGAAGACTGAGCTGCATCATTATTTCCCTCAAAATGACCATGTAATACTAAATCAACAAGAAACAGATTGGAATCACCCCATTAATAGCATTGATTTTTGTGTGTATATATTTTATATAAAAACTAGGTGAAATTCCCGTCGTTCGACTGGGTATGATAAATCAATTTTCAAATGAAAACTATTGAAGAAAAACAATGCTTACCCTCTGAAAATAATTCCAAATGTGATATTGTGCACATGCCATAACACCAGTTACGAAGTTCAGAAATGCTCATTGTACAACACACAATTATATAATAATAATAATAAATTAATTTCTAATAAGAAAAAAACCAAACCCTTAATTAAAACAATGCTATTAATTTAAATGACTTAATAGTCCAAATATTTTTTGAATAAAAAACATAACTGGCTGAGAGGTCGGTCGGCTTCAAAACATTCTCTTCGTCTTTATATTATAGAGATTGAATGATGTTAGTAGACTTGCATTTCGTGTCGTTTTACATTTATTAATTAAAACTTAATATATTTTCTATTTTAAAAATGTCTACTCTACAGTAAACCCTATCAACGTGAGCTCTCTGTCAGATTCTACACATTTAAAATCAATGAATTTGTACAAAATCAATGATATTCAACGTCAGTCAACACCATGACGTTTACATCACTACCAATGGTAATATGCTCATCCGATTTATTATAATTTATATCTTTTACGTTTGCATAGTTTCGTTATACTACGAAACTATGAAAACTGGGTAAACTGTAGTACTGCTCTAAAAGGCTGTACCAATTAATTTAACAATCGCTTCTACTGTAAGAACTTAAGAACATAATTTTAATAAAGAATAATTTAATCACATTGGATCATCTACTAACAATACATACCACACAAAACTGTAGAAAATCGTAGGTAAACTTCCTCCATTCTTTTCGAAAATGTGTCCAATTCTTTCGAACTTTTCCATATATTGATCATTTACAAATGTAAGAATTCTGGAGTTATATCTTCTCTGAAAATATTATAATATTATTATAAATTACTACAAACTACCACTAACAATATATACAATTATGTGACATCAGCAGTTATGAGTATTTAGAAACTTGAAATATCCTTTATCGTTTCTGGGATTATTTGTTGTAATATGCGCAAAAATCGCAGTATACCGAGTATACATTTTATATTACAGACTAAAACTTAATTACTAAAATAAGTCCAACAACGTCCTTTAGATTGTTCGAACTAGGTATTATTTGCCCGTCACTAACGCAATGTAGTCGATTTTCGTGCACAACCTACGTAAGATCCAGTGGCTTGGTATAAAAAATTTAGATAGAATATTCTTATAAATCTTAGAGTAACTTAAATTAATATAAATACCAATATATCCTACTAGAGAATTACCCTTAGCACCTATTGATATTTATAGACTGCAAACGTCATTTATCAAAATGTTGTACAATCCTCCATTAAAAGGCCTTAGAAATGATAAAATTATATGTTGCCAATTGGCTGTATGAACTAAATTAATCCTTCAGTTTAATAAAGCGTAACAATGAGTCATGTACGTATTAAATTTGTCTCTTACTTAATATGACTTATATAGACAATGTGACAAATTAGTAATTGAAATAATGTAGTTATTTCTGTCACCTCTCATATAGTATTGCATATATAAGTCAGCTGGTTGAATTGATCCTAAACATATAAAATTTGTTAGAATAGTTCAATCAAAAAATATAATCATTTCGTTGTAATTTGTTAGAATTATTAAAAATACGAATTCAGTTCATACGAGAATGGAGTTGATTTTTAGACTAACAATATATTGTAGATAAGCAACAGAGAGATTTTGTATGCAATTTTAAAATCACTCTACAGAGAAAGAAAAACTAATAAACTCTAATAAATTGATAAATTTTTTCAATTTAACAATTCTGTGGATTATACTTTAAATAATGAAAAAACATGAATTAACTTAAATTCCTCTTTCTAACTGTTATTCATTATTGTCTAGCAAGTCATACAATTTTGGGATGTGTGTTCAATAAAGTATATTCTTTCCTACTGCTACAAGTTAAGAACTTGGGAGTTTCAGGAAACTCTGGAAAAATATTCTCAAATTGGATGGATGATGTACAGTTTGTGGGGTGGACTGAGAGTAAAGTGCAAAAATTTTAAGCTATTAATTTTGACTTATAATAACGGTATCTCCACATTCCAAAATTCATGTTCTGCTTGATACCTGCACCTAGGTTTGTAGTTTTGGAGAATAAAAATTATCAATAGAACTTTATCTTGTTCCTACAGTGAAGTACCTGGAATAATTTTAATTTCCTGTAAGGAGTACAAACACATGGAACAATAATAACTCAAAATACTTACAATAATAACTTTATCAAAAAGTCGCAGTTCTACAGATATCCGAATCTTCGTTTGGCTGGTAATTTTTTCAGCAGATTATTCAACGGATTCCATAGTCTTCGAGTCTATATAAAATAATTGCAATTGGTCCATTTAGTTAACTTTGGTAGGTAACTCTGCATGTCTCTCAACATTCAACAAAAATGAGCAAATTGCCGACAGGTAGCTCATGGTCTTGCTGGTTTGTGATGAGGAAATAAGTACACGTGCATTTTCTTCATTATGGCCAGCTACCCATAGGACTGGATAGACTTATTATGGTTTGGTTTCGAAAACTGAACCTCTTTCAATTCCTTTTGTGGGTGTGGAATTACTGCACTATATTATACAAGAAAGATATATAAGACACTTATAAATCAGAAGTGATTAATACTAAAAAGATGAATGATAGAATTGAATTAGGGCAGACCGGTATGAAAAGATATGAGTCGTTTAGTTTCAAAGTGGTGTAAGTCCACCTTTAACTGTTTCGAGATAATTAAGAGTTAGCATATTAGTTCATTTAAAAATATATATAAATTATGTCTAGTCTGGAAATATTTATACCAACTTATCAATATGTAATTTGATTATATAAATTTCTTTTAAGCGAATGTAACTAAAAATTATATACATTTAGAAGCACATTAGGAGCATTAATCTCCTCGTGAGTAAAATTATTATTGTTATTACTATTTGAAAACGATTCCTTAAATGATGATTGTTGTGACAAAATTATTTGTAAGTATTTACTGTATTCTTAACTCCACGGTAGTCCATCGACGTGGATGGTCACGCTGGTGGTGGTAGTCCTACCGCTCTTCCGCCCTTGCGCCATTTCCAATAGTGTGATGCATTTCCGAGCATCTGTTCAAGCACCTCCTCGACGACCCTCGTAATAGTCGCCGTAGATCTGTAGGAAGATAATTTTAATATAATTCAATTTGGTCTTATTTGCAATAAAATGCTACCGTAATATTATTCAAGGGAATGACGGTAATTATCTACAACAATAATTATGCCTACGGCAAAAGGAGTTTCAATTTATTATAAATTGTTCTTTGCACCATGTACTTAGTATAGGATTGCCTCATGGTGATTACAATAAATCCCTTACAGAAAATATGCGGCTTATAAGCAAAAGGGTGATGAGAACAGCACACGATAAGAATGATTTGAATTTTGCTTTTATATAAAAATTGGCGTTTTGCGAAATGTTAGGCATTTGTATCTAATAAAGCATATATTTATGATCGTGCATAAGCAATGACGCATAAAATTTTGTGCGAATAAAATAATGTGTGTTCATCTGATAACGGCAAAAA
Organism: Lordithon lunulatus; assembly: GCA_963942505.1. Classification (NCBI taxonomy): domain Eukaryota; kingdom Metazoa; phylum Arthropoda; class Insecta; order Coleoptera; family Staphylinidae; genus Lordithon; species Lordithon lunulatus. The sequence goes on along the minus strand of OZ012674.1, from coordinate 42,290,859 downwards.
GTAATTACTGGTTTTTAAGTAGAGAAATGATAAAATATTTAAATGTCAGGTTTTGTCTTTCAACATCTTTCTAGTTTCTTGTCGGCAGGGATATACAATATTATCATAAAACGTCAGGGAATTTTGAAATAATAATAATAAATGTATTTTACAAAATAAACATAAATACAATATAACAATAATAAAATCAAAATGTAATTTCGTACTTGTGCAAAATCTTAAAATATATGACTCCACAATAAATTTAAAAAAATATATAGAAGGAAAAATAACGTAAAATTAAAATTGATGTAAGCATTTAAAGAAGATATCTATTCTAGTGTGGTGAATAGCCAATATAATGATCATAAATGTATTCTTTTGCTATTTCCAACCACCTGAATCTGTATAAATATATATATATATATATATATATATATATATATATATATATATATATATATATATGTATGTATCTTAAGTTGTATTAAGAAAGCTATAAAGAATTTATTATTATTATTGTTGATTAACACACAGTAAATTTATTATTTGCTGCAGTTCATGCTTTAATTTCTTTATTACATTATTGTAGATTTTAGGTAATATTGTTTTAAATTTATTGCCAGCAACTGTATAATAGTGGTTTTACTATTTATATGATTAAAGTTTTACTAACAATCACACATTATTGTAGAAAAGACGTAAATCGTTAATCAAAAATGATCTCTTCACCCGCTAGTTTGATGAAATCTGTTCGAATTACAAATAGCAATTAACCAAGGTATATTTAAAAGACAGAAAACATAAATGTACAAAACCTTTACGTGATCAAAATCACCATTTCCCCTCTGCAACCTGACATAAGAGATTACTAAGCTGTTATATAATTACCTGTGGCCTGCCCATACTTGATCCTAATGCTCCCTTTAAGGCTGCTCACTCGTCCCACAAGTCAATTTTGCGTGCGAGCTACAAAACTCTGCGGGTGAGGAATTCCCAATGCTGACCATACTAGGCCAGCACTCCCCTAGTATTAGATGCCTAGTGTTTAGTAGAGCTGAGCAAAGGCATACTAATTACATGCCCTGCTGTTTCTAGTTCTTCATTGCATCCTATACATAATGGGCTGTCTGCCAGACCCATCGTGTGTAGGTGTTTGTTTAGCCGGCAGTGGCCAGTTAAGATGTTTTTCAGTTATTTCAGATTAGTTCAAGATAAGTTAAGGCGGGCCGTGGCTGCCATTTTACAAGGTTACCTAATTGCTACCTTTGATTGCTTGCAGCCCGGCGTTTCTCGCCATCTTAGCTTGTGAAGAGCATGCACTATTTTTCAGAGTACCTGCAGAAAGTATTTCATCCTCTTGGGTTGTTAAAGGATGTAAGAATAACTTCCTGGAAAGTTCATCTGCTATTTCGTTCCCCTTGATGCCACTATGTTCTTTGATCCAGCAGAGTTCTAGTTTGTTCTTTCGACACAAATATGTTGGCATTAAGTGCATTTAGAGCTGCTTTGCTGTCGGTGAGTATTTGGATATGTTTATCCTTAATATTCCGTTCAGCTAAAATTTGAACACACTTTAGTATTCCTGTGAATTCAGCTTGGAAGATTGACGTGAGACCTCCAAGTGGTGCACTTATCTTGAGATTGAGTTCTGGTGAGAATATTCCATAGCCAGCTCTCGTCTTAGTTTTGGATCCATCAGTATACGGTTATGTTGGCGCTTTGTGGGATAGCATCCATTGTGATGATGGTCTGAAAATGTTTGACAAAACTGTATTTGATTAGAATTCTGTCGCACTTACCTTCTATGAGGTCTAGTTTGATAGGTTCACTCAGTATGCTCCTGTGTCCAATGATTCTACCTTTATCATGCCACATGTTGAGTGAAGATAGCCTTAATGCTGTTTTACTGCAGTCTCCCTTATAAGAAGGTCGAGTGGTTGTAGACATAACAGTGCTTCAAGAGCTGCTGTGGGCGTTGATTGATGTGACTTGTTTGGCTCTCGACCACCAGACTATTGCACCATATGCGATAGTTGGTCTTATGATCGCGGTATATATCCATTGGATGATCTTGGGAGACAGGCCTTATGTTTTACCAACCGCCCCGCGGCATTGCCAAAATGAGATGCAAACCTTTTCCAGCTTGAATGTTATATGCTCATTCCAATTCAGTTTTTTTTATCTATGATTAATCCTAGATATTTACTTTATCTGTGAGTGTCAGAGGAACCTTAAAGAGAGTTGGCATGTTCATGAGCTCGAGTTTCGTTTTCCTCGTAAACAATATCTGCTCTGTCTTTTTTGGGTTAACTGTTAGCGAATGGCTATCGCACCAGTTCTCAACAATCATGCACTCTGCATGAGATTGCAGAGTACACCTTCAAAACTGCCATTTATCATGATCACTATGTCGTCGGCATAGCCAACGGCATAGTATCCTGAGTTGTTTTATTCCAGGAGGAGGCTATGAACTACATGGTCCCATAAAAGGGGTGAGAGGACTCCACCTTGAGGACAGCCTCTTCCTGCAACTTTTTTTCATGTTACGTCATCTAGTGTTACTTGGATTGTTCTTAGACCAAGCATATTTTTTATCCAGCCCCTCATATATGAGCATTATCAATACTCTTAAATGTTGTTTTGTCAAAAGCAACTTCAATGTCAATGAAGGTGGCAAGCATCGAACTTTTATGCTCCAGTGTTTCCTCTATCTTAGACGTCACCAGATGTAGGGCTGATTCCGTTGAGCGTCCTGGTTGGTAGGCATGCTGTTTCGGATGTATAGGGTACGTTCTCAGCGGCCCGTCCCTGATTTCACGATCACAGAGACTTTCCAACGACTTCAATAGAAATGAGGTTAGGCTGCTGGGCCTGAATGACTTGGCAAGAGTGTAATCTACTTTGCCTGGTTGGGTACAAAGGTCACTTTGACCTGTCTCCATGTATTGGGTATGTACCTAAAAGCAATGCAACCTTTAAATATATAAACCAATGTGTTTATAATGTAGGTTAACCCCCATTGTAGCAGTGCTGGGAATATTCCATCTAGTCCTGAGAACTTAAAAGATGAAAAGCTAGATATTGTGCATTCTATTTTAGTTATACTTATCATTTGGTCAGCTAGCAGCCAATCTTCCTCATCAGGTAGATGAGGATCAGTTGCTAAGTTGGGACCTCCAGGTTGATTGCCAGGAAAGTACCTCGATAGTTTGGGAGGGTGTTACCGTGAAGGTGCCATCCTCCCGTTTTGGCTAGTTAAGTTCTTGTACAGGGTCTTTTGATATTACTCTCTTCAGACGAGCAGCTGCTGCTGTGGATTCAATGCCATTGCAGTAGGCTCTCCATGTATTTCTTTGTCGCTTCCTGGCTTCACTTTTGAATTGTCTATGGGCTTCCCTAAAAGTTTCCCATAGAACTATATCATTTCTGTTTTTGGCATTACTGAAAGTTTTTCTGGCCTTGGAACGGAGACAGTTGATCTCTGCACTCCACCACGGGGGTGCAGAGGCTCTCATGCCCGCCTTTCTCATGGGAGAGGAGTCCTCATTTGATGAAATCAGTGATTTTTGGAGGTGTTTCACACAGACCTGCAAGTCATCCATTGATTCTGGAATTTTGTCTGCTGCTTGATACTCCATCCTATCCGATAGGTATCTGCAAAATAGTTGTTCAGTGTTCCACCAAGTTTACCAGTTCTGGGCTGGGAGGTGGTTGGTCTGCGTCGTACGGTAGATACGCAGGAGCTATGTAGGTCTCTACGTCGTCGTCCGTTTTCAGTCAACTGTGAGGTCTGCAGAGCTGAATTGGTGTAGGAGTGTACCTGTAACTTTAAAAGATGTTAAGATGCATGTCTTGGTTTGTTTCTAGCAGCACTGAATAGCAGGTTGCTGTTATTGTTGCTGAGTTCGCATACCCTGTTTTTAACAATCTAGGGTTCTTGAATCAGCGCGATGCTATATTGCATATTCTGTAGATGACAACTTAAATAAGCAGTTGCCACTTTAGAATGCTGCAAATTGACTGGGGTGATTTGTAAAACCAGGCCCATTTTATTATTTTAGCAATGGAGGAGATGGATCTGTATCGGGGTTAGAAATTAGCATTGCCTGTCTCAGCTGTCGCTTCAACAGAGTCTGCCAGACCTGAGTTTTCCTCTCCGCCATGGGGTTTTACCTCGAGGGTGGCAAATCTATAATAGATTTTGACGTCCCTCTTTTTTATTTCTGCGATCTCACATGAGGGTACACCGAAGACAAGCAGAACGACATCTTCTTTGGTCTCCCTATTTAATTCGCACCAATTTTTGACAGACAGTGTTGTGTTCTGTGCTGCCAGACGTTGTAGTATGACCTAAAATAAAACAAAACCTAGATTGATAACAATGCTTAATATACTAACCCACCCGTTTTTTTTTCTTTCTTAAAACAGCTTGCAATCGCACAATTTAACTCAAACAATACAGTCCAACTTTTTATTGTATTTGTTACATATAAATATTTAATTTAAATTCGATTCAACCTAACCTTGTTACTGGTACTGGGGACTAAAATGAGACATGATTAAATGCCAAATGTGCGGAATTGAGAAATAATTGATAACGGATGACACATCAACAGATACAATGGATGTGAATAGTTCAACAGTACTTAGCGTGATAACGACAGGTGTCGGACATTCACAATTAGTTGAGAGTGAGTCTGTATTAGATAGTCCTTCTATGCCATATTCAATATTTAAATCTAGCCAGGAGAAGTTAACACCTGCAATTTATGGCACCTCATGGAATGTAATGAAAGAAGCAGGGAACGAGGAATATAAACTTGCAAAGAAATGGATGATCATAGGATTACCACTTGCATAAAAGTGGCAATCCTATGACAACTGTGATAGCAGATGTAGCACGGTGCAAGCTCTCGTATAGGACAAACTGGTGTTGTAAGTGTGTCTTTAATTTTGTTTATATAGATGGTGATCTTTATTAACCCTGGTTGTAGGATTTTAATGAAATGAAATTGGTATTATATTTCAGGCGGAAATCATTGCTGATTTGATCAGAGTTATCAACCATTATAAATTTACCCGCAATGATCCCCTTGAGTCAATACTCACAGCAAATTAATTATACGTATAATAATAATGATATTAGGCGTGTATAGTAGGACAGAGAACAGGCAAACGCTTATTCTTAGACGTAAGAAATAAATATTGCACTATTTGTTCTAAAAATAATGATTCTCAAATTGCCTTTTGTTTCTCATTTATACACTGTTTATTGTGTTGTAACACTGTTTTTAGCTTTAAACGATACCTACTGAGACTTTTGCTATTAAAATCCATGAGTTTATGACTACCAGAAGTGTGTTAAGCTATAATAGACTGATGCCACATCAAATTAAATTTTGAACTAGTATTTAAGAATATTTATATTAATTTTAAAATGATATTGTAGATGCCTCTTACTTTCTTCTCAAGAGTAAAACAACATTGCTAATGATTTCCTATATTTGTCAGACTTTCCTATGTGTTCGTTGGTTGTTGGTGCTGGTAAACACATGTATTTCAAAGCACCATCTAGTAATTTTTTGCAATTACAAAAGATTCCCATAGCAAATATTAGCATAATTAGAAGCTAATTATACATTTATATATGTTGGTGTTGGATTAATGGTAGAATGAGTGATGGTGTTTTAAAGACAGCAGCCTCAATTGCCTAATTGATGGCAATATTTTGAATTTGCCATCATCTAAGCAGCAACAGCACACATCTAAAATTTTCTTAGGGGTTGACAGGAGTTAGAAAACCTGATGATAAAATGTTTATTGGAGTAACTAAATTACTCTAGTTCAAAAAAATATATAAACAATAAAATAAAAAAAAGATTACTTCTCATCAGATTAAAATAACTCCAATAAGCATTTTATAATGAGTTTTTCTCTCTCCTGTCAACCTCAAAGAAAATTTTAGATGTGTGGTGTTGCTGCTTAGGTGATGATATAGACATACCTACCATGTCATCATGCCACCCTAACCAATTTGTGAATATTTGTATGCTCCTATTGGATCTTTTAAATGGCAGAATAAAGTAATGGTATAGAATCAACTTGGCCCTGGATGACCTAAACAGGCTACCGGCAAGGATACTGGATGATGGAGAGTTAGCCACGACCATGTACCTTGACATTGAAGGGACAATCGACAATGCCGTGACAGATTCAATGGTCAAGGCACTGCGGATTAACGGCAAACCATAAGTTATATCATTGGGTACAAGCTTGCCTGCGAACTGGGAGGAGGTGCCCGCAGAGCGCATACAAAGAGCCCTAAATATAATAGACATATGATGTGAGAAAGCTAGTCCTTTTAAAAGCACAATAGTCAACCATACAAGAAAAATAGTGCTAACAAGTCTAAAATACCCGATACTTATAGTTGTAGAAATTTCATTTGCATCAGAGGACCTAGGAGTAATCTTTGACCAAAAAATTACATGGAACTTACACGTATCCAGAACCACTCAGTCTATAACCGTAGATAGGTGCCGTAGAAGTTGGGGGAAAATTGTAGCCGAAACCTCAAACTGACCCTACGGCTACACACTAGGGTAGTAAGATTCATGAAATATGGTGGCCCTAGTCTAAGCAAACCAAAGCGGCCAGGCTCCTGCGCAGCACCCAAAGGTTTGCCTGCCCGAGAACAATAGGGGCCATGAATACAACACCCCCGCCGCAATGGAAGTCCTGTTAGACCTACACCACTACTACACATTCTCATTGAAAATTCAAAGTCATTACACATGAAGTAATAATAAATTTATAGCAAACTAGAAAACAATATTAATAATGCCAGAATCAAAATATTTCAGGAACTGATGAACATAATTTATAGAGCAAAGGCAGCAAGCATGACTAAAAAAGAATTAGAACAAAGAATGACAATTAGATAACAGAAGAAATAATAACAAAAAATAAGTACGATAAAAAATATAAAATTATGAAAAATATGCCCATAAATGAAACAGAGAAAACAAAATTTATATGTTTTAAAACTAAAGTTTATACTCATTAGAAAGATAAAACTAAATCTATTACAAAAAGAAACTAGAAACTAGAACTAGAAAATAATGTGAGAAAAATATAAACTTACTAACTTTGAAACAGCAAATAAATTTAACAAGCATTGCAAACATAACAAGTGAGGATGCCCTAGAAGAAAGTATAACAAATCCAACAGAATATAATCAAGTCGATTTTCATAAATTCCGGTAAAAAATCGGAAATTAAAAATATTATATACAGTCTGAATAACCATAGTCTACCTGGGTCCGATAGAATAACGACAAAATATATAAAAAAATAATATAAACATAACACCAATAATTAATAAACTAGCAAACAACACCATATTATATCAGATATTTACAACGAAATTAAAAATTGGGCAAATTATACAAATATAAAAAACGGAAAACGACGCAAAAAATATAGACCATCGCAATTATCTCGGCGTGAACTAAAACACTACTGAGAATTATACATAATAGAGTGTCTGAATTTATTAAGAGTAGTATTAAATTTGACGCATAACAATATGGATTTCAATCTAATATTAACTCAAAGGCTGTACCAAAACGACCTGTTTTAGCACGACACTTTTGTACGTTACAGATATAGAATACTGAACTAAAAGGCAAAGTATAACTCTTATGCTGATGGCACAATATTACTAATCAGACATAATAATATATAAACCATAAGTAATGAAATTAACGTCCAAAGCTAGTTAACAATTGGAGCGTGACTAAGGGTCTAAAAGTAAATACAATTAAAACTGTATATCTAATAATACTGTGACTATAGGAAAACAAATCCTAAAGGCAGAGAAATATTATATATATTTAAGGGCATGGCTCGTCCCAAAAAAACGCTAGCATGCCCATGTAAAAAGCCGTTTAAGTTACCTAATAACTGCCTAGTGTAACCTTAACAAAACAAGATTCAATAATATGCAAAATTACAGAAAAAGAGATGAACAACGAACAGAGAGGTAAGAGCCCAATAATCTAAAGTCGAAAAAGAATATTTTGAACACCAATAAAATAAGATCAAGATCACAACACTTCAATGGAGTAGGAAGGGCATGAGCATATCAGCAAGCTGTTCTGATTCCCATAAACTGAAATCCTCAGAAACAAGTTACAATATCTAGATATAGTTATTCTTAAATATTTTAGAATTTATTTCTATCTATTTTTGCACAAAACTATTTTTTTACTAATACACTTATTATTATTATTCAGAATAGAAGTCACAGAATTTAAAGTTACTGCAGCAAAAGTTGAATTAATGGTAAACTTTATTAGTGTAATTGTAATTAAAACCGCTATGAAAGCCATTTTTATAAGTTATATCTCAATACAGCGCTAAAATTTGCCAAGCCCTGACATACGGCACAATCTTTATAGCGTTCTTATTTATTAATCTTACTATTCAGTAAAAAAAGAAATAAACTAAAATTATAATTTTCCCTGCGGTAGCTCTGGAGTGGGTCCTGGCCACTGGAAATATCGAGGTTTTAAAAAATTGACATATTTATATAACATATGTATATATCTATGTTTTTTGTTATGTAGTAATATCGGTTTCCCCTCCGATATTTATGATGTAGTCACATACAGTGTTTCTAAAGTATGGAATAAATGCGACAAAACCTTTATTTATGCTTTTTGCCAACATTGCTCGGACACTATTTTTAATTTCGAATTAAAAAAAAACACGAAACGCAAAATAATATTTAATTAAACAATAAAAAGCTAAAGTAAATGCTCATAATTACATTTACCTGATTAGCTCATTGTCACACAATGGTAGATACTTTAATTGCTTAATTAAATATTATTTCGCGAAATGTTTTTTTCTCGGAAATCCTTACGTGACATATATCATAATATACATCGCTTATCGCAGAAAAATAATCCCTTTCAGAACTCGCAATAAAAAAAGGGGTTGTCATTTAGAAAAATCATAAATAAAGGTTTAATCGAATTTATTCCATACTTTAGGAACACCCTGTACTTTGTTTTTGAATGTCTGCATGCTGTTTATTACTTGTCTCACTTCTGTTTATTGTGTTGATCCATCAGTAGATATTTTTGGAGTAATTTGTTCTTGTTTTAATTGACTGTATGTGACCGGTGTGAAGATATCCATTTTCGATAATTCCAGCGGCCGCGCGGAGTCGCGACGCGGGTTATGATTCTCCAGTAGTGGAGCATTATAAAAATTTGATTTTTGGTACAATTGTTTACACATGTCTTGGTAACCATACTATAAGAGTAAAAACAATTAGTTGATTGATTTAGTTAGTTGTTATTGAATAAAATTTGCAAGAAAACATTTTGTAATTTTTATCAGCTTAGCCCATTTTTTCAAAATGTTCATTTTTTTTTTTAGAATTTAATAGTAATCATCAAACATATTTTTTTAAAGCGGCACTGGCCTTAGTTTTTTTTTAAATTAATTTTTAACTTAAACTTGTTAGTATACGGCGTCGTAAAAAATCAATAAAATCGATTAGAAACTAAGCAATGTGCTATATTTTCTGTAATGATTAACACTTACAAGGTCAGCATAGGTTGGAATAAAAAATTAAAAAAATACGCCCTACTATTTTTTGGCGGCAGTGAAAGTCAAAATTATTCAATTTTCCATCCTAGCCCACGGAGATTTTTTTTCAAATTGTCACCATTTATTGCTAACCCAATAGTGGTTACAAAAAGTATTTTTTTTTATTGGCAGGGATACATATTTGTTTTATATCGATTTTTAATTAATTAAACCATATACGTTGATGGTTAATTACAGATGGATGTGACTACAAACCTTTGTTTAAATGAAACCATATTGTTGCTAAAACATAGCTTTAATGGTTTTAAAAAAGTCCTATTGTAGAAAATGATAGCAAGTATTTTTTAGAAGCTGTCAAAGTTGACCCGAAATCTATGGTTGCACTTTGTTGCTGAAGAAATTACGAATTATTTAGCAATATTATTTTTATTTAAATTATTGTATATTGTTTATACTACATTAGGTCAACATAGGGTAAAATCAAAAATCCAAAAATGACGCTCAATAAGTTTTTCACGGTGGCCAAAGTCAAAATTATTTAATTTTCCATCCTAGCCCACGGACATTTTTTTTCAAATTTTCACCATTTATTGCTAACCCAATAGTGGTTAAAAAGTGTATTTTTTAGATTGACACGGATCCACTTTTATATATTTTTACAGGCCTTTTACATAGTTTGATCATTTATATAGCTGCGCGAAATTCCCAGTCCGATTGGTATTATTATTACTTATAAATCAACTCCCTACTTTAAGGATTACAATTCATTCAAAATACTTATTATACCAATAGTATTATGAGTTACAATATGTAAAAAGGCTACACCCTCGACGGTGATTCGAACCATCGACTCTGAGTTTTATAATGACAGCAGAAGATTTAAACAAACGATAGATCGGTCGGTCTAAAAGCATTGACTACGATTTTATATAAAGTTTTTTATGCAATAGAGATATTCTGGATGCGTATGTTATGATTATATAGGGTAATTTTGCACTACAAATTTTATTGGAATAAAATGCGCCTAGGATAGTAAGACCCTTGATATCATATGGCCAACAGCATTGTGGTCCAAGATTAAGCAAACCAAATATATATATATAGGTAGGAAAAGCAGCGCTGTCAAGAAAAACAAAAGGAAATAACAAGAGAAAAGAGAAAAGGCGACTGGTTACGAAAGTACGAAGAACGGGAAGGCACCACGACAGAATGGGATACGTGCAGCTATATGGAAAGAATGAGAAGAATGGATATGTGAGCGAGAGGGCTAAACAATGTATGCGTAGGCAGCGCACAACTCCCGAATAGATGGGGAGAGGGTACAATCGTTCCGGTGTACAAGAAAAGTACAAAGAGAGCATCGCAAATTACAGAGGCATAACGTTGATGGACACAAGCTATAAAATCTACACAACATTTAAAAGATCGGCTAGAAGAGTTTATAGAAGAAAAGAGTCTACTATATTTTGAATTTAAAGCAGCAGCATGGTATTGACATTTTGTTGATGTAGTATGATTATATCTTTATATCTCAATTTACTGATGTGGTAGATACATTTATATAATATAACTATTATATTTGACTTCCAATCAGAAAATCTAAGAACTTAGTATAAATAATTTTAATTATTATAGCCTTATCAATAGTAATTTTGTACTCTCATTAATCATAATACTAATTGCAAGATTAATTTCTAAAAAAACTTTTGTTGTTCAATTGTTTTGTACAAACAGCATAAATCCATGAGCGCCCCTTGGTATTCATTAAATATTGTTGTATATTCTGCATATATGGAGTTAGAATATACAATATCAAGAATCCTTATATAATCATCTATTTAAAAAACCTAAACAAGTAAAATTTGCTAGGTAATAACTTTCTATATGCGTTGTATTGATTATTTTGCGAAAAATCAACTATTATTATTGTAGAAAATACTTAAACTTATTAAAATAATTTCTTTATGTACAGTAGCCAAAGCTTATTTAAAATGCACTCAACAAAAGATACGCACAACCTCTCAGTATCTTTTGTTGAAGTATTGCAAACCATTGTTTGTCGGTATGAGCCCGATTGTGTATTTACGTTTTATTGGTTGTCGGTTTATTACCACCTAAATGTAGTGGTCACAAAAAACATTGCTTGCCGTAATCGGCACGGTTTGTATATTTAGGTTTTATTGGTGGTCGGTTTATTGCCATCAAAATATGGTGGAGACACAAACACAATTGAAATACTTCATCCAGTGTTTTGGGAAAAAAACGTAAAGCGACGATTATTAAAAATATCAATTAATTGCACAGATTTAATGAATCAGTCTTAATATTCATTCACTAAAAAAGAAAACAGTTAAATCTTAATTATTATTCGAAAGCACTTTCGCCCGTAATACATATTTTGGTGAAAAGTGACCGAATCCGAACGGTCTGACACTACAAATTTTAATGGTAATATCATAATGTGATCATAAAATCGACGTAAATAACGTAGTTTTGCGCAACAGATTTCTATTAGATAGCTTAGAAAATGTTGATATCATGGAAAATATACAGTTCTACAAATATTGTTATTAAATTTGTCATGGACCGACGTTATTTGAATACTTTATTAGTTCATAATCCGTGTATTAAAGTCAACATTTAGCAGAGTATAATTGTAGCTGTCGGAAAACGTAATATGTTATAATTGAAATATTGTACATGAAATAAACGAAAACTCATTATTAAAATCATGCTACAATTACTAAGCTGAATCAATTTGTATTCCGACTTTATTAAATATATCAACTTGTCCGCTTTAGGATCGACTGACTCTCTTGCTAGTGGCATCAAGAGTCCGATCTCTAGATAGAGCTGCGAGGACGAAAATATGTACATATGCACATAAATGTGGTTTGTTTATTCAAGTTTGCCATTGTATTGAGACGATTTACTTTAAGCCGTAACATTCGGTGGGCTAATGCATAAACACTAAAGCAAATAAAATGTTTTGATTTTAAGAATTGTTACTAAGGATACTATCATGTTTCATTTATTTATTATCATTCGCAAAATATTTTGTACTATCCATTTTATATTAGATTGTTATTATATACATTTTTTCATTTCATTTCGTTGCCGCTGTGGAGTTACATATATCAAATAAATTGATAGAATTTCTAATTATACCATAATTTTATTAATATATCATAATTTCAAATTGGTGTCAATAGAGTAAGTAAATAAGAGTAAGTAAATATTTAGATATTTCAGTGTACACACTTTTACAGAATATTTTATAGAAGAAGACGCTTTCCGTCTATAATAGAGGTCCTACCGTAAAAAAGAGCAATAAAACCTGCGTGAAAGATTTTTACCTCGTGATCTCACGCTGATGTGGCCGCTGATAACGACAATAATTCCATTGCCAAAAATAACATGTGCAATAGAAGAAATCATTATTATAATATAATTTATGTTTATTCTTGACATTTTGTTGCGTATGAAAGAAGTATGAGAATTTGTATTTTCTAAATGTAATTATGCTGTTTTGAATCCCATATATAAATGTTAAAAAATGTTATATTCACATATACTTTCCATTTAAATATATTCATAAAAATTATACTATTTATACATTATATTTTAGATGTAATTGTAATGCAATTATATTTCATAGTAGATAGGTACATTTTAATGGCGATTAGATATGATATTTTCTCTGATATATTATTTAAATATTTACATTACACGCATCCATTCACGCAAAGAACATCAAAATTAACTATTTAATCGTTCCATAATTTGTTGTTAGTCGAGAGTTAGTTTTCAATATTGTTTATTCCATAGTTTTGAGTCGAGGTTTATTAATCCAAATTCCAGGAAAACCGCTGTATAGGTCGGGACCAAAATTCTACATATATACAGGATGTTATGTAATTTTTTAAACTGTTTTTATGATTTGATTTTATTTCAGCTACAACATTGACATTATCTAGCAACCATTTACAAGCTGTCCATAAGAACCCAACAGTATCTGATAATTCTGATCATTGCTATGCCATCACACCAGCTGTGACTGATGTGGATGCCAGTAGTCGAGACACCATTCATTGACCACACTTATGCAATGATTCAGGATATGTTAGTTCCACCTAATGTAGATCACTGCCATGCCAGAACATCTGCAGTGACTGAACCGGAAGACAGTCATATGCCAGCCGTCATAAAAACATGTTTGCTTGACCATTGTTATGACAGAACACCTGCTGTGACTGAAGTGGAAGAATGTCACATACCAGCTACCACAGAAACGCCAATTTTGAAACGAAAGAGTAAGTCTGTCACTAAAAATGTTTATACTTTATTTGCTGTTTATTCCTAATTTGAGAATGTAAACATAGTAACTAATTTTGTAATTTGAGAAATATTATAATGATGAGTACTATTTATATTATATCTTTATATTTTTTAGGAGATACAACATTGGAGGATGTTATTGTAACGCGGTCACGAGAATTGACGCCGAGGGAAAGTAAATTGTACAGAAAAGTAATCACCTTAAAGACAAGAAATGCTGCATTATATAAACAAAATAAAAGCCATAAACAGAAATTAAATTCATTGACAAAGAATCAACTAACTAAAAATTTAAATAGCAATATTGCACAATTTATAAGAACATTATTATTATTATATTTTTAATAACATCGCAGAGAATGTTGCTAATCTTAAATCAAGTGAAAGACTGTGTGGGCTAATGTTTGATGAAATGAGTATTGAATGTCATATTGATTTTAATCGTCATTCAGACACTTTTGACGGTTTTGAGGCTTGTGGGGATGATCTAAGTGAAAACATTGCTAACCATGTTACAGTTATGATGTTGAAAGGAAAAACCCTGGAAGCAACCAATAGCACATATGTTTTCTAAAGAACCTTTAAAAACTTTAGGACTTTTGAAATTCATCCAAGATGTTATGAGAAAATGTCACATGGCTGGTTTGAAAATAGTGGAAACAATAAGTGATCAGGGATCAACAAATCAGGCAGCCATTAATAATTTAATGGCACAAACAGTAGGCAAACAAAATATTTTAAAAATTCTAAGTATTCTGTGGATTGTCATAATATCATTCACATTTATGATCCTCGCCACTTAATAAAGGGTATTCGAAATAATTTATTAAAACGCAATTTAATATGGCCTCTGGAAAATAATGAATATTGTGCATCATGGGATGATATAGTAACAGCTTTCAAAATTGATAATGGACCATTGGACACACGTATAATGCATAAATTAACAGAAGAGCATATTGATCCAATAAAAATTTAAAAAATGAAGGTTGCATTTGCTACATAAATGTTTAGCAACACATTGGCGAGAGGTATTGCATTTATGTTGCGCACTTCGTCGACAGGAGTGAATGGGGAAAAGTTAAGTGCACATACATTAGGTACTTCAAAAGTTTTAAAGTTTTTTGACGAATAATTTTGCTACAAGACATTCAATTTCAGCTAATTGTGAAGAAGACAATTCCACTAATTTTATTATATCTGTGAAATCATTTATTAGTCAAGATATAAATGATGAAGTAGTAAGAGAGATTAATATTGACTTATTAAATGCTGTTGATATACCAGATACAGTGTATACATATGTTGATAAAGTCAGTTTAGGGTATGTTAGTGGTTTTATTACCAAGAAGTTGAAATCTATATTAGACACATGTACAGATTGCACTTATAATATTATTTGCAAAAACAAATTAAATGGTTGGTATGATTTGGTGGTTGATAGAGAGTTTGCCAATGATGTTCCCCGTAAATTAAAGTATTGTACACCAGAATTTTTACGGGGAATATGCAGTACCTATAATATAATTAAAATAATACTACCAAAAGTAGCTTTCAAAAAAAATGAATTTTATTATTTACTGAAATATTTCAAAGAAAACGTTAATTTTTATTTTTTTATAAAATGTAGGCACGATATCGAAGTCAAAAATAAAGTAATTGATAAGTTCACTTCATTTATGTCCTATAATTGGGCCCTGGGAATAAATAAATTATTGAGAGGGACCGACAGTCGATTAAGTCGAAGAGATATTTTCACCCAAGCGAGAAATATATATATATATATATATATATATATATATATATATATTTGCGTCGCCAAAAACTGAAATAGTATTAGAAATTGTGCCTACATTTTATATTAAACAGACAGAGACATTATTCAATAAGTGAATAAGCACGGAACTAATACATAAATAGAAACCGCGCCCTTTATATTAGAGTACTATTATTGCGATTATAAGGTTTTGCACGTGCAGAAGAAAACGCGCACTATTGGACGATTTTGCAATATGAATTATATCGAAACTACAATAAAACAATATTTGCATATTACTCGGCAATCATTGACGAAGTTGGAGAGTATGACATAGATGCGTCAGAAAATATATTTTTATGAACTTAAAAGTAATAAATTGGGATCAAATTATGTAAATCTTATAAAATCTTAAATTTTTATAACCTTAACCAATATATTAGAAAATAGTAATGTATTCTTATTTATTTCGCATTAAACAACTTTATCCTTTATCTAAGATTAATCAAAATACATTAGTATACTGGTAATAGGTCTGTATGTATTGTATAGAACAACATTATTTATAAAGAGCAGACTACACTATTTACAAAGCCAATCAATAATAAATCCGCATTTTATCTTTTACAATTTTGTTCTGTATAATACATTAGCAAATACTCATACACATAACAAAAAACGAGTTGACCTTTGATCACACATCTATAAAGATCAGTAAATCACACAACAATGATCAGCTGATCACCGATTATTTTGAAGAAAATTGGTGTTTGTTATTAATTTGCCTCATAGTTTTTGATCAAATATTAATACAATTACACAATGACAATAACAAACAGTATAGATGAGTGCTACTCGTAATACGCATTTTTGATATAATTATGACAATAGGTATTTATTTACCAAGGTATTTATTAGCCAAGAAATAATAAAATACCAGTTTCGTTCAGAAATACCCATTATGCAGCGGATAATAAATAACTAAATTTTTAATAGGTAAAAAAACAAACTCTTTATTAAAAAGAATGCTATTAATTGAAATCACTTAATATTCCAATTAAATATTGAAAATAAAACATAAAAAATATCATCCCCAATGGGATTCGAACCCGGGACCCCCACTTTTGGACTGGCAGCACAAAACTCATAACTCACAGGTCAATTAGCTTTAAAACAGTCTTCGTTTTTATATTATAGGGATTATAACTATAACAAAAATATACATTAAGGGTGGGTGGGATAAATTTAATGCAGACCACACAACAGCAAATATCAGCTAATCACTGGCGATATTTTAAATTAATTTGTAAAATATATATATATATATATATATATATATATATATATATATATATATATATATATATATATATATATATATATATATATATATAGAACTCTTCTGCATTGTTTTTTATATAAGCTCAATACTATTACACTATTCACACCATAAGGAGTTGAATATATGATTTCACAAAATAATAAAACACCAGATTTTTACAGATAGTGCTCAGCTGATTGTGTGATATGTAGATCTTAATTGATGTGGTATCAGTTGCACTCTATTGTTATGTGATGATCATTTTGAGCATAGGCTTCTTTAAGGATAATCACCCCTATATATTTCTTATGGTACAAATTGTGAAATTTTATTGAGCTTGTACCAAAAACTATGCACTCATACATGGTTTACTACATTATAAAATCACTTTGTTGAATATGAAACTTATTTGGTAAGTATTGATGACTGAAATTGATAGTTATAGAATGTGGAGGAATATCAAATATTGCAAAATATGTTTCCGAGCCAACAAAAAAGTACAGCTGCGTTATTAAAAATACTGTTCACACAACAAAGATCAGCTGATCACACACAACAAATATCAGATGTTTGCCCACTTGTTTAAAGAAAGTTGGTCTTTCTACCACCACACGACTTTTCGAAGCCCCCATATGCATCTAACTAAGCACACCACGTGACGATCACGTGACTGTTCTTATTTTTGATTTTTCGCAAAAATGATTTTAATAAAAGTTGTTTAGAATAAAATTATACACTTTATAAGATTTTCGTAGAAATTACAAAGGTTACAAAGTTATACATAAAACCAAATTTCAGATGCAGATAACGCTCACGTTGGATTACAGATATTGCTCAAATTTTCACGGCATCACCCCCGCTCGACTTCTCAGACGAGATCTAAATTTGGTCGCGATCCATTGGGGTGTTTTCCCGAAATTTTGTTCACAGTTATACAAACACATATACAGAGACATTTTTCAAAAACAGTCTATTTTGACGATATTCATGAAACGTAAAAAAAAGAAAAATTGGCAATGTTTATTTTTTCGAATCAAATTTCGCGATAACAACTTCCCGTAAGCTTACTTCTTACACAGCAGTGCTTTATTCGGAAAGTAAAAGTCAACTTGGTCATAAAGTCACGATAATAGAAACTTACACCCAGTGATAACTCCCCAGAAATGGTAAAGTATAACATGGGCGACGGGCTGGTCCATATGTGCTCGCAAAAAGTTGGTCTGTAAGGTCAGACCGGTCTCGTAAAAAAACCAGCTTAGTCTGTTACCCACGGCAACCAAATTAACAACTGTTTTAGCGTTGGTATACTCCACGCTTCGGGAACGCTAGTGTAATACTGGCTTCTGTCAAATGTCACAAATGTGTCAAGAGTGATGGGAGAATAGGAACCTATTTCATTATCTTAACGCCATTTTGACAAATTTGTGACATTTGCCTACTGCCTATTACACAAGCGTTCACGGAACCTGGAGCATACCAAGGATGAAACAGTTGTTTATTTAGTTGCCATGGATAACAGGTCAGTCAGCTTTTTTACAAGACCGGTCTGAACTTATAGAATAGACCCCCCTGGAAAGGATAAATAAATAATATTCTTCGAGATATTCTCAGACCAGAGTATGAGGTCTGAGGATATCTCGAACAACAGGAAACGCCTAATATATAAAACCATCGTCAAAAGCATAATGACCTACGAATCAGAGGTGTGGCAGCGGAACGAAAACCAGAAAAAGATAGTATATTATCATCATCACGATCTTCACCTTGTCTACTGTACTGTGAAAAACCTAGAGATTCGAACGAAAGATTTCTCGAAATGGAGACAATTTTCCGACGAGATCGTGCGATTACACAATTAGACTTGTTTCCTTGGGGCTGTATTAAAGTTAAAGGGCTGTGTTAAAGTCAACGACAATGCTCCACCAAATATTCAAGCACTCACAGAAAATATCTGAGCTGTTATGCGAAACCCTGATGAAACAAAAGAATTACCATTTTCAGGCAGAGCCGAGGAGTACATTTGACAGATTATGTATTTCATTACTAACCTCAAAGTTTGTACTTTAGATTAACATTAAAATATCACCACATTTCACAAAATTATTGCGTTTCTCCATAGATTTAAAATGACATCTCTTGCTGGATGACCCTATATATTAGTGCTTAACCATTGATTAAATTATGTTGCAACGAAATAACCGGAGTAGTACGTTAACTGTTGATTAACATTTACCAAAAACACAGTTCGGTGGCCGCGAGGTAGAGGCGTTGTACGTCTCGTACTCTATAAAGATAGAAGTTTTTTTTGTTGACCAGTAATAATGAGAACCGAAGTAAAACATTCTTACACCCGTTCTCAATAATTCTGGTAAAAGTTAATCGATAGTTAAAGTACCAATAAACTAATGGCCCGTTTAGGGAAACAATCTTAAAATCAATTGTCAAAATATGACTTGTTTTGCATCTAATGAAGCCTTATTTTTTAACAGATAACTTATCCTAATAATATTCACGCAATTGTATGAATTATATGTGTTGCTATTTTTTAATTTAGTGTTATTTGTTTTTATAACTATTCTATATATATATAAACAATCTTTATTGGGCTATCGACCCTTCCCGGGTCTTTCCGCCTGTGTGTACATTTTAGTTATAAGTTATAAAGTGAAACAAATATTCTCTAAAAAGTTACAAAATAAACATAAATAAAATAGTATCAAATAAGTAAAAAAAAGAATAATAATAATAATAAAATAAAAATAAAAATTTGTGTGAATAGTGTGTATAGTGGAAATAATTACAAAATGTCTAAAAATATGATTCATGTAGTGTCTCCGTCGGGTATTTTTTATTTGATCGTTTATTAAGTCGTTTTAAGCATAATTCGTCTAGTATTGTCCTGTTTCTTAGTTTTTGTTGGAATTTTATTCGTAGCCGTTCCAGCCTTTCCTGGATAGGTATTATTCTAGTAGTGGTGTATAAGTCTGTGTTGGAAATGTTATGTAATTTATTTGTCGGGTGTCGAAGTTTAGTTATCAGTCTTAGTGTCTTCCGTTCCGTGATAGTAGTTATTTTTTTGTATCTGTCATGCATATTTTTAAATAATATCTGTCCGTAGTCTATTAGTGGCCTGCAGATGGTTTTGTAGATTTTAGTTGCTGTTTTTATTGAGATACCCCTACTTTTATATGTTAAGCATCTGAAGTGCTTCGCCCGTTTGGAAATTTCGGATTTTGTTTTCTTCAAGTGTGTGTTAAATTTGTGTTTGTTATCAATTGTTATTCCAAGATATTTTATTGTGGCTGTCGGTGTGGTGATTGATCCGTTGACATTAATTGTAGGAGAATGATCATTAATTTTATGGTTTGTTATAAGGAGCTGGCACTTTGTTGGGTTCGGTCGAAGCCTCCACTTTTTGAACCATGCCATAGTGTCATTTGTAAGGGTTTGTAGTGCATTTACTGTCTCTACTAATCGCTTTTTATGTGTTATTAATGCGGTGTCATCTGCGTATTGAAGTATGTATTGTTCCTGGTCAACGTGGTCTTTATCAGTTCTGTTATGGTTATATATGTCATGGCAATATATGTTATACAAAAGAGGAGAAAGTGGGGAACCTTGTGGTAGTCCTTGTCTTGGGGAGAATGTCCTGGAGTGTGTGTTGTTCGTTCGTATCTGTAGGTGTCTGTCTGTGAGAAAGCTTTGTATAATGAGGATGAGGTATTTCGGTATTTGTAGAGTGTCCATTTTGTAAAGCAGTCCATTATGCCAAACACTGTCTGCTGCTGCTGCTGTATGTCTGTCCTGCAAGTAAGTCGCTTGTATATTATTTGTCAGTACGTATAGTGGGTGTATTGTTGAGTGCTCAGGTTTAAATCCAAATTGGTATTTAGGGATTTTTTCCTCCACTAGATCCCATATCCTGGATTTCAATATTTTTTCAAGGTTCTTTCCTAGCACTGGTAGTAGAGTAATTGGTCGATAACTACTAGGGGCAGTCTTGTCTAGGCCCGTTTTATGTATAGTGACTATCACACCCTTTTTCCATATGTATGGGTATGATTTATTAAGTAAACAGTAGTTATAAATTTTGATAATGTATTCGTGTATGTCATCTGTTAGGTGTCTTAATAGGTCTTTAGTAAGTGAGTCGTGTCCAGGGGCAGTACTTTTTCCAGTGTTTAGTGCTGTGAAGTATTCGTCCTCTGTTATATCTTGAGGGAGGGAGTCGTCATTTGAAGTCATGTATTGTTCGTGCCAGCGATTAACCTCAGCTAGGTGTGTGTCATCAAAACTTTGGTTTATACTTGGTGTGAAAGCGTTTTCATAGTGGTCTGCAAACATATTTGCTATATCCGTATCAGAGTGTTTTACTAACTGTCCATCACTTAACATTTCAATGCGTTGGTTTTGTTTGTATCTTGATAGTTTTTTAATTTTGGTCCAGTATGTTTTACCTTGGTCTTGTTCAATTTCTTGACATACTGCTAGCCATTTTTCAGTTCTGTATTGTAGTATTAGTTTTTGTATGTTTTTGTTGAGTTGATTGAATTCCGTCTTTAACTGTCTGTCGTTTGTTTCTGTGTATAGTCTATAAATTCTCCTTTTGTGTTTGATCAATGAGATGATGTACTTTGGTAGCCTGTTCTTATAAAATTTGTTCGTGGTTGTTGTAGTATATTTAGCTAGTATGTCTGTTATTGTCTCTTGAAATTGATTAATCCTTTCCGGGTTAATATAGTCTGAGTTTAAGCTGGTTAAATAGTCTATAATGTCTTTCTCTGTGAGCTTGTAATGTTTCTTGTCTACTTTTTGAGTGGTAGTGTATGTTGTGTGTGTATTTTGTACGTTGTTGTTGATTTCGAAAATCATTCCTAGGTGATCTGAGCATAGGTCAGGTGTTAGTGTTACGTTGATTATGTTGTTTGTTATATTTTCTGTATGTAAGATTACGTCGGGAGTGCTGTCATTATTGTTCGGCATGATGAATGTTGGGTCCGTGTTCCGTCTAGTGAAATCAGAGTTATTTAAAAATGTCTGTAAATGTCTTCGTTTCTGTGCGTTTAAGTTAAGGTCACCTATTATTATGGCATATTTGTAAAGTGAGGCTTTCACGAATATATTCTGTTCCAGCGGGGATGTCGGATGAATGTATACTAAAAATATATGTATTCGGTCGTCTTTGAACGGTAACGTAAAGTGGAGGCAATCATTCAAGGGGTTAATAAGGCTTGGGGGGTTGGCTTTACCTAATTGACAGCGTGGATGCATTTGCACCAGTGCACCTCCTCGTGCATTATGAGTTATGTGACCATTTTTCTTTAGTGTGTGCCAGTCCCTATAGCTCGTGTTAGTATCTGTCTTTGTTTTGGTTTCCACAAGCATACATCCGTCAATGTCGTCTTCTTCTATGAAGTTATGTAGTATTAGTTTTTTACTGGCGTAGCTGTTAATGTTTGCATATATAATCCTTAAATTATCCATTGACTGGGTTTAACGTGGTGATTGCCGTTTTAACTCCTACGCCATCTGCAGGCTGTGTCGGTGAAATTTTGTCTAGATCGTATAGGTCAAACATTAAGATGTACATTCTATTTCCTGAGAAGGAAAGCACAGTGTCGATGTTGTACATCTCAATGAATCTTTGTTTTAGTTTTTTTATCAGTTCTTGTCGGTCAGTGTGTTTTGGTTCGTTGAGTTTTATTGTATATTTGTTGATTATTTCGTCATGGATCGTAAGGGGTTGGTGAATTCGTGATTCCGTGAAGATCTGGTTATGAATTTCAGCGCTCTTTTTGTTAACCGCCTTGATTTTTATGTTTGGTATACCGTCGATGGGTCCCGTCGGTCGTCGTTTGCATTTGCTGCTCCATGCTGCGTGTCCCTCTTCTCCACAACTCTTGCACTTCTCCGGCATTTGTGACGTACATGCGTGTGTTGGGTGCGCTCCATTGCATTTGCTGCATTGTGTTGGCGCTGAGAACGTCTCGGTCGTGTGGGCAAAGCTGTGACACTTGGTGCAAGCTTGTGGAATCGGTGTTGGTGCCTGACTCTCAATTACCGGATAGTGGCTGTGTTGGAAGTAGATCCCTTTAAGAAGTTTCTGGAATGCCTCCAAATTCCCCGTTATTATTCTAATCTTCTGTGTCGGCTGATCGTTAATCTTAGCGATAATCCTTTTGCAAAACCTGTGTTCAATCTTTTGCTTTTCAAGGTGTTCGCTTATCTCCGCATCAGTTATTTCATACTCTACTTGGCATATGATGGCAGAGTACGAAATAGAATGTTCGTGTATTTGCCGTGGATTTTGTTTTTGTGATGGCGTGTACTCTTTGATTATTTTATTTTCTTTGAGCTGGTTTAACATTTTTTCAAGTAGGGTAATATCAGTGTTTGATTTTAATAGGAATGCGTCCTTGGTTTGTATTATGATGTCTTCATTTTGTATTTTCCATGCCACTTGGAGTTGTCCCCATATTTTTGAAAAACTGAACCTTGTTATGGTGTTTGTTGTTGTAATGTAGTATGTATTTTTTAGCGAGTTGTTAATTAACCGCATTTTTTCCCTGTGTAGTTCGTTTTGTTGTAGTGTGTGTTGGTTTTTGTTTGTGTGTTGTGTGTTTGAGTTTTTTGTTTGTACAGTGTTTTTTAACGTTTGCTGTGAGCCGTCATTCGCCTCGCGAGTGTCTCTCTCGTTTTCGCTTTGTTGCTCTGTGTGTTGGTGTTTAGATGAGTGTTGTGTATTTGGGTTGTATGAGTGTGCGGTGTTTTTTGGATGTGGCATATTTGGTATTTTAAATCGGCCAATTATAGGTGAACACTTGATATCTTACTTAGATACTTTATTTGAACAATGTATCGGCAATGTGAAAGCCAGATTACAACTGCTGGCTTGACATAATATTAATTGCTATTATATACGAATTGATATTTATAAACATGCTGAGCGAACGTACGCTGATAGTAAATAATTATAGTAAAGTGTAATAGTATTTGTATCAGCGTTATTTTCATGGTCGTGATTGTTTAACAAACAATCGGGTCAGCGTCTTCGTGTCGATGACATGGTTAATTAGGATTATCCATAACACCTCCCTCCTCAAGAGAAGGCTGGGGTCCTTATAGATTCCAGGCTGAATCCTTCAGTCGTCGGCACTGGTTGTCTTCCTTGGATGCTGCGCTGGTTGGTGTAGTATTTATAAACAATAGCAATCGCGATTATAATAATTATTACATATGCGATAATATTCCATATATTTGGATATGATGTTAATATTTGATTGTTGGTGTGTTTTGTAGTCTGAATTATTTTTTGTAGACCGTCTTGAATGTTTTGTGTGTCATCTAGATTGATTTCTTCTAGATGTAAGGTTCCGAGGGTGTGGTCTTCGATGTCGTCGTCGCTGAAGATAAATTCGGGGATCTGTATGATTTTGGTGGCCATTTGTCCTTCATGCGGTTGAATATTAACTCCTTTGATGTCGATATAGCATCCTTGCGGTATTTGTATTGTATATGTTCCATATAATTCTTGGTTTTCTATTTCTCCTTGGCAGTTAATATGAACTTTCGTTCGATTTGGGAATACTGTGATCCACATATTATTTTCTATCTTCTGAATTTTTTCTTTTTGTAGAAAAAAGTGGTTAGCGTTGCATTTTTCGTAGTGGCCGGTGGCACTCAGCAACTGGACTTCGCATGGTGAATCATTGTTTATTGGCATCACGTTTGTTGCCGTACACAATACTTCTCCGGTAGAAATTTCTTTACATGGTTCATTAACTAGAGAGTAATATTGTTCGCTCAGGAGTAGGTATTTATTTTTAGGTACGATGATTTGGAAGAATTTGTTGCTGTTTGAGATTGGAAGTGGGTAAATGTGGTAGTAGTTATAGTTTAGGTTGTCCGTAATGGGAATATCCAATAAAAATGTGATTTTGTTGGATGATAGGTAAGCTTTAATATTGATAAGGTTTTCAAAGGAGAGTAATGTTGAGATTTTTGGTTCTAATGGCAATATCTTGTTTCCAATTTGTTTCTGAATTATGGTTAGTTCGTTGATGAGTTCCGTTGGATCAATAATAGATGGATGCATCGTATTTAATTTTGCAAATGTGATAGCAGTGTGAATATTTTCGATTAGTCGTAGAATTGAACTTAAGGCGGCAATGAGTTGTGTGGAGATTGTGTTGAGAATTAAGTTCCGTTGATTTTCTTTGTCGTTGTCATGTATTAGGGCTTCTATTTCTAGTATTCTAGAATGCAAAACGAGCTGATTGCTTGATAGTTTGTTTATTTTATTATTATATTTTCCAATAGCCCCTAGTGTCAGTGAGATTTGTTGTTTTTGGGTGTTAAAAATGTTATCTTGATTTGTGGCTAAAGTTTCGATTGCTTCGTTGATTTTTCGAGCATCTTCTTGGTCTAGATTCCCTGTTATACTTTTAACAATACTGCCGAGCCCATTTATTAATCCCCGTTTGTTCCTAGTCTCTAGGTTTGGTGAAATTTGTCGTAACGCCTGCTGGATTTCTATTCTTAGATGTTGTATAATAAATCGAAAATGATGCGATTCTATTGAAGCCATTTTATTTCCTTTTTCCTCTGAAAAAGCATCCTCCAGTGTATCTATATTTTCTTCCAATGCGTGAAATTCTTTTATTAATTTTGTCAGGTCAAATATTTGAACTAGTGTCCATTTATCACTGGTGATTTTTGCATTGCCTAGTTTACATGGCAAGAGCCCAGGGTTATTTGTCACTTTTGTAATGTTTAATTTCGTTGATCGAGTCCAGAGGACGAAGGATCTGAAATATTTAAATTTCTCAGATTACTAAGGTGTATTTTTCGTAGGTTATTTCTGTTGTCTTTTATTATACACGTGTTGTGGGGTAGTAGTTCTTGAATTGTAAAAGGCCCGTTATATTTTAGACCGACTTTATTCCTTGATATATTTTTTTCAAACACCGTATCGTTTACTTTAAATGTACATAGTTTTATGCTGTTATTTTTTTTTATTCACTACGTTTTCTTTATTTATGTCCATTTGTCTTTGGATCTGTTCATAGGTTTGTTCCATTTTATTTTTATGGTTCTGATTGTAATTTTGGTAATAATGGAAATTATAAAATATGTCATATGGGTTTCTACTGGCAGTGTGTCCAAGTAATAATTCTTGCGGGGTGTATCCTGTTGATGAATGGATGGAATTGTTGTATGCTATTATTGCATACTTCATTATTTCGTTCGGCGGTTCCTTAGAAGTTTGTCGCATTATACGAAAATGTTCTATTATTGTAGAATGCATCCTTTCAATGAGTCCGTTAGATTGGGGATGTTTAGGTGATGTTACGTGCAATATTATTTTGTGCATACGTAATAGTTGTGATACACATTCGTTATTAAATTCTGATCCGCCATCCATTGTAATATTACTAGGTACTCCGTAGTGTTGAAAATATATTAGTAATTTGTCTGCTGTTTCTATTGCATTC
This sequence comes from Lordithon lunulatus, assembly GCA_963942505.1. NCBI lineage: Eukaryota > Metazoa > Arthropoda > Insecta > Coleoptera > Staphylinidae > Lordithon > Lordithon lunulatus. The sequence goes on along the minus strand of OZ012674.1, from coordinate 42,264,344 downwards.
TTTGAAGTAATTTGGTAAGCTTGTCCTAGTTTTGTGAAGGCGTCAATAATTGTTAGGAAGTGGCAACCTTCAATAGTAAATGTATCCACGTGCAATTTTTCGAATGGTCGGCCCGGTGTTTCCGTTAAAATCATTGGAATGGTTGGTTGGTTTCTTTCGTATTTGGCTCGTTTGCAAATGTCACAGTTATTGATATAATCTGTTATTAATTTCTTCATATTTGGCCAAAAGTATAATTTCTGTAGTTGAGTTAATGTTTCATTTATTCCCCTATGATTTGTTTTACCTTCGTGGTATTCTTTTACAATTTTTTGTTGGCTGTCGGGATTTTCTATAACTGTTGCAATGTTCATACAACGTATTAATATTGGTCCATTATTGTTAAAGTATTTGCAGTATATCTTGCAAATATCCTTATACATTTTCTCTTGATCAATATACATGTGAAAAGTTGTTTTCGGTTTTGTGTATGCTCTTAATAAGTGTAGTATTTCTAGTTCGTTGTTTTCTTGGCTAATATAAGCTTTTATGATGAGTTTTCCTTGAAGTTGCGTGACGATAGGCTGTTTCGGATTTTTATGCACCGTGTTTATAATAATTTGTCGGGCTTTCGTATTAATTACATCGTGCGATATTTGGACACTCGTAGATGGTTCATCTTCCATGTTGGTATGTATTGTGTTATTAGCGTCGTATTCGATCTCTTGTATAATTTTCCTAATATCGGGATTATCGGGGATTTCTTCGTTCGTTATATCCTGTAGTAATTTATCAATTTCTTCGTCGGCATTTGCGATGATTGATTCTGTTTCTAATCCTGTATTTAGTTGAATTGAATTTATTTCAATTCTGGATAACGCATCTGCATTGGTGTTTAACTTTCCCTTTTTATAAACTACGTCGTAGTCATATTCTTCTAGTCTTAGTCTCCAACGTGCTAATTTAGAATGAGGATCTTTAAGTGAAAATAACCATTGTAATGGACGATGATCTGTATATATAGTGAATTTTTTTCCATATAAGTAGGGTCTGAAGTATTTGACAGCCCAAATAATTGCTAAGAGTTCTTTTTCGATTGTTGAGTATCTTCGTTCTGCTTCGTTTAATGTTCTAGATGCGTATGCAACTGGTAGATCGTTCGGTGGCTTTCCTTGGCTTAGGACTGCTCCTATTGCAGTATTGGATGCATCTGTTGTTAATATAAATTTCTTTGTGAAATCTGGGTATTGGAGTATTGGGTCATTTGTTAGGATTTTCTTGCATTTTTCGAAGCAATCGACGTATTCTGGAGTGTGTTCCACCTTCTTTCCTTTCTTCAGACATTGTGTCATAGGTTTCGTGAGTTTTGCGAAATTTTCTATAAATCGTCGGTAGTAACCCATGAGTCCTAAGAAGCTTTTGATTTCCTTTTGTGTTTTTGGTATAGGGAATTTTGTAATAGCCGTGATTTTATCAGGGTTTGGTTTTACTCCATTGGGGGTTATTATGTGTCCCAGGTAGGCAACTTCTGTTCTCAAAAACTCGCTCTTATCGAGTTGTATCTTAAAGTTTGTTTGTCGTAGTCTTTCGAAGACTTCTTTTAATCTTACCATGTGTTCTTGGAGGGATGTCGAAAATATTATTATGTCGTCTAAATAGACTAGACATTTTTCGTTTTGCAACCCTCTTAAAATGTTATCCATAAGTCTCTGGAAGGTAGCGGGTGCATTTTTTAATCCAAAAGGCATCCTTGTGAACTCGTATAAGCCATTTTCAGCGCTAAATGCAGTTTTTTTAATATCATCTGGGTCCATTTGGACTTGGTGAAATCCTGCAGTTAGATCGAGAGTGGTAAAATATTGACTTCTCCCTAATTTGTCCAATATATCAGTTATATTTGGTAATGGGTATTTGTCGTCAATTGTTTTGTCGTTTAGTTTCCGATAATCGATCACCATTCTCCATTTCTTCAACCCATTTATATCCGTTTTCTTGGGGACTATCCAGACGGGAGATGACCATGGGGATGTTGATGGTTGAATTATATTTTGTTTAAGCATGGAATTTATTTGGTTACGAATTTCTTCTTTATGGATTTGAGGGTATCTGTAGGTTTTCGTGAACATTGGTGTATCGTCATTTAGGTTTATTTTATGTTTAACTTGATTGTTGAATGATAATGGAAGTTCATCACAGTAAAATATATCCCTGTACTCGTAGCATAATTTCCTCATGCTTTCATATTCTTCTTTGTTCGTATGTTGTAATCTAAGGTGTTTTAAGTTTGCTTTTAGAATATCATCTTCCTTCTTGCTTATATGTTGTATAATATCCAGGTTGTTGACTTTTATCATCTCGATTTCTTCCACTTTTATAGGTTCTGACAAAACTAACATTTGCGTTTCCTCTGTTGGGTTAATAATAGTTGTATTAGCTGATCCATTGCTAACTGTAACAAGAGAGGCGGGAATTTCTAACCCATTCTTGAATTTTATATAATTTATCACTGCTTCGTCAGTATTTGTGTTTACAGGTATATTAATTTTTTGTTCACACCTGGCGGGTATTATGAATTCCATGCAATTGTGCGGAATGTCGTTTCTCTGGGCGACATGAAGGGGAATTTTCATTTTAGGTGTAATTAGAAAATTGTTCTTTAGATCAATCGTTGCTTGAAGTTTTTTTAAGAGATCCATTCCAATTAGACCGTCGTATCTTGGGTTAAAATTAAATAAGTGAAATTTATGTAGAAGTGGAGTTTTAAAGATATCTGATATTGGTATTGTTAAACTGTATCCATGGGTTGTTGTTTTATGTGCGGTGCGAATAGAAAATGGATCTTTTGCTATTTTATTAGCGTAGTATTTGTGTGCAGTATCTGGATTTATTAGTGTTTTTGTCGATCCGGTATCTATCATAAATTTTGCGTTTGTTTCCGGGAATGTGATATATGGTAGGTGTGGAGATGTTGTATTATTGTTTATCTCGATTATGGTAGGTCGTCTGTTTGACGGGCCTGGTAAAAATTTACGTCGTTGTCGACTTCATCATAGTACTCGAATTCCTCGTTATTATTTGGTTGTTGTTCCTGTGGTTCTTGTTCTTCGTGTTCCTCGTATTCTTGATAATACAATTCCTCCGATGTCCATTTCGAATTTGGCTGTGTATTGAATTTAAATGCATTCCTTGTGAGCGCGCTGCTTGTATCCATAGGGGTGGGTTTTGGTTGAAAGTGTGAGAATTTCCTAGTGTTTCCACTGGAAGTATCCATAGGAGTGGCTTTCGATGGGAATCTTGACGGATTTTGCCTATAGTTGTTGTGTTGCTGTTTCGGATTGAATCGTCTTTGTTGCAGTAGAGGTTGCTGGTTAAATGGCGGTTTGGGCCGTGGAGTAAATGAGTTCCAGTCGGGCTGTCGATTTGTAGACTTTTTTTCCATGTACGTGTAATTTTCCTCCTCTTGGACTATTTTGATTCCTGCCTCCAGTGTTACTGGGTTTCGGCATCGTACAATAATTCTTGTTGGGTCTCTCAATCCTCTTATAAAGGTTTTTAATGCAATGTCATTGTACATTTCAATTTTGACATTGCGCAATGGTACATTAATTTCACTGTATGTGATCTTGGATATATGTAGGGTCCTGATGTCTTGACATCTTTTCCCGAATATAATCGCTTTCTCTCGTCCCTGTGACAGCATCATTAACTCGTTTATAAGTGTAGACTCGTCGCGTTGATCGGAAAACGTTGTAACGATCAAATTTTTTAGTTCGTCCCATGTAGATGTGTTTCTACTCGCTATGAGTTCTGCCGCGCGTCCAGTTAATTTATTTTTTATGTGCCTTATGAGGTAGGCGTTAAAGTTTTGGTTCTCCACTGTGTCGTTTGTTTTGACCAGTAGTCGGAGTACGTCTTCACAACTGGTGATAAACGTATTTACTGTGATGGGGTTCCCATCATAAGTAGGGATTGTTTCCAATTGATCCTTTGGAGATAGAGCCATTTTTGTCTCTTCTTATATATTAAATGTTTTAACAGATATTGGGTAATATTAGGGTTTAAAATAGGATATTGGATTGTGGTATATGATTGAACAATATTATACTCACAGTAATAAAATTATCTTCATTCCTTCTCGTGTAATTTTTCTTCTTGGTTCTTTTTTTACCGATGAATTGTAAAAACAAACGATCTATTCACGATGCTTGTTGAATAGTCGTCGGTAAAACTTGCGACTGCGCCAATTATAGGTGAACACTTGATATCTTACTTAGATACTTTATTTGAACAATGTATCGGCAATGTGAAAGCCAGATTACAACTGCTGGCTTGACATAATATTAATTGCTATTATATACGAATTGATATTTATAAACATGCTGAGCGAACGTACGCTGATAGTAAATAATTATAGTAAAGTGTAATAGTATTTGTATCAGCGTTATTTTCATGGTCGTGATTGTTTAACAAACAATCGGGTCAGCGTCTTCGTGTCGATGACATGGTTAATTAGGATTATCCATAACAGGCCGCTATCGCTACGGGTTTCCCCCAGAGTCCGATTGTTGTGTTTCGTGGTATTTCTTTATAGGTTGCGATGACTTACATTTTATCGGTCGACCGCGTTTCCCACGTTGCACTTTAATAATTTCGGTATCTGTGCTATCTTCGTCCATTTTTGTGCTCACTATTTAAATTTATTAAACTGTGGTTCTCGATTTATGCGTGTGCTCTCGACGACTGTTCACTCGCAACTGCTGCACTATTCTAATATATCTATATTTTAAATAAAAAATAACCTGAATCGAATGTCTTTTACTTTCCGAACCCGGTTAAGTTTTTGCGATAAATTCGAATTGCTAATTATGATTTTTCTCCACGTTTCATAACTTTTCTAGTAGACTATTTTTGGAAAATGACTGTGTGTGTGTGTGTGCGGATATGAATTTGTCTATGAACAAAATTCAGGGAAAATGGCAGAATGTATCGCGAACATATTTATAAACTGGCTGAGAAAACGAGTTGGGGTGATTTCGCGAAAATTTGAGCTAAATCGACAGAGAAAAAAATACTTGACAAAACCGTTTCCACCCTAAAGTCACTTCCATGCCTATTAGTTAATTAGTAATTTTATATACAGTGTCCGCCAGAAAGTTGGAAAAAAATATGGAAAATATTTTATTATTAACTTCTCGGGAAATTGTATCTGCTGGCGTATACGAGGTATAACCAAAAATAAAACAGCCTAAGAGTAAACTACCCTTGATTTTTAAGATATGTGAAAACGCTATTTGGAATTATTACTTAGAACGGACAGAAGATTCTTAATACGAAATTAGAACCAGGCGGTGTTTGTCAGTTGTCATTATCGTAATAACTTAATTTGAAGTCACAACCATTAGAATTATTTAACATGTCTTACCAACATTTCAAAAATGTATTAATAGCTATTGAACTCATAAGTATTCGTTGTTATAACAACAATACATGCATTATCTAAGGAATGTAGTTACTATAGATTTCTCCATTGGAAACACTTAATAAGTAAGCAAAAGGTGTCATCAAAGCTTCAATTGCAAGCGCTATTCAAGGTGTTTGACATTAGTTTTGGCAATTTCTTTCACAATGACGTTTTTAATGTATCCATTCAATAGCTCATGGAACCTATAAAGTTTATGGGATCTTGATGAATACGGGAATTATTGTCTATGATTAGAACCACCTATAATGAAAACATATTCGTTGCCTTTTCTGGTATGGAGATGGGCTTTGACATTTGTAAAGTCAATTTAACCTAATATAATCGATAAACAAATCACCTGAATATTTTCACTTTGTCGAAATATGTTGTCTAAATCGTTCTAAATCTTTTATAAATAATTATTTTGACTTAAAGTCCATCTTTATAGATGAAAAGGCAAAAGAAAATATTTCCGTCATAGGTGGTTCCAAATTAGGATTTAGAACCTTCTGTCAGTTTTAAGTAAGATGTCCAAATCACATTTTCATATATCTTACAAAATAGGAGTAGTCTACTCTTGAACCGTTTTATAATTTTTGGTTATACCTCGTATACGCAAGCAGATAATTTTACTTCTTCGATGATTGCTTATTAAGTTTGAAATAATGCAGAAAGAGAAGTTAATAATAAAATATTTTCAAATGTGTCCGACTTTCTGGCAGACGCTGTATAGTTTAAAATTTAATTACGTACAAACGAATAAAAATTAAAACTGAAAATGAAACAAAAACTCAAATATTGACGAATAACGACGAATATAGACAAATAATGTCAAATATTAACAAATAATGTCAAATATTATAAAATCTTGTCAAATATTATAAAATATTGTCAAATATTGCCAAATATTGTCAAATATCCGTTAATATTTCAATTGACGGATATTGTCAAATATTGACGAATAGTGACGAATATTTTCACGTATTATGAAATATTGTGAAAATGTCCAACAAAAAAAAGAAATGTGTCAACAATTTCAAAAAGTAGAAAAATGTCAATATTTATAACAAACTACTCGAAATAATTAATAAGAATTCGTATGCAAACTATTTGTAAACTTGTTGGGGTGTTAAACTCGAAAATTACTATAATAAACAATTACAGGGTGACAAAAGTGCTAAAATTCCCTTTATAATTTAATCGAATGCCTAAATAAATAGTCACATTTAGTGTTTTGTGCTTACATTATAAGATTTGTGAGTTTGAATTGCAATCGAGGGTGGTATCTATTTATATTATTAAACTCAAAATTTAATTGGTGTTTTAATTATTTTGAATTTATTGTAATCTGTAAAGCAAGGATTTGTTTTTACAAAAGTATTACTTAACTTTATTTTTGCTGTAATTTACTACTTATTGCCATAATAGTAATGTATTGATGTTTATATACATTTTCTGCTGATATAAAATAATAAATATTCAATTATATGAACGAATCAGTGGAAATAAGAAATATGTTGTATATTTATGCTCACAAAACAAAAATATTCACTTGCTAATTAGTTACATATTTTGTCAGTATAAATACTAGTATGGGAAATAATGTGCTTTGAAAATGATGTATTTATTATTTAGCATAATATTATTTATATTGAAAAAATATGTACAAACTACTAATTAACAAGTAAATATTATTGTTTTGTTAGCATAAATAATACTAAATATTTCTTATTTTCTGTGATTCGTTCTCCCTAATTTATTATTTTATGTCAGTATACACCGACCATTAACTATAAACTTTATATTTGCTGTAATTTACTACTTATTACCATAATAATAATAATAATAATGTATTGTTTTGTGTATACATAAAAGAAGTAGCACTGTATACAATTTAGATGTCATTTACAAAAACTCCAAACAGATACAAAATAACCCCACAATGTTGACACATACAATTTTCGTTTAGCCATATCGCGGTTTTTATATATTAGATCTCGTACAGTGTAGCTACTTACATCATTATAAACCCCTATTTATTATAAAAGTAGATTTTGTTCAACAAATGAATGTTGTATTGTATTTCATGGATTATAATTTGATACTGAATTCGTCTAAAATTAGTCAAAAATGTTAAAAAGTAGAAAAAGTTGTAAATGTCTAAAATATTAAAAAAGTGAACAATGTCAATGTAATTCAGAAAGTCGACTGGTGTGCCCACGCCAGATATTTTTGTTTTGTTGGCAGTAGCGCTGATTTTACAATTTTCCACTGATATACAACCATAATTCCTCTTCAGAAGTTACATATTAAAAATATATAATTTGCTTAACTACCTGAAACATGACAACGGGGTCCATGGCGGGCAACAATCAGCCCAGTCAACGAATATGGGCACCCCCCTCATGAGCAACGCCCAGCAGAAATTATGTGCCGCGCCATCGCTGGGAGGCGATGATTCTCAAATTCGACGAATACGAAAGCGCAGTTGAAAAGAGGGTTATCGTGCGATTTATATATACTAATCTTCTAGGTGCCGTCCACGTATTTGGTGGGCCCGTTCCAGACTCCGCACTTGTTCTTCTCCACGATAATCCGCCAACAGGCGACAATTTTCCATTTATTTGTCAATTTGAACAGCTTCTTTTTCGACGAAGGATTGAATAAATACGCTCATCATTCTCTTATAACACTAAAGCACTAACACCTTATTTAATCGTTCGTGCACGAAAGGCACATAATTAATCACAAACACATAATTAAACTGGTGGTTAATTTTCAATGCGCAATGCTACACAGCCCGCAACCGCCGACACGTTGCAACTGAGGCGGCCGAATTATGGCCATAGCGCACGTGCGATTTTCCCCTACTCCCGGATTCCTCTCTTACTGTTAACACGAAAAACACTATCGCATAAAACCCGCATTGGTCTGCGAAACATAAAAATAGGATAACATCAACATTACCGTCCGGTATGAATCCGTTGCCGTTGCGCTGTATTTCTCCGGGCATTGTGGCTCAATGAAATACGCAAAAAAAAATCTTGTTCATAAATTTTTTCACTCATGTGAATAATGAATGAATGAATAATAATATGTAAATTGTTTTTTATTACTTAATAATTGTCGCTGAACAGACCACCTATTTCTTTTAATAATAATTGTGGTTTTTCAAAATGTTCCCCAGACCTTTCAAAATTGAAATTGCATGAATTATGGTTAGACATTAACAACAATCAATTTACACTAACTCCGGAATTACAGAGATTTTTGAATTTATGACTTTTATTAAAGCGCTATAAAAAGTAAGTAGAAAATAAGTAGGCGAAGTAGTATTTTTATGTTAAGATTTAAGGCAGCTAATATTCGAAATCTCTCACTTGATCTTGCCACCCAATCTTTCCATGTGATTATACTATTCATGTGATTGCCTGACAAAGCAAAATTAATACATCCCAAACATATTTAGAAGAAATCGTACGAGTTTACAGAAATCTATTGGTTTTTAGACAACGGTCCAGGAAATATAAATTTAAATCCTTCCAGGACGAAATTAACAGTGCAATCGCAAAGGGCTTGTTAAGTATATGTAAATTAACTAGAGTAATTGTCTCTCTGTATCGATTGCACAAGTAACAATAAGTCAAGCAAAAAAATGTAATGATAAAAACTAGTAACTATTTAGCTGGACCCTCACATTCACAATTTTGTGTTTTGTGGATTACTGTTAATCTTCAATAATAATTATACCATTTATTGAATAAAATCTTACAATCTTGTTATTATAAATATTTAATAAACGAATTAATAAATTTACAATAAATCTGAAGAAAATAATAATAGATAACACAATAATTATTATTATAATATTGGATTGTCTATGTGATAATTCATTTTAAAGAATAAATAAAACGGTTTTTACTTTATATATATATTTATATTTATATATATATATATATATATATATATATATATATATATATATGTCGGCGCTTGATTATAATAATCGTTTTCAAGCCATAACGATAGCACAAGGGTGCATTGCGCAGCGTCTGATTAGTTGTGAAGCCAATCAGGAAGGTCGATTTTAAGGAATATGTGTACTTGAGATATTTTAATGAAGAAGAAATAGTAATTTTTAATGGTAAATCTTTAAAAATGAAAATGATTACAAATTTCAATACAAAATAATACTGTGTGATTGAATTGATTAGAATGTTGACTCTCATTTTTGTGTGAAAAATTATAAATGTAAATTTTAATTACTTTCTAAGTAATAATACTGCAATTAAACCAGACATCTTAATTAATTGGTAATATAGTCATGTAGGTGGTCAATGTCTAAAAATGTTTAGTTTCTGAGTACAGCAGTAGTGTATAGAGAAATTGCTGTTATCAAAAGAGAAATAAAAATAATAATAATAATATTTTTGTGACAATGTATTGAGCTGTAAATATAATAAAGGTTTAAAAACCAGTTATGCAAAACTTTTAATTTTATTTAGAAATAGAAGTTCTTTTTTGTAAAATATAAATTCTGATATAATATTAATTTTTGTTTGGAAAGTCGTGTGGTGAAGACACCGACCATGTTTCGTAACATTTAGATACGTTTTGTAATTTGTTTAAAGATTATATAAATTTTGGAAGAAGGATAATGAATCCATGATAAAGAACAGACAGAATTAGTTTTTCATTAATATTACATAAAATGGGAAGTTTAAGTTTATTTCAATATTGTCAAATCAATATTTTATTATTCACATTGAATCCGGTTTTGGAAGAATATTGAAACATATAAATAAATATAATTAATATAATAACAGTAATATTTTGGCAACGTGTTGTAAAATATGGAGTTTTCGGATTGATAACATATCAATAATTAAAATAACGTACCTATAATCATCAATTAGTAAAGAACATAAGATGAGCTTTAAATGCAAAGTAAAAGGATGAAAAATGAACACAATTTTAATGAATGGAACTACTTGTGGTTCTGGTTTAAAGGAAGTAAATGAATAATAAATAATAATGAAGAAATAGAATTGAATTGTATTAAAATTTAAAATTAATGATTGAATACGTAATGTTCAATTGAGCTGAACAATGAAAAGATATGATGTGTTATTATTTACAACTTTAGTTTCCAGTGCCTTGGCTAATACCCAATCCAGATGATAATGAACAAGAAAAGTGCAAATGAATAGATGAGAAAGTCATTAGGGCATGGAGCAAACTATCTCAGGATACAATACAGGAGGAAGTAATTGTGGCAGATTCCAGTTTATATTTTAGGTTGAAATGAATTGAATGTTGGCAACATTTTAATGCCAAGCGAACGAAACCAGCGATTACCAAAGAACGTATTTCAAAGGGATATAAACAATGAAAAAATTTAATAATAATTAAGGTAAATTTCTGAGATTATTTCTCGTGACAAAGACGAGTGGGGATACTGATGAGGTAATAATGTTTGATTTTATTGGTAGTAATGACTTATTTATCAGAAATGTGCCAGTGTCGGCGAATAAGTACGATAGTTTTGTCTGTGTGGATGTTTGATTGCTTGTGTCGTTGGTCATCATACCAACGATATTGAAAATGTGAGATGAGCCATACAATCGGTTTACTGTCGATGTCAGTTCCGATGTGTCAGATATCGATTTACTGTCGCTGTCAGTTTCGATGATCTGTATAATGTTAGATGAGCATACAATCGGTTTACTGTCGATGTCAGTTCCGAAGTGTATGATATCGGTTTACTGTCGATGTCAGTTCCGATGTGTAAGATATCGATTTACTGTCGCTGTCAGTTTCGATGATCTGTATAATGTTAGATGAGCATACAATCGGTTTACTGTCGATGTCAGTTCCGATGTGTATGATATCGGTTTACTGTCGATGTCAGTTCCGATGTGTAAATCACATTTACCTGTTAGGATGTGCGAATGAGATGATGATTGCTTGCTGTAGAACTAGTAGCATACTGTCAGGATAGACGAGTGGTTATGTAACTTACTATGGTGTCCATAATAAGAGTAACAATTTGTAGATAAGCATGGAAATTAAATGGTCCGAATATCTTAGTGATTGATGTTTGTCTTTAGGTGATGTTTCGAATCCATAAAATAGTGCACGAGGACGTGCAAGATGTCAGATTGGCCGTGTCGGCGCTTGATTATAATAATCGTTTTCAAGCCATAACGATAGCACAAGGGTGCATTGCGCAGCGTCTGATTAGTTGTGAAGCCAATCAGGAAGGTCGATTTTAAGGAATATGTGTACTTGAGATCTTACCCTCGATGGGGGTCTGAGCAGAATCAGTTAACATAGCGCGTCGGTATGGAAATACCGAGCGTTGGCGTTGGCCGGGACTGCTTTCTCAAGATAATTATTAGTTATTGTATAATCAGTGCTTTAAGTTAGTTACTCAGTTGTTAATAAAATGTGTTAGTTGATTGTGACGAAGGACTTATTATTTATTGTGTATCTAATAATATCCTCCAACGAGCACGCCCTGGATTTACCGGACCTAGTACCTGACCATACTAATTGCTATTAGTAATAAAGATATGTGATACATCTAATTAATACAACGCCCTGCGTATACTATACACTCGCTCCGACATATATATATATATATATATATATATATATATATATATATATATATATAAATGCAAATTCTCTAAAAATTTCACCCTCCGGTGGGAATCGAACCCACGTCTCTGGCTATCGCGGCGTGAAATTTTTAGAGAATTTGCATTTACAAAATTTACAAAAATACTTCGTACACTTAAATTATTATAGAATTTAATGAAATATATTGCATATGCTGCATTCAGCTAAGATTCAAGTCTGAGCTAATTTTTCGCGGTGTTGATATTAGAGGGCGCTGGATCTGGTCTCCATAAAGAGTACATTAAGTTCTATCCATCTTTGTCTATGCGCCCGATACTCAAAAGTGTAAAATTTCCATTTGTATCAGGGTCAAATACCTAGGAGACATCTTTGACCAAAAAATGATATGCAACTCAAATATCCAAAATCACACCACTATACGAAAGCTACACCCTAAGGCCCTAGGTAATTAAAATAAAATATTATGAGGGCGAGATTTTGACGCGTTTCGAGACAATGCCGTGTTGTCACTTTTACAGAAAAGTGATATTGCTTGTTATTTTCTCTATGAAACCTTGTTCCAAAACCTATTTTACAAATTATATGTCAATACAAGAGTAAAAGATTATAAATATGCACGTTTGTTTGATTGAAAATGAAAAGCACGAATTAGCAGGACTTTTAAATAAAAAAAAACTTTTAAGGAAAAGTGAGGCTTCTTGATATATACTTTATTGACACCTTGCCATTGAAGCCATTTTTACAAAATATATAGATTACAGGTTGTTTTTAACGAGATCGGCCTGACGTCACTGACATCTCCCTTTTTATGCACCAGAATAACAATAGCTACCTTTAGTAGATCAGGGAAAACAGATTCCTTAAAAGATTATTGAATAGGAAACTTAGTGGCGAGATGAGTAGATCAACGACAGATTTAACAAGAGGCACAGTGAGCCTATAAACTAAAGACGTTTATTTCTTTGATCTTTTTAGACCATTGATAGTGTAACGTATACTTATTTGCGATACTTCCTCAAAACAGAAAAAAGTGTATTCCAAATTATCATGAGATTTATGGGATCAATATCGTTCGGTTCAATGTGTTCTAAAATGTGGCCAGTAATTTGGCAAAATTGTTCATTAAAAACTCGAGATGGGATGAATTTTTAATACAGTTAATTTTTGAGTTACTCTTTAGTACACGCCATACTGCGAGAGATTTGTTTTACAAGTTAAATTACTGGCTCGTATTTTTGCAGCACTGACTGCTTGTCTGTAAATATTTCGCATATTATTGTATAGTGTTGTAGTTTTTTCAGATTTTTATCCGTTCTAATATTTAGGTAAAAGATGTTCATAATTTTTAAGACTCTTTAGCTCACTTTATGAAAACAAGATATATAATCTGAGATAGAATTACGTCTGGTTTGCAGGGGGAACGATGTTTCAGTAATATCAAACAAAATATTTAAAAAAAGCATCTATAAATGATATTAGTATTTCCGTGGATTTCCAATATACTAAAATCAATGCTGCTTAGTGAGTAAAAAATTTGTATATGTCTGTCACTAGTCTATAGAGTATAATTTTGTTATTTCTCTAAGATGATTTCTTAAGTTTAACTCTAAGACTAGGCCATTGTGATCTGAAATTTTTTGATCGAGACAGTGCTATAAAAACATTTATATATAAAGTATTCAAAGTTGGTAAAAATATGAGGAATACAATTATTGTTTCTTGTATTAAAATAGACCGTGCGTTTGAGACCATGGCTCGGGAGGAGATCAGTTATAGTGGAGCAATGATTGTTTGCGTGATTCAAGTTTACATTAAAGTCACCTCCCAGAACGATCTAATAATTATTAAAATCAAGACCATGCAGTTACCATTAATACGATCCCAAAACATATTAAAATTACCATCAGGTGACCTATTTACAACAATTAAAATAATAGTAAAACTTTTTTATGAGTCTATTTTCCATTATTTTATTTAATATTTTTTTAGGATTATTCCCTTATATTTTTACTAGATAAAGTCACTTAATTATAACTTTAACCTTAGCACTGCCACTTTGAATAAGATTTATAATTTATGGCTGAACAAATCATACTACACACATATTAGCTCACTTAGTCCCACAAGGAACACCGCTGCTATTTTAATACTTTTTATGGTATGTTTGAAACAGTTAGTAATGTTATTCGATCCGGGTCTCTAGCAGTTCGATTAGCTGCTAATATAATATAATATAAATACTTATAACCCTTTTAGGAAATACAGGACCAATACGTTCACTTGTTTTAATTAATATCTTAATTATCACTCAAATTTTATTATTAATATTAGAATCTGCAGTAGCCATCATTCAATCTGCTGTTTTAAGAACGCTTTATTCTAGAGAATCTAGCTAATGCATAGTCATAAAAATCACCTCTTCCATCTAGTTGATGTTAGACCCTGACCTTTATTCGGAGCACTTAGAGCTATAATCACTATAATTGGAATTATTAAATGATTCCATTATTTTAATAATATCCTATTTTTATTAGGATTCTTAATTACTAGAATAATTATATACCAATGATGACGAGATGTGACTCGAGAAGGAACCTTTCAAGGTCTGCATACTTTCATTCTAACTCAGGTCTGACTGTAACATGAGCACATCATGCTTTAATAGAAAATAACTTTAAATAAATTTCTCAAAGTCTAACAATAACTGTAATTTTAGGAATTTACTTTACTTAGGATACGAATATATTGAAGTCTCATTTACAGTCTCAGGTGCAATTTATGGATTCTCATTTTTTATAGCAACATGATTCCACGGAATTCATGTAATTATTGGAACAACATTCCTATTAATTTGCCTAATTCGCCAAATAAATAACCATTTTTCTTGTATCCATCATTTTGATGTAGTATGATTATTCCTTTATATCTCAATTTACTGATGAGGTAGACACAGTTATATAATATAACTACATATTATATTTGACTTCCAATCAGAAAATCTAACAACTTAGTATAAATAATTTTAATTATTATAGCCTTATCAATAGTAATTAAAGAAAAAAGTAGACCTTTTGAATGTGGATTTGACCCTAAAAGTCCCGCCCGTTTACCTTTTTTACTTCAATTTTTTGTTGTAATTTTTTTAATTTTTGATGTTGAAATTACACTTCTAATTCCTTTAATTGTCACTTTAAATCTTAATAATTTATTAAATTATACTTTCATTATTTTTTTCTTTTTAATAATCTTATTAATTGCACTATTCCACGAATGAAATCAAAGAGCCCTTGCCTGAGCCCACTAGAATTATAGTTAATTATTACATTTAATTTGCATTTAAAAAGTATTGAAGATTCAATTTATCTTAAATAAGAAACAATTTTTGTATTTAGTTTCGTCCTAAAATTTGGTGGCGGACACCCTTATTTAACACCCTTCCCACTTTGAAAATTTTAACTTATAAATTAAATTAAAAAAATAAAATTTTATTTCATTTAATAATTAATTGAAACCAAAAAGAGTTAATTCACTGTTAATGATAAAATTGAGAAATTCTCCAATTAAAGAAATACAGATCAAGATTAAGCTTCTACTTATATCTTTAGCGATGCAACTTCGATAATATTTCTATTTCTATAGTTTATTAAAACATTATATTTTTATTATAAAAATAGAATTTTTCTTATAAATATTCAAAAATTATTCCTGATATCTTCAATATCTCTATTATAAGCTATTTGAATAAAAAAATATAAAAAATAATAATGTTACTAAAAAAACTAAAACAATGAAATAAAGTTTTATATTATTATTAAATAAAACTGTATATTAACTAAAAAAAGTATTTTAGAATAAATATTCTGGGCACGGAAATACTCTGACCAACCTTCATCAAAATTATTGTAAATTAATTTTCCTATAAATAAAGGATAAAAATTAACCCCAAATGTAGATAGAATAGCCATATTCCATATTGAAGAAAAATATAAAGACAATCTTATTAAATTTATTGTCTTTAAAGAATAAAAAATCTTAAATTTAGAAAATGCATATCCAATTCAATATATTAAAGTAACAATTAGATCTATTAACTTTATATTTATATATATATATATATATATATTTATTAATTACTAATATAATATTAATAATAATAATCTACCTCCTATAACAACAACAAAATTAATCCTAATATCCCCTTTTGTATAATAAATTGTTTATCATTTAAAGAATTTAAAGTTCTAAAATTAAAATCTCCTACTATTGAATAGTAGGATAATCGAAAAGTGTACCTAACAATAAGACCCGTCGAAGTAAAACAAATTAGATATATAAATTAATTTAAATACTGTATTGAAAAAACCTCTAAAATTAAATCCTTAGAATAAAATCCTGACAAAAAGGGTAGCCCACAAAGATAAATTTGAAATAATAAAAATCTACAAATTATTGGTATATACTAACAATTACTTAAATTACGCTAGTATACAAACCGTCTACCATAGAGAATAACATACTTTTGCAAGTACTGAAATCAACTATATTGAATGGCAATGAATCAGATATAATATTAGGCGATTTCAATATTAATATCGCACAAACGAATAATTCAGTAATGGAATATAAGGAAATGATAGAAGAACAAGGATACGAAGTAATGAATAAAATTGATAATGATAATCTTACAACACCCAATTCAATAATAGATCACATCATTACAAATTGTAAAGAAAAGCTTAAAAAAATGAAATAATATCAAGTGATTTATCGGACCACAACGCTATTTTAACACCATGGTTGCTAAATAATAAAACAAAAAATAAATATATACCAACTACAAAGATGAAAATTAATTAAGATGCGATTAAAATTGGATTTAAACAAAACTTGGATAAAATCGACTCATTTGATAAATTAATAAAAATCTTAACCGATTTAACGAAACAAAACACAAAACAAACAACCTTCAAAAGAAAGGAATGCAATGAATGGGTCAACTTGGAGATTGCGAACATAATAAAAGAGAGGAATTATTATTTTCACAGGCAGAAATTAAACCCAAATAATGAATTCCTAAAAAATAAATATAAACAACTGAAGAGAGAGGCACAAGTTAAAATAAAAAACAGATTACAGCAAACGATTTGAAAACGCAAAAGGAAACACACTAAAAACGTGGCACGAAGTAAATTCATTGCTAAACAGAAGGAAGAAAATGAAACAAGACTCAATAAAAATGAGAACTGATAATGGCCAAACAACCTCTAACAGTAATCGAGTCAGTAACATAATTAATAATTATTTCGGCAACATTGGAAGCAAATGAGCAGAAAAGCAAGTAAATAGTGCATCAAACACTCATTCAAACTTACAAACAATGCAAAATAAACTGAAGACTGAAGAGGAAATTAAAAAGATTATAGAAAATCTTAAGGAATTTTCAACTTTTGGCGTTCATAATATAACAAACAAGCTGGTCAAACAAATGAAGGATGAACTAACTCCGATTATACTTGATCTAATAAACGATATATTACATACTGGATTATATCCTTGCTCTTAAAAAAAACCATAATAATCCCAATTTATAAACATGGAGACAAATGCTTACCGGAGAATTATAGACCCATCGCCCTACTACCAATATTTTCAAAGATGACCGAAAAAATATTACACAGAAGACTGATAGATCATCTAAATAAAAACAATTTGGTCTGTAAACATCAGTACGCATACCAACACCAGTAAAGTACTACATCAGCCGCAACTGATATGATTTTGAATATACAAACATTTTTGGATGAGGGAAAGTATGCCACAGCCCTATTCGTGGATATGAAGAAAGCGTTTGACACAGTCTCTAAAACAATATTAATTCAGAAACTACGTAACGCAGTAATAGCTAACATAGAAATAAAAATATTTGAAACGTATCTGAAAAACAACAAACACGAATAGGAAACATTCTTAGTGACATTGCCAATCCAGAATATGGAATTCCGCAAGGTGGAGTACTAGGGCCAAGCCTCTATTTAATATATATAAATGATATTGAAGAACTACAATTGAAAGGAAACCTATACCTATTCGCAGACCATACATCGTTTATATATATAGTGGAACGAGTGAAACTGAAATACAATCAAAAATGAGTAGTGGCATAAACAAGTTAAAAGAATGGTTCAACAGAAATCTTCTAACTATCAATGAAACCAAAACTAGCATGCTGATTCTATCACAAAAGAACAAAAAAAACAATAAATATTAATGTAACAATAAACGAAACAAGAATAGAAACAAAACCATTTATAAAATTGGGACTTATTATATCACCCGACCTCAAATGGGATGAACATATACGACAATTAAGGAAAAAAATGCAAACATAATAGGAACACTGAAAACTGTACACAAATATCTACCCGATAACATAAAGAAGAGTGTATATCATGCGCTTTTCACGTCGAATATTAACTATTTAAGCAATATATGGGGCAACACAACCAAAGCTAACAAAAATAAATTGCAAAGACAACAAAACACTGAAAATTCTTTACAACTTACCACATCGAACACCATCCAAAAATATATACAACACAATTAACGAACTAACTGTGACAGAGATAATTACCTTAAAATAAAACATACTAATACATAAAATCAAAACATGTACAATAAAAACAAACAACCACCTTGCAATAAACAAACAAGTTCATGACTATAATACAAGAAGAAAAAGTGACATTCACCCAATAAAGAATAAAACAAGCACCCTAAATAAAAGCCTTATTATAAACAACTCATTGGAATATAACAAGCTACCAAAATATATTAAAGAAATCAAGGACATCAAAAAATTTAAAAGTGGGTGCAAAGAACATATAAAAAGTGAAAGGACGTAACAATTGACCATCTAACCAAGACAACGGACAATGGAAGCAGTTTTCTAAACCAAGCAGACGGACGAGCCCTTCGCCGAGGAAGCTATGGTATATTTGCTTGCAAGAAACATGATTTTTTTAACAATCTGTATTACTTTTGTATATATTATTATATTTTAGTCTTATTAAATAAATAAAATCAAAACAAATTATGAATTATAGCACCAGTACACATAAATAAATTTGCCTTAAATAGGGCATGAGTGAAAAGATGAAAATATGCTAATTTAAATTCCCCTAATGCCAAAATTCTTATCATTAAACCTAATTCTCTCTCTATCTCTCTCTCTCTCTCTCTCTCTCTCTCTCTCTCTCTCTCTCTCTATCTCTCACTCTCTCTCTGCTTTTCCCAGTTTTTTGACTTTTCAAATTTGCATTTGTGTTCGCGTGTCTGATTTCGTTCAATCGCTGTGGTATTTACAAATTTTTGTCTTCTAATTGGGTGAAATTTTACAGTAGGATTCTCATGGTAAGGCCACATTTTATTTAATAATAATAATTTAACTGTTATTAATTATTGAATATAACACTATACAATTATGTAACGCACAGAATATGCGACATTAATTTTGAGATGAAAACCAAATGCGCGAATAAGCGTTTGATGCGGAATTCAGTTGCAACATTATATTTGCCAGGATCTAGCGAACAAAGTAAGTATCCTTTACTAAAAATATCCCTTTGCACAGTGAACAATATTCTTCCTTGTATATATTTTGTTGTTCAATTGTTTTGTACAAACAGCATAAATCCATGAGCGCCCCTTGGTATTCATTAAATATTGTTGTTTATTCTACATATATGGAGTTAGAATAAACAATATCAAGAATCCTTATATAATCATCTATTTAAAAAACCTAAACAAGTAAAATTGCTAGGTAATAACATTCTATATGCGTTGTATTGATTATTTTGCAAAAAATCAAATAAAACATAATTTACAAAACATTTTGTTTATTTCCGATAATTTGGATCATTTGCACAAATATTTTATAGATTCATAATGTTTATTATTATTGTAGAAAATACTTAAACTTATTAAAATAATTTCTTTATGTACAGTCGCCAAAGCTTATTTAATATGCACTCAACAAAAGTTACGCACAACCTCTCAGTATTTTTTGTTGAAGGATTGCAAACCATTGTTTGTCGGTATCAGCCCGATTGTGTATTTACGTCTTATTGGTTGTCGGTTTATTACCACCTAAATGTAGTGGTGACAAAAAAACATTGCTTGCCGTAATCGGCCCGGTTGTATATTTAGGTTTTATTGGTGGTCGGTTTATTGCCATCAAAATATAGTGGAGACACATACACAATTGACGTAATTTACCTGAATGGAATGTATTGAACTGTTGGCCAAAAGTATATTCACAACAACGTCATTTTAGTCGAGTAAAATTAGATTCGAATGAATAAATGTTTGTTCACATTTTAAATTAAATTTGCGATAGGTTTAGACAAGACTTTTTTTGATTATAATCTAGGATATAATATCTCTAGGAGAATATTTCAAATTCAATTAAAATACTTCATCCAGTGTTTTGTGAAAAAACGTAAAGCGATGATTATTAAAAATCTCAATTAATTGCACATATTTAATGAATCAGTCTTAATATTCATTAACTAAAAAAGAAAACAGTTAAATCTTAATTATTATTCGAAAGCACTTTCGGCTGTAATACATATTTTGGTGAAAAGTGACCGAAACCGAACGGTCTGACACTACAAATTTTAATGATAATATCATAATGTGATCATAAAATCGACGTAGATAACGCAGTTTTGCGCAACAAATTTCTATGAGTCCTATTAGATTGCATAGAAAATGTTGATATCATGGAAAATATATAGTTCTACAAATATTGTTATTGAATTTGTCATGGACCGACTTTATTTGAATACTTTATTAGTTCATAATCCGTGTATTAAAGTCACCATTTAGCAGAGTATAATTGTAGCTGTCGGAAAACGTAATATGTTATAATTGAAATATTGTACATGAAATAAACGAAAACTCATTATTAAAATCATGCTACAATTACTAAGCTGAATCAATTTGTATTCCGACATGATTAAATATATTAAATTGTCCGCTTTAGGATCGACTGACTCTTGCTAGTGGCATCAAGCGTCCGTTCTTTAGATAGAGCTGCGAGTACGAAAATATGTACATATGCACATAAATGTGGTTTGTTTATTCAAGTTTGCCATTGTAATGTGACGATTCACTTTAAGTCGTAACATTCGGTGGGCTAATGCATAAACACTAAAACAAATAAAGTGTTTTGATTTTAAGATTTGTTACTAAGGATACTATCATGTTTCATTTATTTATTATCATTCGCAAAAATATTTTGTATCATCCATTTTATATTAGATTGTTATTATATACATTTTTTCATTTCATTTCGTTACCGCTGTGGAGTTACATATATCAAATAAATTGATAGAATTTCTAATTATAAACTACCATAATTTTATTAATATATCATAATTTTAAATTGATGTTCACCGTTTTAAATTATTTAGAAGAATATGTTCATGATAATCTAATAAAAGAGTAAGTAAATATTTAGATATTTCATAGTAAAAACTATTACAGAATATATTATGGAACAAGTCGCTTTCTGGCTATAATAGAAGTCCTACCGTGAAAAAGAGCAATAAAACCTGCGTGAAAGATTTTTACCTCGCGATCTCACGCTGATGTGGCCGCTGATAACGACCATAATTCCCTTGCCAAAAATAACATGTGCAATAGAAGAAATCATTATTTTAATATAATTTATGTTTATTCTTGACATTTTGTTGCGTATGAAAGAAGTATGAGAATTTCTATTTTCTAAATGTAATTATGCTGTTTTGAATCCCATATATAAATGTTAAAAATGTTATATTCACATATACTTTCCATTTAAATATATTCATAAAAATGGTACTATTTATACATTATATGTTAGAGGTAATTGTAATGCAATAATATTTCATAGTAGATAGGGTACATTTTAGTGGCGGTTAGATATGATATTTTCTCTCATATATTATTTAAATATTTACATTACACGCATCCATGCACGCAAAGAACATCACAATTAACTATTTAATCGTTCCATAATTTGTAGTCAATTGTTGTTAGTCGAGAGTTAGTTTTCAATATTGTTTATTTCATAGTTTTGAGTCGAGGTTTATTAATCCAAATTGCAGGAAAACCGCTGTATAGGTTGAGACCAAAATTCTACATATATACAGGATGTTATGTAATTTTTTAAACGGTTTTTATGATTTTATTTTATTTCAGCTACAACATTGACATTATCTAGCAACCATTAACAAGCTGTCCATAAGAACCCAACAGTATCTGATAATTCTGATCATTGCTATGCCATCACACCAGCTGTGACTGAAGTGGACGAATATCACATACCAGCTACCACACAAACGCCTATTTTGAAACGAAAGAGTAAGTATGTCACTAAAAATGTTTATTCTTTATTTGCTTTTTATTCCTAATTTGAAAATGTAAACATACTAACTAATTTTGTAATTTGAGAAATATTATAATGATTAGTACTATTTATATTATATCTTTATATTTTGTAGGAGATGCAACATTGGAGGATGTTGGTGTAACGCGGTACGAGAATTGACGCTGAGAGAAAGTAAATTGTACAGAAAAGTCACCTTAAAGAGAAGAAATGCTGCATTATATAAACAAAATAAAAGCCATAAACAGAAATTAAATTCATTGACAAAGAATGAACTAACTAAAAATTTAAATAGCAATATTGCACAATTTATAAGAACACAAATAAATTTGGCAGGGAAACCTTCAAAGGGTCGCAGGTATACTTTAGAGGATAAGATAATTGGCCTTATTCTATATAAGCAGAGCGCTAAGGCTTATAAGCAATTACAAAAAGTCTTTTGTTTGCCATTAAAAAATACAATGATAAAAAAAAAATATTAAAAAACAAAATTACTATTGATTCTGGAATAAATGAGCATATTTTTAATAACATCGCAGAGAATGTTGCTAATCTTAAACCAAGTGAAAGACTGTGTGGGCTAATGTTTGATGAAATGAGTATTGAATCTCATATTGATTTTAATCGTCATTCAGGCACTTTTGACGATTTTGAGGCTTGTGGGGATGATCGAAGTGAAAACATTGCTAACCATGTTACAGTTATGATGTTGAAAGGAATTCAAACACCCTGGAAGCAACCAATAGCATATATGGTTTCTAAAGGACCTTTAAAAACTTTAGGACTTATGAAATTCATCCAAGATGTTATGAGAAAATGTCACATGGCTGGTTTGAAAATAGTGGCAACAATAGTAACAGCTTTCAAAATTAACAATAGACCATTGGACACATGTATAATGCATAAATTAACAGAAAAGCATATTTATCCAATAAAAATTTAAAAAATGAAGTCAGCATTTGCTACATAAATGTTTAGCAACACATTGATAGCTATTGTATTTATGGTGCCCACTTCGTCGACATGAGTGAATGGGGAAAAGTTAAGTGCACATACATTAGGTACTTCAAAAGTTTTAAAGTTTTTTGACAAATAATTGTGTTACAAGACATTCAATTTCAGCTAATTGTGAAGAAGACAATTCTACTAATTTTATTAAATCTGTAAAATCATTTATTAGTCAAGATAAAAATGACTTTTTAAATGCTGTTGATATACCAGATACATATGTTGATAAAGTCAGTTTAGGGTATGTCAGTGGTTTTATTGCCAAGAAGTTAAAATCTATATTAGACTCATGTACAGATTGCACTTATAATATTATTTGCAAAAAATTAAATGGTTGGCATGATTTGGTGGTTGATAGAGACCAGAATTTTTACGGGGAAGATGCAGTACCTATAATTTAATTAAAATAATACTACCAAAAGTAGCTTACAAAAAAATGGATTTTATTATTTACTGAAATATTTCAAGGAAAAAGTTAATTTTGATTTTTTTATAAAATGTAGGCACGATAACGAAGTTAAAAATAAAATAATTTATAAGTTCACTTCATTTATGTCCTATAATTGGGCGCTGGGAATAAATAAATTATTGACAGGGACCGACAGTCGATTAAGTCGAAGAGATATTTCCACCCAAGCGAGAAATATATATATTTGCGTCTCCGAAAACTGAAATAGTATTAGAAATTGTGCCAACATTAATTTCTTGGCAAGTAATTAACTTTATCAATATGTGTGTATAAGATAGTCAATATTATTGTCTTATGCATTTTTCTTTCTTTTCAGTATTGAACGATTTTACAGATTTAATTTCGTTTTTGGAGTTGTTATATAACCAGTTTTCAATTAATTGATGTCTTTGGTGAAATTATTAAGTAATTATTGTTTTAAGTGTGCTTTAAATAATAAAAACAGTGCGTTATTGTTATTTCTCTCGTGATGTCTTACGAGATTAAAAAAGTCCAGTGAACTTTGATGTTGATTTGTAATTTTTTCCATCCATGTTTTTTTTTCTGGGAACACAAATTGTGTAAATTTGCCTTACTGCTGTTCTGCACAGTTTGATCAGATGTCTTATACCGTACTTACACACTGCCAAAAAAACACGGCAAAAAACTTTTAAACCCATAGAGCTCAATGCTAATGCTGGTGGTACTTGACTGTTCATTACTTGAATTAGTGCATATGATACCTTTCTTTTTATCTTAATCTATTCTGTTATTTTATGCAATATACTAAGGGTTTCACATGTGATTCATTATTAATTTTGAAAATGAGTACTACATTATTTTTTTATTATTATTATGGCACAATAATTATTTTTCAAGTGGTTATGAATTACATATTAATAAATTAGAATGAATATACTTTATGGTGGAATATCCATAATTTATTTTATATTTTTGAATGACTACTGCCAGTTGATTTGTATTTGTGATTTCTTGCATTGCTTGTAGCTGTTATGGTTTGACATCCTGTATTGTGACATTTTCCAATATCATGTTTAGAGTTTCCTAAATCTAGGTTTTATTGTCTTATATATAATTGGATGCTTTTAAAGTAGAATTTACTTTCTACTATCAATACTGTTGCATGGATAACAATGAATTTCTTCCTTCTCCAAACTCCTTTCAAATCGTTTTTTTTTTAATTATGATTAAAATATGTCATTCAATAATTATTTATCTAACATTAAACCAACATTTTCTTTGCGAGGTTTGATATTAATAATATTCAAATGTTATTAAAAATTTACTCATTCTTGCCAGAATAAATAATTAGTTTTAATATTTAATAGAGACGTTGTTGTATTTTTGATGTGAAATATACAAGTATCTTTGTTAATAGTTTATGTCTGTTTTGGCAATTTTGTATTATCAATAGAATCATTATTTTACCATCTAAGCTAATATGTGTGACATACATTGCCAGTAAATTTGCATTTATATAAATGATGTGATTTGCTTATACAACTTTTAGTTTAGTTTAGTTTCTAGATTAAAAAGTTCATTCTTTGTTGAAATGTCCATTCCAATAATTTTAATTTTTATGTTTAATATAATAGCAGCATTCTTCCCTTTATTATTATATTTTTATTATAAACGTCAACGCTAAGGATACATTTCACAAGGCACTTATCATCTGTACTATTTAATAATTTGAATAATATTGTTAAACATTTTGAACAATCTATAATTGATAATTTTATTATAGAAGCGTGTTTGAAGATGTGTTAATGGTTTTACATGAGATTTATTACTTCGTTTTCTTTTTTTATGTTATTTATGAACTATTCAAATGAATTAGTAATTAGTAAATAGATTATGAATGGGTTGTAAAACAATTAAGATTAATGCAACTACATATATTATTATATATTATTACACTTATATTGTTACATTTATATTTAACCGTTTTTAGGCTAGTTTAGCTCTGCAAACAAACTGTAGGGGCGTTTTACTCTGTCATTGCCTAATGCATTGAAGTTGTTTATCTATAGTATCATTTATCTAGGGTGAATATTACTTGTGACAGTGTTTTACATCACACACCGATGTAGTACAGTGCTGAGTACCCCCTCTTATTAATCGGGTGGCCCGGGCATAGACAATTATGCAACAACAATTTTTCATATCAAATTTACCGGAAACGTACTTATTCTGGAATAACATGTTTCATGCAATTTGTGTTGGTGTGTAACTCGCTTAAAATATGTATTTTTATAAGCTTTTTACAATCTGGATTTTTTTAAGGGCAGTCTCTTTGGGGTTTTTACAAAATTTACTGTTGTATAAATAGGTACACTTTACGCAGCTCGTCAGTGATCGGATTAGTAGCTTGATCATGGCTAGAGCGTAGCCGAAAATATTCGCAAACAGCAATAAACAAGTGATAAAAACAAAGAAAAATTTGTTTTATTTATTTATTATAGTTCTTAATGGCTTGTCTGTAACAATTTCAACATAAAGCCAATAATATTTCTGAATAAATACAAATATTGTATGCAAGGAAGGCAACAGTAGATTTACGATTAAGAATTTTTTTGTTTTTAATCAAAAAAACATACCGAATAAGTAGAAATGAAGGAATCTAAATGAAACTTTGCACATTACTTAAAAATATCATACTAAATGTATGTATGTAATCTGTCAGAATAGACAATAAGTATTTGATAAGACATGTAAATGAAAATACATAAGCTTTCCCATTGGAAATCCTCCCTTTTTACAATTTGCTTTATTTCGCTTAATTATAGAAATTTACTAATGAAATATGTATAATACATCTGAGAAATTAAAGCATTTTAAAGCATCATAATTCACTTGAGGGATACATTTTTGGCAAGTTTGTTAAGATGTATTTCCAATCTCGAACTATATGCAGCACTCGTTCTGAATTCCTTCTTTCACTGTAGGAAGGCACAGATGTAAGATTTTATTTGTTACATACCAGGGTGCAATACTTATTATTCAAAGCATTTGTCGGATCAATTGTTGGAGAACCTCATGTTTGAATTGGCAGTTGTCACGATAGCCGGATCATGTAAGCCCATATTGGCTTAATTACTGTTTTGTTATCCAAATTAAGCTGAGATTTCTTTCTCAAGATCCAGTATAAACTACTTTGTTTAAGTCTGAATTATTTTCTTTTATAAAATATATGCTTTTACCGAGCCCATGATCAAGGTCTAAACCAATATATTTAATGATGTCAGAATGATTTTTTTGTCGACCATATAATATTACATCGGGCCAATTTTACTTTTTCACTTTTTCAAGTGTGACATGGATTGACTTGTGTACATTTGCTCTAATTAATTAATTAATTCATATGCCTTCGTTTGGAGCTTGTTCAATTGGCATTTAGATGCTATAGTTGCGTTTGTATGTGACGCGAGTACAGCTGTATCGTCCGCAAAGGTTGCTACAGACGTATTGGCTGTAAAAATAAGTATAATACTGGTCCTAATATACTTCATTGGGGTACCCCTACTAGAATTCGATGCAAGTCTTTGATTTCGGTTCCATGCTTTACAAAGAAGTGTCTGTTAGATAATAATTTAGGATTTTATGAATAGTAAACGCACGTGCCACTTTTGGTCAAAGGTCTGAACAATATCCAAGAATGCAGCAGACCTTCCTTCTTAAATCATTATTGATTATATTCATAATTCTGTGTATTTGTTCAATTGTGCCGTGATGATTATGAAACCCATATTGATGATTCGGGATTATATTTTCCTTGTCCAGAATTGACTCCTATCAGAATTTTAACACTTTCGATAAGATTGGCAGTTTTCTGGGTTTGGGATCATCATTCGTTTGGGTAGTGGTCAGTCTTCAAGATCGCATTGGAAATTTGAGTAAGAGCTCTGAATGCTTCAATTGGTAAGTACATTATTTTTCCTGTAATAAGGTCAACGCCTGGATATTTCTTTCTGTTAATTTCCTTATTTGGTTTATTTGTTGAGTGTCTTTTTTTGGGTAAACTCACTTAGCCGATGTTTCACATCCACGGGGTTTTCGAATAGCTATCAAGAATGCGGCAAATGCGGCGCCCTTATTGTTGTTTCTCTGGCCCATTTTTCTGGTTTATCTTTAACTGATGTGTTTACTAATTGTGGTCTCTTTATTTTTTTTGTCGTCTCAGTGGGTCTTAACTTTTGCAAGTACCTTTGAACTGTTTGATTATTTTTCTGTAACATTTTTTCAGGTCTTTTGATGCTTTGTTAAGTGATTTTTGTATTCTCTTAAGTTCTATTATTTTGCCTTCGTTACCTGAGCCATCTCTTTTTCGAATTTAATCTCCAGTGTTACTGGACAGGTTAGTCACAGATTCATCTATATTTTAAGGTGTTATTTGAGGTCTATTAATTCTGTTAGATAACTTCTAAAAAGATCCAAATCTGTAAATCTTTACTAAGAACCTCGAAACAAGACTCTTAGTTACACAGAAATCAATAAGATCTGGTTTTCTTCTTGCTCAGTGAGTAGACTTTCCTGTAGATAGATAGTTATTGTTAATAAGGAAGTGTCTTACTTATTGTGCTTGCGACTAAGCCATTAGTGTTCCATATTGCGAACCTTAGTACCGGCGTCATTATGATATCTTTTTAACCAATGTTGTGATTCATCATTGTCCCCATTTGAGTGATGAGTTATTTCATCATGGTTTTCAGTTCCTCCATAACGTTTATTTGTTGTATGTTAGTTGTATTTTCTATTATACGCCCGTGTATATGAACAGAAACAAATTATTATTATTGGTTGGCTTTTCCTGTGATATTTAAAGCCTCTTGTCTTTTGGACCAAGCTAGTCCCTAGTTCTACTGTCGATCGGTGTTCAGTTGTAAAGTTACCTTACGTAGGTGGGGTAAAGTTTTTGTCGTAATTGTTTGTGGAGTATACAACCTTTATAATTTGCAGGGTGGTTCTAGTTGCACTTTACTTAGTTGTCTATTTCCTAGGACAGTCGGCCGCTGGATGCTGATTTGTACATTTTACACATCTTGGGATCCTTTGACAGACATTTGTTGCTCATATTTTTGTAAACGTGTACTTTTTATTCTAGTTCTATAAAGAACATTACCATCCGGTTTATATTATATTGTTTTTGGCATTCCATATACTGAAATATCCCAGTTTGTTAATGCTCTATTTGATTGCTTCATCCCCATCATAAATTCGTTGAATATTACCAATTTGAATGAAATTATCTACTTCTCTCTGAACTTCTTCTGGTAACCAGGGAACATCCTCATCCCCATGTTGAATTGCAATATTATGCAAGACAGAAGTAGCTACAATTACTTTTAAAGTAGTTGCTATTTTTAATCTACACTCATATGCTAAAATGGGAAATCTCCTTTTCAATACTCCAAAACATCTTTCAATAGTATTACGTGTTCTTATATGTGCTTCATTGTATAATTGCTCAGGTTGTGTTTGTGGATTAAGTAAAGGTGTACATAAATATGCCTTATTGGGGTATCCACTATCACCTGCAATAAAATATTTGATTAATATTATTTATACATTTCAAAGAATTATTTCTTACCAAGTAGTATACAGTTTTGATAATGTCCTTGCTCAAATTTTGCATTTACAACACTATTGTTAAAGACTGTGGAA
The DNA here is from genome assembly GCA_963942505.1 of Lordithon lunulatus. Classification (NCBI taxonomy): domain Eukaryota; kingdom Metazoa; phylum Arthropoda; class Insecta; order Coleoptera; family Staphylinidae; genus Lordithon; species Lordithon lunulatus. The sequence continues at coordinate 42,234,692 of OZ012674.1, read as the reverse complement.
TCATGTACAGATCCTGGCCATCTTGCTACCACATTCATAATTTCCAATTTTGCATTACATATCATTTGCACATTGACTGAAAAATAAGACTTTCGATTTCGATACACTTCAGGATCTGGTCCACCTAAAAACAAGCTTATATATTATTACACTGGAAAGTATTACATTATTAAAGAAGTATTTTATAGTGTATGAAAAAATTCAGAATGCATTGTACATATATGTATAAAGTACCTGGTGAATTTATTCTCACATGTGTACAGTCTATAGCTCCAATCACTCTTGGGAATGATGATATATTAAAAAAATTCTGTTGCGTCTCTGCTATGGCTTCAAATTCAGGAAACTTAATATAAGTTCCATATAACTCAGCTATTGCATCTGTTACTCTGGTTACAATTCTTGAAACTGTAGACACATGCATTCCTCCTAAATCAGCAATTGTTTGCAAAAACCCACCTGTTGCATAAAATCGAAGGCATGATAGCAGTTGATTAATTGATGACACAGAATTATTACTGAAAGAGAGAGCTTTATAATTATATTATTATTATCAAAATTGTAATAAAAACTTACCTGTCACTTGCAAATTCAAGATTATGTTCAATTAAAGTCAACAAATGCAATACGCATGCATTCCTTGCTTAATCTAAACCTTTTTCTAAAACTCACATCATCTAACATTTCAAAATGATTAATTCGCACATTCAATTGTCGTGGAAAACCAAAATTGATAAAATCAACAACTTCCAAATCATCGTCGTCCTCTAATAAATTGTATTCGATCTCCATTATAACAGTATAGCGTTGAAATTGAAAAATAAGCAACTCGTGATATTTTAAGAATGTAAATATAACCTATAAATTGAATGATGGCGCATGAGGCGTTCTGCGCGCATGTGCATATCCTTAACCGGGGTCGTAACTGCTCGAGTTTGGGCAGTTAAAAATTAGGCGTTTAACTGGACCTTAACCAGTAGTTAAATGGCGGTGCAAACCGATTAGTGACTAACTGACGATTAAAACTTTAACTGGCTGCGGTGCAAACGGGCATCAGTGTTTATTGAGTAGTGTAGGGTTTAAAGGTCTACACTGAAATCATATTGAATGTTTTTTGGTAAGTACATTAGTAATATTACTGTAAGCTGTTCTAGTTTTGGGTAATTAGATAATAATGATTTTGGTAAGAAAGTAACCTCAATATGAAATGGGTTTCTGATTAAATTACTCCTTCGGACACTTTCAGTTTCCCCCCTCTCAGTTTATATAATTGTATTGCCTTAATAAATATTTATTTTATATTATTTCCTTGTGTGCTTTAGAAAATGTATAATTATACAGATAATTACTTTTTCATTACATGTTATCTTCAATAACATAATTCAAATAATTTTTCTCATTAACAAAACAATATTTATATGAATTTTGGTTGTACTTGGTGGTAAATCAGCTTCAATACTATTTTTAGCATGATTTAAAAGTATATAAAATATCTTTAATTTATAGCACAATATATATAAAATAAAAAATCAAGTTCAAATAGCATACTAAATATACATACAATTGTCATAAAATGTAACCTACTTGATAATTTTAAAAAACTATGTTATAAAATCGACGAAATTCATTTAATAGATTAAATTAAACATCATATTTATAATGGCGACATGGCGCAACGTCAGAAACAGTTGTACTTGGCTGTCAACCAAGCATGCTTTCATCTTTGTCCGTGTACTTTCGGTTTCAAATAAATACTATAAAATGCGATTCTAGTGCTATCTAAGAACTGGTTATCGTATTAACAAATAAATACATTTTCTAAATCTAGTAATCCTTGAATTCCCCAGTCTTAATGGAAAAACGTTTGCAAAAAGATGAACATTTTAAATCTCAGTATGTAGAATTTATGCAAGAATACCGCAAATTAAATCGCATGACAAAATTATCAATTAATTAGGATACATCATTTTATATTCCTCGTCATCATATTATTCGCGAAAATAGCCTCACTACCAAACCTAGGGTAGTTTTTAACTGTTCATGCACATCGGATAATTGTATCTCAATAAACAATTTACAGTATGTAGGACCAACAATTCATAATTACCTCTTTTCTATTTTAATTCGATTCCGAACATACCAATATGTAGTTACAGCATATATCGCAAAGATGTATGGGCAAATTTGGGTACATCCAACGGAGGGAAAATATGAATTAATATTTTGGCGAGATAATCCGGATGATGAAATATCAACCTATGAATTGAATACGGTCACTTACGGCACCGGTTCCGCACCTTTTCTTGCCATTCGTTGTCTGCCCGAACTTGCCAGCGTGCATCACCATAATTTTCCTATTGAATCGAACATTATAAAACATGATTTTTATGTGGATGACAACGCAAATCCCATACCAATTGGCGATACTCCATATAAAACATTAGGACTATTTTGGTCCCCTAAGTCAGATAATTTTACTTACTCAATTAATAATTTAAAGGAATCAAATCACAAAACGTACCATTTTAGTCGCTCAAATCTTTGATCCGCTGGGACACCATGGATTATTTTAATAAAATTCATTATTCAAGAACTATGGCAATTGAAACGGTCATGGGATGAAAGTATTCCTACTAAAATGCATACACAGTGGCTAGCACTAAATCATAACTGCATTAATAAAATAAACGTGCCACGACATGCAATCATTGCTAACCCGGTGCGTATTGAAATTCATGGATTCGCGGATGCATCTGAGCGTGCGTATGACGCATGTATGTATATATTTAAGATCCCATGACAAACCGGGCTTAATTCAAAGCACATTACTAGCAGCTAAATCTAGAGTAGCTCCGTTAAAAACTACCTGCTTACCGCGTTTAGAATTATGTTCTGCTGTGCTTATATATATAATAATATTTTAAAAATAAAAGTGGACGATCGCTATTATTGGTCCGATTCACGAATAACCTTATGTTGGCTCAAGTCGCCACCGGCACGATGGAAAACATATATTCCTAATCGTGTATCCGAGATACAAAATTGATCAAATCCGAATAAATGATTTCATGTCGATGCCGATTTAATTATTCGGGAATTACTGCCACCTATTCTAATAAATTCAAATCTTTGGTGGCATGGTCCCAGCTGGTTGTCACAATCTCCTGAGTTTTGGCCACACTCAAATCTAGATTTCAATCCACATTGCGCTGAGTATGTCTAAATGTATTAACAAATGAGAATATCTTCCCGTTTCAAACATTCTCAAATTTTAATCAGTTAAAACGCGTGACTGCATATTGCATCCCTTTTAAAAATAATAATTTAAAGCCTTCTTGTAAGTAGACAATTTGGCCCACTAACAACATCTGCAATTAAGAATTCATTTAATAAATTAATTGTGTCACAAGTTGAATTATTTCCATAAGAAAGCAGACTGCAACATTCCAATTTTGCTTTTGATCAATGTCATCCAATTTTACTTTCAAACAAACAATACCTTACAAAATTAATAATGATTTCTTAGCACCGAAAATTATTGCACCCTGGTCCAAATTTATTATTAGCATCAGTACGAACTAAATTCTGGTCAATAATGAGACGAAATTTCGCCATACGAGAATGTGTACGCTCTTTAAATTCAATGCAAATATCAATAATCCAATAATGGGAAACTTGCCTATTCAGCGCACTACAATTATGTATCCGTTTCACTCGGTGGGAGTTGATTACGCTGGGCCAATTTTAATAAAAGATAAACGCGGCAGGGGTAACAAGGTCTCCAAATGTTATATTAGTTTATTTATTTGTCTAAGTACTAAAGCTTTTTTAAATAAAAATGAGAATAATATAGTTAATGCTGCTACAGCTGACTTAATAACATGGAAATTCATTCCGCCTCATTCTCCTCATTTTGGAGGTCTCTGGGAAGCTGGAATTAAAACTGTTAAGCATAATTTAAAACGTGTTATGCACAACAACTCGTTTGTGTTTGAAGAGTTTTATACAATACTTGTGAAAATTGAATCCATTTTAAATTCGCGACCTCTTTCCCCCTTATCGTCTGATCCAAATGACCTAGAGGCCCTGACTCCTGCCCACTTACTGATTGGAAGAGCTGTAACAACATTGCCAGATTCTGATGTCACGGACATCCAAATCAACAGGCTCTCAAGATACCAGTATTTACAAAACATTTATTAGCATTTCCGAAGAAGACAATTTACCGCCAACTAAGTGGAAGTTCGGACGAGTAAAAACACTACATCCGGAATCGGATTTAATAAGCGTTGTGTCATAACGCGCGATGTGTCATAACGCGCGATGTGTCATAACGCGCGATGTGTCATAACGCGCGTTGTGTCATTAAAAACCATTAGTAGAGTGATCAAGTGTGCGGTGTCCAAAATGTGTGCACTACCCATAGAACAATACGTTATATTTTTAACCTGTTTCTAATATTGTATATTTCTTGTTAGTGGTTATATGAACAATTTTGGACTCAACTAATTATGTTCTGCGTGTAAAATTAATAATTTGATATTGTATAAGTTACTTCTCTAAATAACGTTGAGAGACACTTATGTTAGTTATTGTATCGTATATCAAACTTTTGCTGTTTCGTTTTATATGATTTTTTATATTATTTTGCCGTTCTATTATTTTATATTGAAAATCCTAGGTTTTTCAAAGCGCACTTTTTAAAATATTAGTATACATATTTTATTTTACTGAGCTGTACATTCCAACCCATCGCATATTATTACTTAACTGTGTACGGAAAGGCCATGTGTTTACGCAGCCCCTTTTTATAACCCCCAAAACGGTCTATTTCTCGCCAGTGTTTTTCTGGCTTTTATAATATACGTAGTAATAGAAGTATTATAGGGACAGTGCAGTATATTAATTTTTACCTCATCACTACGTCCCAGCATCCCTCGAGAATTTTGAACCAAGATGTTTGTACAAATTATATCTCAATACAGGGGCAAAAGAGTATGTAATATGCAGATACGGTTGTTTCCTTGAAATTGAAATGTATGAATTACTATGATTTTAAAAATTTAAAACTTTTATAGAAAAGATACTTCTTGACATTTTCTTAATTGCAACATCACTATTGAAGCCATTTTTACAAATTATATCTGAATGCAGAGAAATTTGCTGAAACCGACGACACAAGCTTTATTACGTTTTATAATTTAGACTCTTGATTCAGCCATTAGTATGATGGTGTTTGTTTTAAATATCAACGTGAATATCGTTTAGTGACGGCTTTCACCAACTAACATGATTAATTTATTATTGAGGCGTATTTAAATAATAAACTACGTATAGATCCATGAAAGCCATCAATAAACCAATTCCCATAGACATTTAAAACAAAACAAATACCGCTCAGCACACTAATGGCCTAATCTGTCAAATCAAGCGTCTACTAACAGAATAAGCGTATTTCAATGTGATTTATTTAAAAATTTAGCTTGAACAGCCAAATGGAGCTTTGCATAAATGAACTTCTGCAGTAAAGCTGAAGATATAAAGCTAAAATTATAATAAAATTAGATAAGGGGGAGATTTTAACGCGTTTCGTGACTGCGTTGTCGCCACTTTTGCTATAAAAGCTATTTTACAAATTATATCTCAATACAGTAGTACATTTCACAAACTATTATGGTAAAGTGAGATTTCTAGATATTCACTTAATTGAAACCTTGCTATCGAAGCCATGTTTACAAATTATATCTCAATATAGCGCTAAAATTTGCCTGACATACGGAGCAATCTTTATACCATTTGGGGTTTATTTTAAATGTAGATGTGAATATCGTTTAGTGATGGCTTTCGCGGACTATCGACATTAATTTATTATTGAGGCGTATTTAAATAATAAACTGAACGTACACATCCAAGAAAGTCATCACTAAACAAATTTCATCGACAGTTAGAACAAAACAAATACCGCTTAGCTCACTTATAGAATAATCTGTCAAATCAAGCTTTTACTAAAAGACTAGGAGCATTACAATGCGGCCTATTTCAAAAATGCCCGAACATGGCAACTGGAACAGTGTAGCAATGACCTTTATATAAATGAACTTCTGCAGTAAAGCTGAAGATAAAAACCTAAGGATATAATAAAACAAGATGAGCGTTTCGTGGCAATGCTTTGTTTCTACTTTTACAGGAACATAAGCTTCCTTCTTATTTCACTCGGAAACCTTGCTAGTGAAGCTATTGTTTTCAAATTATATCTCTCAAAACAGGAGTAACTATCTGCAGAAATGCTTGTTGCCCTGTAATTGAAAAGTATTAGTTTATTATTTTTTTAATTCAAAACTGTTATCAAAAGTGAGGTTTTTTGAAATTTTAAACCCTGCTATTCCAGCCATTTTTACAAATTATATCTTATTAGAAAGATACAATTTTCCAAACCCTGACCTACGGCACAATCTTTACAACGGTTTATATTTTAGAGTCCCGGTCCAGTCGTTAGTGTGCTATAAGTTTTCTTTTAAATGTCGACGTGAACATTGTTTAGTAAAGACTTTCACGGAGAAACAGGATTAATTTATTAGTGAGGCGTATTTAAATAATAAAATGAACCTATAGATCCATGAAAGTTATTAATAAACAATTTTCGTATCGACATTAAAAACAAAACAAATACCACTCAGCAAACATATGGCCGAATCTGTCAAATCAAGCATTTACTAAAGGATGCAGGGTAGCAGTGACCTATGCAAAGTAAACTACTGCAGTAAATCTGAAGATCCAAAGTAATAATCTGTTAGACAGAAACATAAAGGCTTCATGGCAATGCCTTGTAGCCATTTTGACAAAAAAGTGAGCTTTGTTGATATTTTCTTTTTCCTTGCTATTACAATATTTTTTACAAAATAAGTCTCAATAAGGAGCTCAAATCACAATGCCATTATTTCTCTATTTAAATCTGCCGATATTTAATATAAAATCGACATTAAATCATTTAAATTAAATTAAATATTTTTTATTTTTTATAATAGATATTTCCATATTAATAACTAATTTACATAAAATTAACACATTGTGTTAATATTCAACTATCTAGCCGTAATTTAATAACTTTTGTTATTAGTAGAATGTCTTGGATGATAAGATGTGGATGAGATGTACTCAGTCTTACTATACAAAGGGCAGGACATTCCCATTCCATAACTGTGCAAAATATTACGAGCTAGTATAGCCTGAAAGTGCACACTGCAGGGAGGCCAAAGTCACCTCCTACCAAATGTGGGAATAACGAACGACCACACACCCATGTCATATAGACCCATCGGCATTATGTTTCTTCTCCTCAAGATAGATACTTTAGGGATGGTATACTGAGAACTAATCCCCTAAGCAATCGACAATACGTTTACCATTCGGGAATGCTAACCACCTTGACGCTGGATGATCTAAACAGGCTACCGGCAAAGATACTGGATGGAGAGTTAGCCACGACCACGTGCCTTGATATTGAAGGGCCATTCAACAATGCCGTAACACATTCAATGGTCAAGGCAATGCGGAAAACGGCATACCACAAGTTCTATGTCATTGGGTACAAGCTTGCCTGCGAACTGGCAGGGGGTGCCTGCAGGGCTGAATACCATCACCGCTACTTTGGGCAGTCCTAGTAGACTATCTCCTGTAGAAGCTATCCTCAGAAGACATCCACTGGACAATTCAACGAAATAATCTCAGGGCGCATACAACACACTTGCACATGCTTAGCAATACTAAGGGTTGGTTTTTTGTTCTCAGGATGGTAATGTTTTCTATATCCTCTTTGGTTACTTTTGCTTGAATAAGGTTTATCATTTTGGATACATTTGTTTCTACTATTTCCTCACTTTCATCCACATTCATAATGCCAGAGATGATTAAGTTTTTTTCTTTCATTTTGTTTTCGTTAGCATTTATTATGTTTCTTAGTTGTGAAATATCCGTTTTTAATTTATTCATTTCTTTATTGCTTTCTTCAACCATTTCAGTAAGTACTTGGTTTTTAATTTTTTGTTTCTCATACATGCTATTTATAAAATCTATTGATTCCAGTACCTTATTAATTTCTTGTTTTATCTCTTTTAATTCTGATTTCATATCTTCTTTTATTTCTTGCATGAGTTTCTTTAAAGTGCTTGCAGCATCGGGGGCGAAGTTAGCTGTTTTTTGTTCTTCCATTATATTAATACATTTCACACAGTTCCATTTCCTTTTCTCCCTTTGCATGATTCTTACTTCAGTTTCGCTTATATTTGCACATTGCGAATGATGTAATTTGCTGCAACGTCCACATTGCAACTTGTACGATGTTTTGTTTATGATTTCTTCACAAATAGCGCATTTTGTTTGTGGCATGTTTTTGGTAGGGTCAATGTCTTTCGGGGAGCAAGAAATGCACGTTATTTATATATTGTCTATCCCACTAATATTTTATACGTTCACGCAGTTCCACGTAGCACCAACATTGTATTAATTTATTATATTGTAGTCAATTAGATTAAACTACTCTTTGTTTGTTTGTTTTTCACACATTCACTTTAAATTATCATTATATAGTGTCGTTTCTCTTAGGTATTTTGATATTTACCGCAAAAACAATGCCTGTTTTTGGCACTAATCTGTGTTTTACTGGTATAACCTCAAAGCCTATATAGCTGAGATGACATATACATTATGAATGTGTTCAGACAAGATCAGCTGATCATTAAACACAACAAATATCAGATGTTTGCCCACTAGTTTAAAGATAATTAGTCTTTTAATATCTATTATTTGTACAAAAAATCTGCGGTGGACACCATACGACTTTCCGAATAATTTGCTAGCCCCCATCTAACTCCGCACACTACGTGACGATCAATGTAATTTTTCGCAAAAATAATTTTAATAAAAGTTGTTTAGAATAAAATAATACACTATAAGATTTTCGTACAAAGTACAAAGGTAAAAAGTTATACACAAAACAAAATTTCAGATGCAGATAACGCTCACGGCATCACCCCCGCTCGACTTCTCAGCCGATATCTAAATTAGGTGGTGATCCATTGGGCTGTTTTACCGAAATTATGATATACACACACATATACAGAGACATTTTCCAAAAACAGTCTATGTTGACTATATTAGTCATGAAACGTAAAGAAAAATAAAAATTGGCAATTTAAATTTGTTCGAATCAAATTTCCCGATAACAACTTCCCTTAACCTTACTTCTTACTTCTTCAGTGCTTTATTCGGAAAGTAAAAGTCAACTTGGTCATAAAGTGACGATAATAGAAACTTACGCGCAGTAATAACTCCCAGGAAATGGTAAAGGACCTATGCGTTCATACACTAAATGGTCTAAAAACGATATAGGAGATCAAAGAGAAATTATTCTTATAGGGGATCTAAATATGATAACAGGAAAGCGGAGGGAATCCCCAGTAGTAGGAAACCATGGAGGAAGCCACGGTAAATAACATGGGCGACAGGCTGGTGTGCAAAGCGTAAGTCTGTAAGTTTAGACCGGTCTTGTAAAAAGCAGTTTAATCTGTTACCCACGGCAACAAAATAAACAACTTATACAGCGTTGGTATACTCTACGCTTCGAGAAAGCTAGTGTAATACTTGCTTATGTCAAATGTCACAAATATGTCATGTCATGTGATAGGATAATAACCTTTCATTATCTTAACGTCACTTTTGACAAATTTGTGACATTTGACATAAGGCAGTATTACACTAGCGTTCGCGGAACCTGGGGCATACCAACGATGAAGCAGTTGTTTATTTAGTGGCCATGGATAACAGGCCAGTCAGCTTTTTTACAAGACCATCGTCAAAAGCATAATGACCTACGAAACAAAGATGAGTCAGCTGAACGACAACCAGAAAACCCCGCTGCTAGTACCAAGTGGACATCTGGAGACAATCGGCCAGAGTCTGCTGTCTAGATAGGATCAGGAACGAGATTATAAGAGATAGGATAAGAGTGCAAAATGACATTATAATAGAAATACAAGAACATATCTCTACATGTACAAAGACTGTCCGTCTAAACTAAACTAAATATTGAAATGGACACCCCTGGAGAGACGAAAACGAGAGAGGCAATGTGCACCTGGAAGATGAGAATTGAAAGTAAGTCTGTCAGTTCAGAGTCGAAGAGAAATTTACAACCTAGAGATTCGAACGAAAGACGTGATATTTCGAAATGGAGACAATTTTCCGACGAGATCGTGCGATTAACACCATTAGACTTGTTCCCTTGGGGCTATATTAAAGTTAAAGGGCTGTGTTAAACTCTACGACAATGATCTACCAAATATTCAAGCACTCACAGAAAACATATGAGCTGTTTGAGAAATCCTGATGAAATCAAAAGAATTACCTTTTTAAGGCAGAGCCGAGGAGTACATTTAACACATTTTGTATTTCATTACTAAACTCAAAGTTTGTACCAAAATTAAACTCCTCTAAGCTTCTCCCTTGACCGGCGGAAAAGTTTTTTTGTTTACCAGAAATAATGAGAACGGAAGTAAAACATTCTTACACCCGTTCTCAAAATTTCTGGTAAACGTTAATCGACAGTTAAAGTACCAATTAACTAATGGCCCGTTTAGGGACATAATCTTAATATCAATTGTCAAAATATGACTATTTTTGCATTTAATGAAGCCTTATTTTTGAACAGATGTTTATGAATATGGACATGCATTTATAAACGCTAACTTATCGTTTGTTTATTTCTTCTGCTGTCTTTATAAAAGTCAGAGTCGCTGGTTCGAATTCCCGTCGAGGGTGTAGCCTTTTTAGATATTGTAACTCATAATACTATTGGTGTAATAAGTATTTTGAATGAATTGTATTCTTTATAGTAGGGAGTTGTTTTATAAGTAATAATAATCCCAATCGGACATGATAATCTCGCGTAGCCATATAAATTATCAAACCACGTAAAAGGCCTGCAAAAATATACGAAAATATGTCTGATGATTGTTGTTAAATTCTACACAATATTTTGAGAGTTACAAAAAAATCGTGGGCGGAACTTTAATCAAAACTGCATTTTGTTTTGTTGCAAATATTATTCAATGACAGCCTTATAAAAAATACTTGTCAACTTTTTTAACTGTTCTTTATAGAAACCACTAGTTTTAAGTCATGTTTTAGCAACAATATGGTTTGATTTAATCAAAGGTTTGTATTCACATCAATCTGTAAATAACCATCCACGTATATGGTTTAATTAATTAAAAATCGATATAAAAAAATGTATCCCTGCCAATCTAAAAAAAAAATACGTTTTGTAACCACTTGGGTTAGCAACAAATGGTGAACATTTGAAAAAAAAATCTCCGTGGGCAATGATGGAAAATTAAATAATTTTAATTTTGACTACCGCCAAAAAATAGAAGGGAGTAATTTTAAAAAAAAAATTTCCAACCTATGCAGATCTTGATCTCAGCTGAACAGTTAATCATTACAGAAAATATAAACACATTACTTAGTTTCTAATCGATTTTATTGATTTTTACCACGCCGTATAGTAACAAGTTTAAGTTCAAAATAAATTTAAAAAAAAACTAAGGCCAGTGCACACTTAAATATATATATATATATATATATATATATATATATATATATTATTTCTAAACAAAACATGAACATTTTGAAAAAAAAATTCGTGGGCTAAGTTGATAAAAATTGTAAAATGTTTTCTTGCAAATATTATTCAATAACAACTAACTAAATCAACTTAATTTTTTTAAATTCTTATATTACGGTTACCAAGACATGAGTAAACAATTGTACCAAAAATCAATTTTTTTTAATGCTCCACTACTGGAGAATCAATCGTCGCGACCCTGCACGGCCGCCGGGTTTATCGGAAATGGATATCTTCACACCGGTAAATTATTTAACATGTCTTGCCCCTGTATTCACCAACGTTCCAAAAATGTATTAATAGCTATTCAACTCATAAGTATTCGTTTGTTATAACAACAGTAAGTACATTATGTGAGGAAAGTAGTTACTAGATTTCTCCATTAGAAACACTCCATAAGTAAACAAAAGGTCATCAAATTACCAGCGCTATTCAAGGTGTTTGACATTTGTTTTGGCAATTTCTTTCACAATGACGCTTTTAATGTATCCATTCAATAGCTCATGGGACCTATAAAGTTTATGGGATCTTGATGAATACGGGAATTATTGTCTATGATTAGAACCACCTATAATGAAAACATATTCGTTGCCTTTTCTGGTATGGAGATGGGCTTTGACATTTGTAAAGTCAATTTAACCTAATATAATCGATAAACAAATTACCTCAATATTTTCACCTTGTCGAAATACGTTGTCTAAATCGTTATAAATCTTTTATAAATAATTATTTTGAGTTAAAGTCCATCTTTATAGATGAAAAGGTAAACGAAAATATTTCCGTCATAGGTGGTTCCAAATTCGTATTTAGAACCTTCTGTCGGTTTTAAGTAACATGTCCACATCACATTCTAATATATCTTACAAAATATTGCTTATTAACTTTAAAATAATGCAGAAAGAGAAGTTAATAATAAAAAAATTTCAATGTGTCCCACTTTCTGACAGACGCTGTATAGTTCAAAATTTAATTACGTACAAACGAATAAAAATTAAAAATTAAAATGAAACAAAAAGACAAATATTATCAAATATTGACGAATAATGATGAATATTGACAAAGAATGACAAATATTAACAAACATTGTGAAAATGTAAAAAAAAAGACATGTAAGTAGAAAAATGTCAATGTAATTCGGAAAGCCTCACCACATATTTATTTTAAAATTGGCACAGGTAAAGTGTCATTTCTATCAGAGATACAATTATTTAACAAAATACTCAAAATAATTAATAAGAATTTTTGTCACGTAATCATTTTTTTTTCTCCAAAATTGGAAAAATAAATAACGGTTGGTAAACAAGCAGTGAATTTCCACACTCATTTAGCGTTTCAGGGAACGACCTCTACAGCTATTCTCCAATTGGTGAAGAACATATTAAGACTTGAATTATTTATTTGTATGCTTGTAATATAAAAGCAAACTAACTACCTAAATGTCATTAATGTGTTTTGTGCTGTCATTACAAGATTAGTTCGTATGCAAACTATTTGTAAACTTTTTGGGGTGTTAAACTCGAAAATTACTATAACAAACAATTGTAGGGTGACAAAATGGTGCTTAAATTTCCTTTATAGTTTACTTGAATGCCTAAGTAAATAATCATATTTAGTGTTTTATGCTGTCATTATAAGATTTGTGAGTTTGAATTCCAATCGAGGGTGGTCTCTATTTATATTATTAAACTCAAAATTTAATTGATGTTTTAATTATTTTGAATTTATTGTAATCTGTAAAGCAAGAATTTGTTTTTACAAAAGTATTACTGTTGTTTTTGCTGTAATGGGAAATAATGCGCTTTGAAAATGATGTATTTATTATTTGGCATTATATTATTTATAGTGAAAAAATATGTACAAACTACTAATTAACAAATGAATATTGTTGTTTTGTTAGCATAAATAATACTAAAGGTTTCTTATTTTCACTGATCCTCCCTAATTTATTATTTTATGTCAGTATACACCGGCCATTAACTATTAACTTTATGTTTGCTGTAATTTACTACTTATTACCATAATAATAATAATGTATTGATTTGTGTATACATAAAAGAAGTAGCACTGTATACAATTTCGATGTCATTTACAAAAACTCCAAGCAGACACAAAATAACCCCACAATGTTGACACACAATTTTCGTTTAACCATATCGTGGTTTTTATATATTAAATCTCGTACAGTGTAGCAACTTATATCATTACAAATCTAGCAAAAAGTTATATAGTTTTAATATACGCCGCACAGAAACTGCATTATATACGATAATGTAATTCGCCAACAAAAAATCGCGTTGTTTAGCGCCTACAATTCATCAAGTGACGTGATATCTCCCAGAAAAATTAAGTTACAGCGGCGTGAGTTATCTCATTGGAAATCGCATGTAATAAGGAACAGTTTGCTGGTAATTTAATAATTTTATTGATTGTTTTTACCTTATTTTCAGTCGTGCGAAATTAGCAGTAGAAACTACGAGCGTTTTTTCTATCATATCCACAATTAAACTGGTGTAGCCCGCACGCATCCACTTGACATGCCGGCTTGCCAGTGGCGTATCGTAGGGTTTTCAATAAACCCCTATTTACTATTACGTGTGCCCACGCCAGATTATTTTATTTTGTTAGCAATAGCGCTCATTTTACAATTTTCCACTGATATACGACCATAATTCCTATTCAACAAGCTACATATTAAAAATATATAATTTTCATAAATACCTAAAATATGACAACGGGGTCCATGGCGGGCCACAATCAGCACAGTCAATATGGGCACCATAGACAATGTATGGGCACCCCCCTCATGAGCAACGCCACAGCAGAAATTATGTGCCGCAATTGAAAAGAGGGTTATCGTGCGATTTAACATACTAATCTTCTGGATGCCGTCCACGTATTTGGGCCCGTTCCGACTTCGCACTTGTTCTACTCCACGATAATCCGCTAACAACAAGCGACAATTGTCCTTTATTTGTCAATTTGGACAGCTTCTTTTTCGACGAAGGATTGAATAAATACGCTGACCACTCACTTATAACACTAAAACATTAACACCTTATTTAATCGTTCGTGCACGGAAGGCACTTAATTAAACACAAACACATAATTACACTGGTGGTTAATTTTCAACGCAGAATGCTACCACAGCCCGACCCGCCCGACACGTTGCAACTGGCCGGCCAAATAATGGCCCGAGAACGCTATGGTAGCACGCACAAAACATACGCGCACGTGCGATTTTCTCCCACTCCCGGATTCGTTTTTTTTTTGTAAAGTTTAAAAGATAACGCTATCGCATAAAAACCGGACTGGTCACTTACACACAAGAATAGGATAACATCAACATTTTTTAATTATTATTTTTCTAGTTTTTATGTTATCGGGTAGATATTTGTGTACAGTTTTCAGTGCTCCTATTATGTTTGCATTTTTGTCCTTAATTGTCGTATTTGTTCATCCCATTTGAGGTCGGGTGATATAATAAGTCACAAGTATTTTATAAATGGTTTTGTTTCTATTCTTGTTTCGTTTATTGTTACATTAATATTTATTGTTTTTTTGTTCTTATGTGATAGAATCAGCATGCTAGTTTTGGTTTCATTGATAGTTAGATGATTTCTGTTGAACCATTCTTTTAACTTGTTTATGTCACTACTGATTTTTGATTATATTTCAGTTTCACTCGTTCCACTATATATAATCGATGTATCGTCTGCGAATAGGTATAGGTTTTTGTAGTTCTTCAATATCATTTATATATATTAAATAGAGGATTGGCCCTAGTACTCCACCTTGCGGAATTCTATATTCTGTATTGGCAGTGTCACTTAGAATGATTCCTATTCGTGTTTGTTGGGTTCTGTTTTTCAGATACGTTTCAAATATTTTTATTTCTATGTTAGCTCTCCCTGCGTTACTTTTCTGAATTAATATTATTTTAGAGACTGTGTCAAACGCTTTCTTCATATCCACGAATAGGGCTGTGGCATACTTTCCCTCATCCACATTTTTTTGTATATTCAAATATCAGTTGCGGCGAATGTAGTACTTGACTGGTTTTGGTATGCGTACTGATGTTTACAGACCAAATAGTATTTATTTATATTTAGATGATCTATCAGTCTTCTGCGTAATATTTTCGGTGATCTTTGAAAATATTGGTAGTAGGGCGATGGGTCTATAATTATCCGGTAAGCATTTGTCTCCATGTCTCCATAATTCATTTTAAAGGATAAATAAAACGGTTTTTACTTTGTATATATATATATATATATATATATATATATATATATATATATATATATATATAATAGGAAACACTTTTTAGGTGCAAATGTAGAACTTAAAGATTTATCTAAATTTCTAATTAAAAATAAGAATAAGATTGAAGTAGCTACGGCACAGGAAGAAATTGAATGGCACTTCATCCCACCCCAATATCCACATTTTGGTGGGTTATGGGAAGCAGGTGTACATAGCACTAAATATCACATGGCACGGGTACTGGGTGATTCAAAATTCACACATGTCCCGAATACCGAATTACACTCTTCATATGATATGAAGAGTGTAATTCGGGATTAATTCAAATTGAGAGTACCTTGAATTCACATCCCTTGACTTCCATATACGAGCGATATAGAAGCGCTAACCCCAGCGCACATTTTAATTGTTCAAAAGCTCAATGCTGTTTGTTCCCAATCCGTCGGTGATACACATCCCAAAAATAGGATGTCCCACTCAAAGAAGCTGTAATACAGTAAGTACAGTATTCTATATTTTATAAGTAAGATATAATCATTATTTGTTAAAAAATAAGTTTCTGGGCCTACAAGACAGTAGTTTGTATTACCTTGCATACATAGTGTACCCTTACGGTTACGGTAGTATAAGGAAAGTAAGCATATATTAATTACTAATAAGTCTCATCACATACATCAACAATGTAAAACAGTGGTTTATATTCGGGCTTATGATAATTTAGTTTCTTTTTTAATCGTTTCCTCTTGTACCGTTGAGATGTCGAGATTCATAGTTTTTTATAGTTATATATTTCACAGGTAAACATTGGTATTACAATGTTCATATACTGTCTATTGTGTAAAAAAGTTAGTTATTTAGCTATTGTGTTATTTTACTTATTAATTTTAAACTAAGAATTACTTTTCAATGAGAACTATCAAGAGAAAACAATCCACGGACTTTTCAAACATATAGAAATTATAAAACAATAACTTTATAACAACATTACCTAAATTCCCATAATCTACCAGAGAGATTAAAGCATGAACTAGTGTTAAACAATAAATTTACTCCTATAAAAGCAATGGCATAAATAATACATTTGCCAGACCAGAACAGATATTTTTTAATTTAAATTATATTCTATATGTTAATTTATTATGCAAACAAGTTTGAATATTATGTTCATGATTATTTTTTTAAATTAAGTTATTATTAATTTATTTACAATATTTAAAATAAAGGGTAATTCCTAATTATTATCAATATTTATATACTAATACTCTTAGAAAATGCTTGAGGTGACATATAACAATGGTTCGCACCATACTGTGAGCACTAAAGAAAGAAATTATTGAAAGCCATAAATGTTATTGCTTTACAATAATATAATACGGTCTTTGGATGGGAATTACCAATGAGGTAGCCTGTCTTAAAGAAAATTTACCCACATAATCTGTTTATGGCATTCAAGGATTATAAATATGGACAACGGGATATTTATATAATTCATATCCGATACTGTGGAATACAAAAGTATTTAAAACAGCTGTAGTATAATAAAACAAAAATGCGTGGATACCAACAGGTAGGAAAAGAAAAGAAATTACTTTTTAGAGTAGCAACACTTTAGACAATAATAGGGACTAGAAACGAAAAATATTTTTGCGCTTCTGATCGGAACGAACATTTTCCCTTTTTTCTTTACCTATATAACTGGTAATAATGTACATCCGTTTCAAAATAACTACTTATATAAATTGTATTGAACTTAGTACTATATTAATAGTTATATATGGGATTCTATGCATATAAGTCACACAAATTGTATACTATATCTCCCGCACACTATGTTTTATTAGTGTAAGGTGTACTATAAGTTTCTTCATTTTATGATTGTCAACTGCCATTGAAGCATGGACAAAGTTGATATATTAAAAACTGACCAAGTAAAAGCATCTAAAGCGCAATATCGAAGACATCAAATGAGAAAAGAAGCGTTATGGTGGCAAAAAGTTAAAAGTCAAGTAGGACCTTCAACGTAAGTTTTTAAATCTATAATAATACATTCTCTTTACTATGATAAATAATGAAGAAAATTGATTTAGTTAAATTTTTAAATCCATTACTGATATATTATATAGTACAACAAAATTTTGGTTCGAAGTTGATGAACCATCAGTATTGCCGAAACTCCTACAAGTCGTCAATGATTGAATATCTTTATAATCTTCTTCATCCGCAATCCCAAGATGCCTTACACTCGGTACATGTAGTAATTATACATATTTCTATTCTTTCAATAATAAATAATATTGGTATGTATCGATCATTTATACGTAAAATTGTATTTATTTCCAGATTACAACAGAAAAAATTTAAAAGATTTCAACGGAAACAGTTGGTCAATTTAACAATATGACTTATATAATAAAATAATAATAAAATGTTTGGTTCAGTATGCAGAAGAAAAGATACTATACCCATCTTATTTGTCAACCAATTCTGTTAAATATGACAAAATATACGAATCTGTGGCAAAAAGAATTTTCGAAGCAAAATTAATATAAAAGTCAACGATGCTGGACTTTTCATTCATGTTCAATATAATTGTTCGCCTGATACTAATATAATAATTTATATTGATTATTTATAGTATTTTTTAAATTTTAGGATTGGTAGGAGAAAATTGAATAATTGAAATAAAATGTAATCGAGCGGAAATGCATCAAAATGCAAACACATTTTGTAAATAATATTTTTGCGAAAAATTTATAATTAAAAATACAATGGGTTATTGGTGATTTTAAATTGTTATTGACGGTTTACCAACTGTTGTGGCCTCTTTCGGAAATCACGCCCTGGAGGTATGCTTGACCCGTGTTGTTACAACCGTGTCAAGACTTTTGGTGTAGGAAAGGTGCACTTTTGACTAACACTGGGAGACTCAAGGATTTGCAAGTGGTAAATTCTTGTTTATTTTTCAAAGTGGTAACTTATTACAATTAGACGTGTTATCTAGAGAGGAGCGCGTATGTTACTTAATCGTGTCGGGAAGAGAGGCGCGTATGTTACTTAATCATAACGGGAAGAGAAGAAAGCGTTTTTGAGCTTGTCTGTTTTTAATAATTTTTCTGTTTTAGGATGGGTCGCATTCGATTTTCTGCCGCCCCGAGATTTTCTCTCGACCTATCTGCTGATCCGTTTTGAGGGTGGTTGGGCGGAGTCATCTAAAGTCGTCTGCGTCCTAGGTTCTTGGAAAAGCGCCCTCGCACGTGGCCTCGTGTTTGTAGGTGGTTTTCAGGGGTGAATTTGGGCTACATTTTAATGTCGGGCTTAAAATGACATACAAACTAATCTGCAAGGAGTGCGCGCGGCATGTGTTTCTAACAGGTCATTAGGGGTGCATTTTTATGAGGCTCAAAGTTTTCAAATATATCCTGAAATAACATATCTGCACGGGTAATATTATATTACATTACTTATGCGCGTCTATGTGCTGAGAAGCAATGCAACGGACAGGTTTAAAAATTGTTGCACGGATCAGATACGGTACAAAAGTGAGACCAATTTTTGGACGTAGTTGTTTAGCAACGCATCTTCTGTTATGTTTGTGAAATATTCCCCAAATTTCTGTGCTATAATAATTGAATCTGATTTTTCTGTGCCTTCTTTTTCAAGTATAATGCTATTATATGCTTATTACGTCCTAGATTTGTATTAACGATATGCCATATGTTTTTGGGTTTCTTGTCGGCTATAAAAATAATATTACAATAGTTTAATTATCTTTTATTGTTTATCGTTATTTTATATTAATTTTTCTTAATTTTATATTAATAACCGTGTTTCTAGTATTAGTTAGAAGCCAGAAACATTCCTTTAGCTGTTAGTATATATGATTTTATTATCAAACCATGTATTATCTGTTTTTAGTTTGTTGTCTTTGTTGGTATTTGTTTTCAATGGACAGTTGTTTAGAATTGCCTAAAAGATAGTTGACATGAACTCTTCTAGTGCTATATTTACTTTATTGCTTTTGGTATAATTGTTATTTTTGATAAGAAACGGTTTAAAATATTAATGGCAGACCTATAAACAGTCAAGATGTAATATTTACCGATATTGTGATGGCGCAGCATCACAGTAGGATTCTTCAACTTTTGTTTTTATAAGTTGTTGAATGTACAGAGATTCAAATACGAAGATAATGTTTTCAAAAAATACCTTCTATCTAGTTTATTACCCATTGCACATTAATTTGCATAATGTTTGTACTACGAACAATACGTTTATATTCGTATTTATGAATGTATGTTTTTTGCGCGGGTGAAAAAATCTCGATATGTACTTGAGAGCAATCCCTGATTAAAGCGCCCAAGATATATTTTACGGCCTAAAATTGTTTTCTATGGGTAAAGACGATGAAGGTAGTTCTTCTTTGTATAATAATTAAGAATTCACTGTTTCCTTTATAATTATAAAATATTATGACTAATTTATTCAATATATGTAATTAATTGAGATTATTAATGATATAAGTTAATATGTGCCGGCGGTTTGCGTTTTTTGCGAAACACTGTATGATGCAGTTTTATTGAATTAGGATTATTCTATATTTAAATCAGAAACTAACTAAAGACAACCTATCGCAAATTGACTTAAAACGATTCAGTTTTTGATTCAGCCGAAACTAAAATAAAAGGTCAATAGTCACAATGGTGTACCAATACAATGTGGACTACTCGGGTATATTGTTACACATGTACAAACAAACCATTTGTTTGGGGTAAGAATAAATCCTAAACATTCTAACCTATATAACAAATTTATTCTTTTTAACATTTTTAAATCATTTTCGCTGCTCTGTTTTGCAATTGTTGCAACCTATCTAGATATCCTTGAATAATCTAGCCAATTCTTAATTTTGTTTAAATTTTGATTCTTCCCAGGTGTCCCCCAAACATAAAATACCGTGTCATCACCATTTGACGTCAAATAGCTGTTTTCTAATTCGAGGCAGAACAAATCATTGATATATAGAATGAAACGGAAAGGTCCAAGAACAGAAGCTTGGGGAGGCCTCATTTCAGTATCGTATAATCACCATTTATAACAATATCCTGCCTCGTATATCATATTCTTTTAATTTCGCTGATGTCATCTAATGCGTTTGCTAAATCCAAAACTATTGCAATTGCTGATGTAGAATTGGCCAAATTATTATATATTCTAGTAGTTACGTCGGTTAGTGCATTTTGTGTGCATTTCCCTTCTCTAAATTCGTACTGATCCGTTGATAATATATCTTGAGAGTTTATAAAGTGATTTAACCGATCTTTTATAATCTTTTGTAGTATTTTCGACAGGCAAGAAGTAATTACAATGGGTCTATAAATAGAGACATCCTTTCTATTACCACTCTTTATAAAGCTGTTATAACTCTAATTTACAGTGTATCGGGAAATGTACCAGTCACTAAATATTTATTAAATAGGTTTGCGAGAGGTTTTGATACACATGGTACAATCTTTTTAAAAAAATATGGTGGCAAATTATCTTCTCCACGGCCATTGCTATTTTTAAATTTTTAATTGGTCTTCATAATAGTTGGTATTGATTTTACGTATTATTAAAAACAATATTTCCATGTCTTTTGTATTCCGCGTTAATTAGATTGGAGAATATGCGGAACGCACATTGAATAGTTAATATTTAGTTAATCTTGGCCATTATTTATGATTATATATTATTTTAACACATAAATTAAATTCAAGCTCCTTTATAGATTTAGATAAGTTATTATAAGTCCCTTCTGCGCCTCGGCCTTTGATAGGTTAAATATTTCTTTACATAATATATGTTTATTTGGCTGCAACCGCCTGCAGATATGATTTTTTAGATAATTGATTTGTAACAAGTCGAGAACTGTACGAAGCACTGCGAATGAACTCTGGCAGGGACGCCACTAATGTTTGTCGCCAGAAACTGTTAATTAAGTTTTAAAAGATATTATTAAGGAATTTTCAAACAAAATGTTTCGAAGATGGGCAGCGAGTTACGGAATAGTTTCTCGGTTTGAAATACCGAATCGAATGATTCTCCAGGCCGTCCATGTAAACAATTTGAAGAATAAAGTAACAGAAACAAAATGTCAAAATTGGCGAGGAACTACAGCATAAATGAACTAGCATATGCAACACAAAGACATACTTGTATCCTTCTTAGTACATTTTAAAGTCAGAAAGGGAATCTTGCTACCTACCAAATACCTTTACTTCAAGTATTACAGATAGGTCTGCAGAAATTAAAGCAAGTCAGAGATTCAAACGACAAAACAAATATGGCAGCTAGAAAAGAAAACATAATCGAGCGTTTTCGTAGAGAAATCGGTCTCTTAATAGATAAACTAACACAGGGCACTGGCTCAACAAACAACGGTAATAATACTCGTATATTTTTTAAAAAATTCAGCGTTGTCTGCTAACATAACAGGATTGGATAAAAATTGAATAGTTAGATTCAGTACTATTTTACAGTCTCTTTTAAGTCATTATCATATTGATGTTGTAACATTTGATAACTATGCTAAAGTAACAGCAGATTTGTATATCTCCTTATATAATTAGTACTATATGCCGGCTTCAGTCCATTAAATACTTGGCTCATTTCATGGTTTGGTAATTATAAAACATGTCTACTGCCAATAGCAATTGAGAGGAAGCTTAAGAAGCTAAAAATATAGATTTTAAGAATTTCCGTGCTCATCATAATTTTAGAATCAAAACAAATCAAGATCTTCTTAATCGCCTACTATTATCGTCCGTTTTCCTTGATTGATGTATAGAGCTTTTCAACTGTATCGTCATACTTTTTGTCGGATGTTGGCATTTTCGGTATGCAGTACAATCAATACAGAGCATAATTCAAGTTTTATAGTAATTCTGTCTTGTGTGTTTCTCTATAAATTGCTATGTTAATTTATCAAATTATCAATCGTTAGCGAGTTACCATGATTATTATACACCCAGTGATAACGTATTAGCAGTATAAATACATAAAACGGCAATATGCGAACGCGCCCATGGGCAGTAAACTTTAAAATACACTGGTCAATGAAATAATAACTCTGCCTTATAGGTAATTAAAATCAAAATTGAAATCGTTCCGAATGTCAAATGTATGTTATTCAACAAATGACTTCAGCCATTAAAATAACTACAGGATTTAATATATTTTTTCATAAATTAACAAGACTTGGTCATGTAAACCTACTACTAAATGTGAATGTACATGCTTCCCGTCCAATTTTAGGCTTACATATATTTTTATTTAGATGCATGTTGTTTTTAGCTTTTAAAATACTCAATACTAGATTAATTTTTACATTTTAACTTTTAACTTTATATAAAATTTGATTTGTTAGTATGTTATTAATTGTATATTTTCCAAATTTGTTGACATTTACACCCAAACATATTTTGGCTAAATAAAAAGTTATCAATCACGCATATTACTTTTCGTTTCTACGATTAATTGATCGACGATATCGATATCGAACTTCCATTGACTTCAAAGAGTTGCAGCGACCTCTAGACATCGAGTACCCGCTACAATCTCGAAGCCGCAGTTCACACACACATATATCCAGTCCAATCGTCCATCGAGGATACATGGAAGCAGGATATTTCTACTGTAAGTATTTTTAACAAGTTTTTTTGGAGAATCTTTATATTTAATGAACATAAATACGAGGAAATCAAACGCTGATTCAGATTCAGACTCAAATCCAAATTCCCCCACAAAATCCCGTTCTAGATGAAGATCACCTATATACCAATCCAACCAACAACGATCTAAGCGGAAATTGATAATTATTAATTACGCGTCTTATTTATACGAATACGACGTCAGGAGTTCTTATCGGTGGCGCGTTCCCGGTTTCCATTCGGAAGCGGTGTTCCCGCATTCGAAGGCCTCGCACGCGTGTTCTAAATGCGTCATACTGCACAAGAAAAACGTCAGAATTTCCCGAGTATAAATACTGAGACCAAGCCCTAAATCAGTAGTCAGCCGAGAGTCTGCAGTCAACATAAGCCCAATAGCCACCCACAACAAAGCTCGAGCCATTCTCAACTCAGTCACATGTTAAGTAATTTTTCGTAAGACGTATTAAACCTTTGGTAAGAATAAACTATATTATTTGTAATAAGTGCTGTATCATAATTGTAATAAACATAGAACTTGTATGTAGACGTGGTGGACTTAATAAGTAATTATCTTGTATTTCTAACTAACATCCCGGTGTGTATGACTCGTCACGACTCGCAGTCAAAGTGATCTCTTACCGCTTACGCTACCCCAATAGTTATTCGGTAATGCGGTAACAAGCATAAACGATATAATTTCTAATCTAAAATCATACACAAAACCCCGTAGTCGTGACATTATAAATTCATACGATGATAAACGAGATCATTATAGTTTAAATCATGAGATTACTAATTTAAAGCAAAACGCAAATGAATCACCATTTGACTATTTTAATAAGGTACATTTACTTAATTTACAAATTTCATATATTAGTAATCATATTGTTGTTGCCGAAGAGAAACACTATCTCGCACAATTTTTCAGAAATAATGCGTTGCGCGTTTTATTAAGAGGGTTGAGAGATGCAATAGGTCCACAAATTCGTGTGAAAAATCCACATGATATAAATGCGGCTCTCAACATGCTAACGAACGATTTCCAATTAGGATTAGTTAAAAACCAAATGTGTTCTGTTAAACTAAACCCAACAGCATCTACGTCTACACCTAGTACACCAGTACATAAAGTAAATAATAATAATGTTAACAATCATAATCAAAGATTACATTATAATAAGGCAAATTTTCAGAGACCGCTTTTTAATTATCAAAAATATAAATCTTACAATAAAGGTGTACCTAGAAATAAGGGTGGTGGATCGAATTTTAACAGTAGCAATCAAAATATTTCTAACCCTGGTAATAATAATACGAATAGCCGACACCAATGTGGAAAACGACGCGTTTGACTATGAATGAAGGGAATCCAAATTTTAACCCTAGCGCATTATATACACTCGAGTCAAATGATGATCATAGAAATATTTTTTTAGACGACGGAGCCTCGGAAAATTAATTGAAATGATGAATGTTGATAATAACAATAAGAGCCGATTACCATATATAATCGACCCACAATATAATTTAAAAATACTTATAGATACAGCGAGCTCACCACGTTCGTTCATTAATTCTAAAATTGCTCATGAATTATATAAAAAGGATATAAAAAATTATCGATTTCAAGTTACCACCGCACATGGTAATTCTATATATAAATATAGTACATTAATTTCATTTAACAAATTATTTAAATTAAAGAAAGGAATAGCAATGACATACCATTTATTTAACTTCCATTATAGCTTTGACGTTCTATTAGGATTAGATAATTTAAAATTGCTAAAAGCAATTATTGATTAGGGAACGACATGTTAGTTTCGCCTACTTTTCAAATAGAACTCAATACAAAAAAATGAATAAAAAAATGAAGTCAGTCAAAAAGGTTATTAAACATATATAGAAAAAAACACAATACACAGAAATATGCTTGGCTGGGCATGGCAAGAAAAATGATGGGCGTGAAGCGTTGAATGAAATTTAAAGAAATAAGAGCAATTAAAAGAAAAGTCGCGTATTTAGAGCGCATTGTAACGCCAGAAGGGGTCAGACCAAACCGTGACAAGATTAAAGCCATTCAAAATTATGCCATTCTCAAAACAACCAAGCAAATAAAAGGATTTCTAGGCCTTCTCGGATATTACCGAAAAAAGGAAAAAAATAGCAAAACCTCTTAATAAATGCCTTAAGAAAGATGCTATTATCAATATAGAAAATGTTGACTATAAAAGTAATTTTAATTTATGTAAAATGTTTAATAAGAATTTAACTTAACAACAGATGCTAGCAATTACGCTATTGGCGCTGTTTTGTCTCAAGGTAAAATAGGTTTAGATTTACCTATTGCTTATGCGAGTCATACGTTAAATGTATAAAAAACAAACTATTCTACTACTTGCAATTGTTTGGGCTGTGAAATATTTCAGACCCTATTTATTCGGTAGAACATTTACGATTATTTGTGATCATAAACCACTTGAATGATTATTTAATATAAAAGACCCCAATTCTAAAATGATTAGATGGCGTCTAAAACTTGCCGAATATGATTCTAAAATTGTATATACAAAAGGAATTTTAAATAGGAACGCGGATGCTTTATCGCGTATTGAATTAAATGTAAATGAATATAATGATAATCATGATAATGCTTATTTGAAAAATGTATTCGAACAATTAGTAGATGGTCACTCTTTAGTTGTAGAGTCAGGCGACTCAATTGATTTAAATGTAGAGGAACATAATGAAACCATACTGACCATACATTCCAATATACAAGATCATATATTTAGTATCCCTATCATAGACAAACCTGTGAATATCGGAGCGAATCAAATAATCATTTCCGAAGTTAATTATTACCTTGTGAACCAAAAATTAAATCATTATTTAATAATACTTTTACAATTATCTAAGTCAGATTTTAAATACGATATTTTAAAATTTATTAAGGAATACATTACTTCTAAAATAAAATATCATTTATACTTCCAAAGTAACGTATACGAAAAATTATGTACGATTTTACAACACCATTGTAAAAATTCTGAAATTAATTTTGTAAAATGTACAAGGGTATTAATGGATATTGAAAATGAAGAAGATATTGATAATACTATCCAAATGTATCATGAAGGTAAAATCAACCATCGTGGCATCGATGACACTGATGCACATATCAAACGTAAATTCTATTGGCGGGATCAACGGCGTAACATCCAGAAATATATTAATGAATGTGAAATTTGCCATGTAAGCAAATACGATAAGAGTCCATTAAAATTAAAATATAATATAACCCCAACTCCTACTCGCCCTTTCGAAATTATCCATATCGATAGTATATCGTTAGAAGGTGTAAAATTTCTAACAATAATTGATGCGTTTTCCAAATACACATAATTATATAGATTAAATTCGCAGCAAGCCATCGAAATTGTAAATAAAATGATTATATTCTTTAGCCACCATGGCATACCCGAACAAGTTATCGTTGATAATCATTTAGAATTCAAAAACTCTGGTTTAAAAGAATTATTTGAATTACATAAGAGGAAGTTACATTAAATCAGCTCTCAGCATCACGAATCAAACGGTACGGTTGAGCGTGTTCATTCCACACTATCCACTATCCACTTATAATAATACAATACATTCTGTAACTAAAACCTATTGAAATAATATCTGGACATATTAATACAGATAATAATAGTGCATTTAATATTGATATTAAAACTCTATAATATCGCTAATAATTATGTAATTAATCATAAAGATAAAGTAAAAATGTTATATCAAAATCTAAATGAAGAAATGTAGGCAAATAAAGAAAAAAATATGAATAAACGAAATAAGTATTGCGAAGACACGCCTGAATTAGCTTGTAATGTTTTTTTTTAAATAAGCAGAAACGATCAAAAACTAAGAATAAGTTTAAACCAGAAATTGATTGTCATTTGATCATCATATGAAAACTGCAAATATAAAAACAAAACATCACCATACGGTCGATAAAATTCACTTATCAAATATAGGAAGACCACCTGTAACACGTGATAAACCGATTAAAATTAATAGTTACGAAATATATAAAAGTTACTTGAATACACATGCTAATATAATTAATGACAATTTTAGTGAAACAAGAGAAAATATATTTCGCGCACCAGAAGACTTTTCTTTCGCGTACTGTCAGTTCCGACTTAAATTATTATAATGCTGGAATAGCATTAGAACGTTTCGGTAGATTAAAATCACTTAAGAATCAGAATGTAAAATTACATTCTCTATGTTCTTTAAAGAAAAATAACCGTTATATAATTTATTTAATAACAAAGAATAATTATTATGATAAACCATCACTCAAAGATTTATTTAAAACACTAATTTCTTTGAAAGAATTTTGCATTAAAAATTAAATAAAAAATCTAGCAATCCTCCCCTTAGGTTGTGGTTCTGACAAATTAAATTATGAAAATGTTAAAAAAATGATTTAATATATTTTTAACGAAACAAGTATCATTGTACATATGTATCACAATGAAAATTAAAACGATAATCGCTTTGCAGGTTCCTCATCATCACGATGACATACGGTGTAAAAATCAAAAACATAACTACAAATTTAGGAATATTTCCAATTAATTTAGGACTAGCAAAGTTACAGAAAACGCAACATACATTTACGAGTGTTAACGTTTCTTTACGACGAACTAAAAGATTTAGACATACAATATAAGAACTTGAAAATAACAGTTCAAAATAACTATATATATATATTCGTGAGTTCGATAATTATAATATAATAAATTATACACGTGAAAAAATTGATGATAAAATCAATAATATAAAATTGCATGCTTCAAGAAAAAGCAAATCTAAAAGAGGATTAATAGACGGACTTGGAATAACTATAAAAACCATGAAAGAATTAATAGAATTTTAAATCATTTACAAAGTAATCAAAAGATTATTGAAAATCAATTAAAAATGGAATACAGTTTAAATACTGACGTTATAAAGAAATTTAACGAAACATTAAATGTATAGAGCATAGTGAATTAATACCAAAATCACGAATATTGCAATTGTACGAAATATTAAAAGGTAAAATTGAACACCAAAATATATTACTTGCTAAGGATTTATTTAATCAATTGATTATCTTTTATAATATAATCCTGAGTATTATCCAAGATATCGAAAACTCTATTCTGTACTGTAAATGATAAGTATTACACCCAACTATTATAAAATCAAATCACCTGTATGCTGAATTGCAGAAAATATCAATTCATTATAATGAACAATTCCCGTTTGAATTGAGATTGGAAAATATTATGGATTTTGAATTAGTCACGAGAGTGAATTGTAAGATTGAAAGGACAAAAAGAAATTACTTCCTCTCTGCCCTATAAGTTACGAACATGATTTTAAAATGTACCATTTACACCCAATTCCTACAAGGTATCTGAATACGTGACAATTATTCCGAATATAAAATATTTACTTAAATAAATTATTGATAAAAATATATGGTCTCTAAATCACGTATGCACTGAAGGTAACAAATACTTCCAATGCTTGGATTATGAATTAATAAGCAATAAAGCTGAATGCGAAAATCATTTTTTATTGAATGAAAATAGAAATAATTGTCAATATACAAAAGTAGACATTGCCGAGAATCATTTAGAAATAATTCCGGAAATAAATCAATACCTTGCAGTATTTCCAAATCAAGAGGAAATTAAATTAACATGTCAAGATGAGACAGAAACCCAAACACACATTGGAATTTATTAAATTAAACAAGATAATTCTAAAGTATATTTCCGAAATCGTGAAATTTCATACCATCAAGCTACAATCGGAAACCCGTTATTGATCAGCAGCCTAATTAAACTTCATAAATTTTTTTTACTAAATTTAACATTGAGTTAAAGAAGCTCAATCTGCAAGAAATTCCTGCTGTTCGTCATGGCGTCGTTCTCAACGATACACCAACCATCTTCATCCCGAGCTTGTGGACAACGACCCTGTATCTGCATCTTTATCTACGCCCTCATCAAATATCGCTTGTTATTATACGCTTTATTGTCCAGCTGCTTAGATATAGAATAATAAGATATAAAATAATACTAATAATAATAACATAATAAATACCGTGATAATACAAAATATTCTGGGAATGACGTGTACAAACAATCTATTATCTACGCGATCACATATTTTTATTATAAATTAATTTCTTAAGTGATTTTCAAAAATAAATTTCTGACACTTAGATTTAAATGTTTTGGTTTTCTTGGTGTTATTTATTTCTGGAGACAACAGGTTATAACATTTTGAAGCGATATAATTAAAAGATATGTTAATGTTTTTTTTATTATTTGGCATCTTAATGTTTTCGTTATATTAGGTTTTTTCATATATATATGGGATATATGTTGTTGTAGGGTTTTAGTTTCATGTATGTATACACTTTGTATCGGATAGATAAATTTTAGAGTATTTGTATATTATTTTCAAAATAAATGTTTGTACTGTGCTTAGTGGATGTAGAGTTACACAAGACTCTACAGCCACTAAGCACAGTACACACCCCATATGATTATTCCATATCTGAGTATTGATTCAACCAAGATTGCTTATATGAATATGAATGTTTTCTTTGCAAATATTCCACGTATAAGGTAGAGGGTTTAGGTGTTTTATCGGCCACAATTCCCAGGTATTTCGTTTCAGGAACTTCTTTAATTTCTTTATTTTTTTCGATTTGTATATATGAAAATGTTGGTACATTTGCACCTGTAAGAGAAAATGCAACATATTTAGTTTTTGCTAGATTTAATGACAGTTTATTATGAGCTAACCAATTGTTTACTATTTTCCCTTACCATTACTATTTTCCATACCCTAGTTATGCCCCTGATGTGGAGTTATTTGAAATGTGCATGGGTACATTTGGGTTATTATTACAGAATCTTTACAAAACAAATATAACCAGAGTATCAAATTGTTAATTTCAAAATTGAATATATGGTGAGTTCATAAACAGCAACATATGAAAATTCTATATCAATTTTATGTTTCACAGAAGATAACTCTTCATAAAGATATAAATATATATATATATATATATATATATATATATATATATATATATTATAAATATATATATATATATATATATATATATATATGAAGACTTATCTATACTGGTGTTTACATAAAAGTAAAACATAATATCAAATTGATAGTTCTAAATCTAATTATTTTGTTTCACGTAAAATGTCTAGAGATTTCGTGTAATTAACGCCAAGAAATCAACACGGAATGTTTACAGAATTTTTATAGGGCCGTGAGGCTTTTCCGCCGGTCAAGGGAGAAGTTCAGAGGAGTTTAATCACCCGGTATTTATCTAAACTTCACAGAAAACCCAGAATTAATAATATCTTCAAAATCAATATACTATATCGGGAAAATATAATATATTTAAAAACACCAAAATCAATACAATTATCAATGCATTCGTAACACAAATAGTTGTTTTAGAAGAAAATATAGGTAGTATAAAATAAATCTACCTTATTGCCTGTTGTTCGTAGTGAATTGTATGGACATCTCACACCCCGTTAATTGGTAGCATGTTTTATAAAAGTTCTTTAATATTTCACGCACAAAATAGTTAAGATTTCACAAGCACACAAACTGGAATTAAACAGCAACAACCGGAGGGGACGGACCACTCAAGACTGACTCACATCGCTTGTTGTTGCCGAGTTGAACAAAACTACTTTTTGCTGCATGCTGGCCGGTTTAGTCACGCAAAAAACGGGCTATTTTTACGCGCTTATCAATAAATGAGTCTCGATGCTAGCAAATAATATTGCAGTTTTATTTAATATATAAGCATTGTAATGAAATCGGGTTTACTTCGACTATTTTAGGCATATAACGTAATGAATTATTTTTTAACACCTCCCAGATTATTTTTGTTCAAATTATTATATAAAATTAATTATATTTATATTATTCATTGATATCACTATACATTTTATAGTAACATCAATGAATAATATAAATATAATTAAGTCTATATAATAATTTTAACATAATTAATGTGAGAGGTTGCAAAAAAAAACACGTTATATGCCTAAAATAGTCGAAATAAACCCGATTTGCGATATCTGTGTGTATGTATGGATATAGGATAACACTCTACTTGGAATAGTTTAAACAATATAAAACATATATATCAATGGACAACTATGCGAGCGAACGTGGGGTGGGCGGGTGGCCCCTACCAACCAAACTATGCCCGTCCACTATTTCAAACGACTTGAACTATGCACTACACTATTATCTGTTATTTTCTATGATTAAATTAATGTCATTTATTAATATAAGTCTAATTAAAAAAATATATGTGAAAAATAATGTAATGCATAGTTCAAGTCGTTTTAAATAGTGGACGGGCATAGTTTGGTTGGTCGATTCTCGTGTCATTTCCCATGTTTTGCAAATAGCATAGGATATCATTGTTGCTCCAATTTCCAGTTTTGTCCGTGCATTTATATAGAGCATTAATAGTATAGGTCCCAATACTGTACCTTGTTATACTCCTACACTAGTGACTAATGGGTCGTTAATTGTATCACCATTTGTTTTCTATTTTGTAGATAATTGTCGAAGAATTCATAAACTTTCTCACTTATTCCGTATATCTGTAATTATGGCTGTAGAGGATTGAGGAAAATTGTGTAACTATCTTTTGCTAGATCTAAGAAGACGGCAATGTATTTTCTACTATTATTTAGGTGGGTGGTGATTTCACTGGTGAGTTGTAGTAGACTGAACCCCATGCCGATAATTTTTATATCTTCTTTCAATTTGTGAGTTTTTATTTGCTTGCTTTATTTTAAATGTGTACTGTAATGTCTCTGCATTTTTTTCCATGCTCAGCATTACTGGGTTGAGATCTGTTATGTGTGTATTTAAAATGTAGGCTTTTAGTAGGGTATTATTATTTTTTCAATTTACGAAAATGAGATCTAAACAAGATCTTGTATTATATATACGTGTGAGTGAATGAATGCAAGCAAGAAACCCATGATGCAGAGCATACTGCTATCATTATTAACTGTACTGCAGTATGTATCGCACAAATCAATATTTAAATCTCCATCGATAATATAGTTTTTATTAAACTGTTTGTTGAAGATAGTTATCCGTATCTACCGTAAAATCTTCTATATCTGGCTCCATGTTTAGCATTTAGATATTTTATATTTTCTAGAGTGCAGTTGTTACATGTTTTTATTGTTTTGGAGCACTCACTTTGTGTTCCCCTGCATAGTAAGGACAAACCAGTTTGTTACTACAGTTGATTGATTCTTTGCAATTTGAGTATTTTGGTTCGAAAATATCCTAATAAATCGGATAGCTTGTCTATCCTATGTGTATCTTCTTATTTTGCAAAAATTTATAAAATATTTTTGGTGCACATTCACCACAAATTATCGAGTCTCTATTATTTTTCTTTTTAATGTATGTTATTTTTATAATGTCATCTTCTATAAAATTGTTTTGTTTTATAATAGATTTGTGAATTTCACCTTCATTTTCGCTTCCATCGTAACCTATATAACCTATTTTTATTTTTATATTTTTCATTTGTGTAAGCTCGACTGTGTATTGTTTTAAGTTTTTTTTCGGCTTCAGTTTTCAGTTTTTCAACATCTCTAATACTTTTGAATTTTATTATAATGCCACAATTGTTGATTGTTTGTCTTGTTAACGCCAATATTTATTTTTGTTGGATTTATATTATTAAATGAATCATTTTTTGTTTTGGTTACATCTTGCTTGTTCTTTGGTTTTATTACAACATTTGGTATGTTTTGTATTTCTGTTTCCTTCTAGTTTATCTTATTGACAACTGATGCATATGTGGGTAGTGGGTCTTTTGATGTTTGGACTTTTTTAATAGAGCAATAGCAATATTCATGTCATCTCTTAAATTTTCTATTTCTAGTTATAATTTCTTTATTTTATTATTTATTTTCAGAATTTCACAGGTCTAGTATAATCGCTAAAATGAAAGGCGAAGCCGCCTATAATATTTCGTCCAGTTCAATAACGAATTGGCAAGAATTGAAAACTACTCTTATAAATTCATACGGTGAAAAACGTGATAAATATAGGTTAATTAATGAGCTTACTAATTTAAAGCAAAATGCATATGAATCACCATTTCACTATTTTAACCAGGTACAAATTTACTCAATTTACAAATTTCATGTATAAATAATCACATTGTTGCCGAAGAGAAATATTATCTCGCACATTTTTTTAGGAATAATACGTTGCTCGTTTTATTGAAAGGACAAGCGACAGGGAACCAACCACTGACTCCCCCGAGGAGGAGGTCACGTGGGCAACGGTTCCGCGCAAGCTCGGGGCCAGAAACAGGGTACCCGACTAAGAACTTTCTCCACCCCCCGAGTCGAATGGATGGCGGAGGCGAAGGCCAGCTAAAATACTCATAGACCTGGAGGGAGCGGCCAACACGGACGTGACTAGGAAGCTTCGGAACAACATTGGGGGAAGCGAGGCCGCCAACCAAACCCACAGGGTACATGGTAACAGCGAGGGCTATGTCACCATAGAACTTAGCAGAGGCGCATCCCAGGAGGAGACATTGTTAAATGCGGCCACGGCAGCCCTGGGCGGCACTAACAAAGTGACACTCGAACCCAGCGACAACGACCCATGACCATGGAAATCCGAAACCCACTGGAGGGAACCACGGCCAAGGACATCATTGGGGCTATACAAAAGTACACACCTAATAGATAAAGGGTGTGTCCGATTGCACTTTCCAGGTGCAAGGTCCAATCTGGCTCTCCTCTAGGAGAGCGGGCCGGGCATCCATAGACCCTCCTTGTCCAGGACACGCAAAACACCATAGGAACCCACCTCAAGTACCTCGGGTGCACACTCGAAGCGAACGCCTGTTTTAGCCGTCACGTACAAATAGCGTGCGAGGGGCAACACAAACTATGCCCACCGTGGCCCGGCTGTTGCCAAACACCAAAGGCCGTGGACACGGGGCTCGCCGCCTCCTTGCTGGAGTTGATCACCCACATGCTTTTGGGTGTATCGATAGTTTGAGAGTTAATGTGTTGCCAACATATCTTAGGAAAACGCAAGCCTTTCCATCAGAAGACTAAGTTTGGTTGGGTTATTGCTGGCTCATTTAATTTGTGCCCACCTCATAACAATATTAACCAATCCTTAACATATTTATGTACTCAAAGACCATTGGAATCACTTTTAGAAAGTTTTGGAAACGGGAAATATGGTCAGAAGTGCAAAAATATTCAGCGATTGAACAGAAATGTGAAAATCATTTCATTCAAACATTTCAAAAGGATGTGAATGGGAGATTCATTGTTAGCATACCATTCAATGAAAGATTGCCATTACTTGGTGACTCACACAAAATCGCAGTAAAAAGATTTTTGAATTTAGAAAATCAATTTCGTAAAAACCATTTAAATCAGATTATTCAAAATTTATTAACGAATATATTGAGATATGTCAAAAATTGAACATAATAGTAATGATCATACATATTATATCCTCTATCATGCTGTTGTAAAACAGCAGAGTTTATCAAAGGACATAGTGGCATCAAGGCGAACGAAATAGCAGATGAATTTGCCAGGAAGGGATCCTTACATCCTCTAACCTAAGAGGATGAAATACTTTCTGCAGGTACTCTGAAAATATTAATAGAGCATAGGACACATGCTCTTCACAAGGTAAGATGGCGAGAAACGCCGGGCTGCAAGCAATCGAACGTAGCAATTAGGCAACCTTGTAAAATAAACCACTGACCACTGCCGGCTAAACAAACACCTACACACGATGGGTCTGGTGGACAGCCCGTTAGAGGGTGCAATGAAGAACTAGAAAATACAGAGCATGTAATATGCCTCTGCCCAGCTCTAGTAAACACTAGGCATATAATACTAGGGGAGTGCTGGCCTAGTATGGCCAGCATTGGCAACTCCTCACCCGCCAGAGTTTTGCTGCTTGCACGCAAAATTGACTGGTGGGACGAGTGAGCTGCAGCAGGGAGGTTTCACAATGGGCCCCTTTTGAGGCCTGTAGCTATGCTACCCTCCAGCCAACTATCCAGAACTATCCAGTAGGTCCTACAATCCAAAATATTATTCCATATGTAGTCACAGCTGATATTGCAAAAATGTGTCGGCAGATAGTCGTTCAGCCAGACCAACAAAAATATCAAATAATTCTATGGCGTGAACCTCCCGAATCCAATATTAATACGAGGTAAATACAGTAACGTATGGAACAGCATCAGCGCCGTTCCTAGCAATACGATGCCTTCATCAATTAGCGATGGAACACGAACGCTTATCCTTTAGAAAGAAAAAACTCAAAAACGATGTTTATGTCGACGACATTTGAACTGGATCAGACTCCATTCATCCATCACTTATCAACATACAAAGAAATTTAACACATATTTTAAAAACCGCAGGATTTACATTACACAAATAAATATCGAATAACCCTGAATTATTAGACATTTTTTCAAACGATCAAGTATCAACACTCATCAATATTTGTGGTCCTTTTATTGTATTGGAACTAAACAACGCTCTACAGATGCTAATAAAATCAGCTCGATTAGAATTATCTCAATGAGAAATTAATAATATGCAAGCAATGAAACCCACACAAAAGGCAGCTTACTACCACTTTCGCCATTTCGACAAATAATACTTGTGGGAGGACGTATACAAAATTCAAATTGTACTAAGAAACATCCCATTATTTTACCAGAACCATCATTTAACAAAGCTAATACTTCGATCAGCGAATGTCCGACTATTACACGTCGGTCCTCAAACTTTACAAGCATCCGTGAGGGATAATTACTGGCCAATATCTGGAAAGAAATACTATTAAACAAATAATTCGATAATGCATAAACTGTTTCAAAGCAAAACCAATTCCACAAAATTATTTATTGGGAAATATACCAGCGAATAGATTAACACCATCTCGGCCATTTTTTAATTCAGGTGTGGATTATGCAGGTGCTTTTTTGTTGAAGGCCGCACCACACGCGGGACAAAGACCATAAAGGCCTACATTTGCTTATGTATTTGTTTTGCCACTAAAACTATTCATTTGGAGCTTGTGAGTGACATGAATACTGAAGTATTTTCAGCAGCCCTAAGAAGATCCCGTCGCGGCAATCATCAAAATTTATATTCCGACAACGGATCAAATTTGTTGGTGCACAAGCACATCTAAAGGAATTAGGTGACTTTTTAATCTGATATGAAATCTAAACTAATTCAACAAGGATAATGGCACTTTATTCCTCCGTATGCGCCTCATTTTGGTGGATTATGGGAGGCTGGTATTAAGTCAGTAATATTTTAATTACAGAGAGTCCTCTCAAATATACCACTAACTTTTGAACAATTTTATACCATTCTAACACAAATCGAAGCACTATTAAATTCTAGACCACTTTCTACACTCACCTCTGCTCACTCACGCCATACCAGATCCAAATGTCATGGACATAAAAAAAAATCGACTGTCTAAATAGCACTTGCAAAAAATTGTCCAAGATTTTTGGAAAATATAGAGCAAGGAGTATGTTTCAGTTACAGACACGTCAAAAATGGAAGAAGCATACACTCTGCAGATAGGCCAATTAGCCCTCATTTGTGAAGACAACGCCCCATATATGAAATGGAAAATAGGACGTATTACCCATTTCATTCAGGTGTGTACGACTTGCAAACAATTCGTGTGGTAATAATGCAGATAGGACCCCATCGCATCAAACGAACAGTGTCGAGAATCTGCATATTGCCAAACAACACCAATTAGGCCATTCTTTCTTTTGAAAGCGTGAAAATATTTCAAGGTGGCCGGCATGTTACAGCACATTTCCTACAATATATAACCTGAATTTGTTTATTTTGTAATGTTAAAAACTTGTATCTTTTGTCTATTTAATTTTGTTTATATATTTAATTTTGTTTATATATTTAATTTGTTAGTGTATCATATTAGTTATTTTTTTCTGTATACGTTGGTAAAGCAACCCCTGAAATTGTAAGCGATAACAGCGCCCCAAAGTATACTTGGTGACCACTGCGTGGTCATCTCGCTCTCTTTATCATCAACCACAGCATCACAGCATATCAACAAGACACAATAAACATCAAAATCACATCAAATCGTTTTATTTTCTCCAATAAGATATAACTTAGCAACACAACGAAATTCGAATTTCTACGAAAAGAAGTCGCGTATTTAGGCCACAAGGTGTCCTGACAAGATAAAATCCATTGGAAATTATACTATTCCCAAAACAATCAAGCAAATACAAGGATTTCTAGGTCTTCTCGGATACTACCGAAAATTCATAAAGGATTTTGCTAAATTAACAAAGCCTCTTACTCAATGTCTTAAGAAAGATGCTATTATCGATATTGATAATATTGACTATCAAAATAGTTTTAAAACTAGCCGAATATGATTGTAATTGTATATAGAAAAGGAATTTTAAATAGAAACGCGGATGCTTTATCGCGTATTGAATTAAATGTAAACGAATGTAACGATAATCATGATAATGCTCATTTGAAAAATGTATGGCCATTCTTTAGTTGTAGCGTTGATTGAGTATTATTAGTATATAAATACTTCAATCAACGGTTGTAGCCAGGCGACTCAATCGATTTGAATGTAGAGGAAAACGATGAAACCATACATTCTAATCTAGAAAATCCTATATTTTCCTATCATAGATAAATCTGTGAATATCGGAGCCCAAGTTAATTATTTACCTTGTGAACCGAAAATTAAATCATTATTTAATAATAGAAAACAGCGAATACTTTTACAATTATCGAAATCAAACTTTGAATATGTTATTTTAAAATTTATTATATGTTATTTTATTTTAGGAGTAATGTGTCCTAAAATAAAATACCATTTATACTTCCAAAGTGACGAATACGAAAAATTATGTAAGATATAATTTTATAACAACATTGTAAAAATTCTGAAATTAAGTTTGTAAAATGTACAAGTTTATTAAGAGATACAGTACAACTTACCCTCGTAGAGGGAAGTTAAACGCCATCTGGCGGCACCACATCAATTAACAATGCACACCCATATGGTAATAACCGTCAACATGCTCATGTTATCAGGATCACCGGGTAGTGCCCTTAAGAGAATATGAATAATATTCCAATAGAGTGCTTGAGATATCAGCACAAAGCCAATCGTATAAAACAAATATAAGTGTGAACCCACCTCTTAGCAATCTACATATCTAGATTTCGATCTTATTAGATCTCGTCAGTGTAGCTCAGCTAGTGAGGATGAATTCACACAAAATCTCGAGTGGTTATATACAAAAACAGTACAACTTACCCTCGTAGAGGGAAGTTAAACGCCATCTGGCGGCCCACATCAATTAGCAATGCACACCCATATGGTAATAATCGACAACATGTTCATGTCTTCAGGATCACCGGGTAGTGGCCTCTAGAGAATAATATTCCAACAGAGTTCTTGAGATATCAGCTGATATCTCAAGCACTCTGTACTATTTTTACATTATCTATGTTATATAAAGAAAAATAAGTGTTATGTAATTTATTTCACAAAGAATAAGTATTATGATAAACCATCACATGAAGATTTATTTAAAACACTAATTTCTTTGAAAGAGTTTTGCATTAAAAATAAAATAAATAATGTATCAATACCCCGCTTAGGTTGTGGTCTTGATAAATTAAATTATGAAAATGTTTAAAAAATGATTCAATATATTTTTTAGAAAACGAAATTTAATACAATATAATTTATTCAATATAAGAACTTGTAAATTACAGTTCAAAATAACTCTGTATATATTCGTGAGTTCGAAAATTATGATAATTATACATTATATCCGTGGAAAAATAGATGATATCACGAATATTGCAATTGCACGAAATATTAAAAAGTGAGCACAAAAATATATTATTTGCTAAGGATTGATTCAATCAACTGATTATTTTATACAATATAATCCTAAGTAAAAAGACTCCTATCTTTATAGGGCTATCAGCCGTGAGGCTTTTCCGCCGCCCAAGGGAGAAGCTCAGAGGAGTTTAATCACCCGGTATTTACCTTAACTTCACAGAAAACCTCTGAAAAACTGTGAAATGTGATTCGCGAAGATTCGCTCCCCGTTGGGGATCGAACTCAGGCTCAAAGCGCACTACGAGACGGACGACGCCTCTAAACACTCGGCCTCTGTAATCCTTTTCCACGGTATCGAAAATTCTATTCTGTTCTGTAAATTAAAAGTATTACATCCGAGTATTATAAAACCAAATGACTTGTATGATGAACTACAGAAAATATCAATACATTATAATGAACAATTCCCGTTTGAATTGAAATTGGAAAATATTATGGATTTTGAATCACGAGTCACGAGAGTAAAATTGAGAGGACAAGAATAAATTATTTCCTCTCTATCCCTATAAATTACGAACATGATTTTGAAATATACCATTAACACCTAATTCTTAGGTATGAATCTGAATACGTGATAATTATTCCAAATATTAAATATTTACTTAAATCAAAAATTATTAATAATATATGGGCTCTAAATCACGTATGCACTGAAGGTAAGAAATACTTCCAATACTAAAATCAATTTTAGAGAGTATAGAACCATACATTAATGTTTTTGTCAACATATCCACGAATTGGTGAACATACACAACATACAACATCGTACCACAAAAATATATCTTCCAATGTTCTGTGTTGACATTACACCGAAGGGAAATAACAAGCAAGTATATAACCTAGATAAACCAGGAAACAATATCATTAAATGTGTACCACGGTATACCAAAACGAAAGAATTCTCACGCAAAACATATGACGATAAGTGACGTAAAGGCGGTGACCATCCCACTTATTATAGAGGATGCCAAGTGGACAAACAGATGCAACAAAAATTATACCCGCCTTATCCAACCAGGTATGTCATACGCGCAAGCAGTCTACAATAGCAGTATTCAAACTAATCAATCAATACCAATAAGCAATCAATCTGTCAATAATAACTTCGTCAACTTATTTACCACCGCCGTTAATAAGTTAGCTTAATGGCAGAACATCTAGAATATGAAATAGCTATCTTGAATGACAATGCCCTTCGGCAACATCCTCTTGGACATTTAAAACATTTTTGTATGATAATAACATAGATAATATGATGATGACTAAGACGCACTACATAGAAAAACACTACTTGCGGATTCCTAAATACAAATTATACCATAGAAAACACTCAGGTGATAAAGCTCATGGAGGAACTGCCATCATAACACGAGAGAGCATTAAACATCAGGAAAGTAAAAAATTCGGAAAATAATATCTACAAGCCACAGGCGTAACCTTAGAGGGGAAAGATGGCTTCACTACTATATCTGCCATCTACTGCCCTCCGAAACACCCGAACAAAAAAGAACACTGCGAAGGATCTTTGCAGGGGAAGACTACAGCACAAAACACCCAACATGAGACTCAAGGCTGACAAATTCATAGTACAGAGAACTCCTCAAAGTATATAATTTGCAACATTTATCTACAGGTGAATCTATCCATTGGCCGACAGATAAAAAAAATTCCTGATGCCATAGACTTCTGCACCACAAAAGGAATTGACACTACAATATGAAAGGACGAATGCTGCCTTGACTTGTCATCGGACCACTCAATAGTAATGCGAGCAGTTTATACACAGATCCTGAATAAAGAAAGACAACTCTCTTTGCACAACAATAAAACAGACTAGGATGGATTTAGGGGAAAATTAGACACTAATCTCACTAGATCAGCCACTAAAGACCGAAGTAGACATAGAAACAGCGGTCGAATTTCACTAAAGAACCACAACAACACAATCCTGCAATTAAAAATGTGGTCAAATAAACATCAAAAAAAGCATAAGGATTTGATCTCATTTCTGATAAAGTATTACAAGAACTGTCAGAACTGAAAAATGCTATAAACTACTAAATTTCATATTCAATGCAATACTGAGATCAAACTACTTTCCCAGCGCCAGGATAGCTACTCAAATCATCATGATCATTAAACCTGGGAAAATCAAGAAGGTGTCTCCCGCTATAGGCCTGTAAGTTTATTACCAATGCTCTCCAACGACCTGAATAAATTATCCGTTAAGAAACTATATAATGGCAAAAAGGAAAATACTCCCAAACCATCAGTTTGGATTTCGCAAGTACATAGATTAATCAACCAATTTCATAAAGATCTAAATGCCAATAGATACATTCCTTCAAGTATCTCAAGCATTTGATAAGGTATGGCACAGTGGTTTACATGTTAAACTAAAGAATCTCCTTCCGCATCCCCACTCTCAATAGCTTAAATCATACTTAACAGACACACACTTCCTAGTGAGGCAGGGAAATGAATACAATGACTTATATCCCATACAGTCAGGCGTTCCCCAAGGAAGCGTGCTTGCACCGATATTATATCTCTTAGATAGCAGACCTACCAACAACAAGAATCACTAGATGCTGATGACACTGCTATTCTGGCATCCAACACTAATCCAACAGCAGCCTCAAGAAACCTGCAAATCAACTTAATAAAATTCAACACTGGCTTAAAAAAATTGCGCATAATATAGAAAAGACAATATTTTTCTGTGATTGTCCTACTTTGTACCGCTTTTATGGAAAAGTTGCACATTTAACTACGATTTAATATATTTACACCTATACATGTTATCTAATGTGGTATTCACTCAATCGCGTATCCTTTTTAATTTACTTGTTTGTTTATATAATATGATTACATCTCATTCGCCCTTTCGGGTGACGAGCATGAATTTTATGTTCTTAGCAAATTCTTTCCATTCTCTTCTGTTCTTAATCCTTTCGTTTACTTCTTTTGTTCTGTGTTGTTGTTGCTTAATATTTCCTCTATTGCGTTAGCGATGTTTTACGTAGTCTTTATTTCGTATTCTAAAGTTCCTTTTTGGTTTATACTACACCCAAGGCATTTGTATAATGCTTCTATGTTTCAACTTTCCTTCCGTCTATTTGTATGTTTACTGCCGTGTCTGCTCCATTTATTACTATTGTTTTTGTTTTGTCATGCTATTGGTTGATAATTCCTCCTTCCATAAGTTTACGTTTGCTTGTAGATATTTTTCGTACTTGGTTAAAATTGAGAGGTGTCTGCGAATATTAACTCTCCTATACTTATTCTATTTAATTTGTAATATCTCAGTTGTACCTTTTTTGTTTTGTTCTTAATATTTTTCAGCACGCTATCAAGAAATATAAAAAGTAGGGAACTGAGAGGTCCTCCTTGTCTAAGCCCTTTCGTTGTTCTAATTTTGCTAATATATCGTTTCTCGTTCTTATATGGTTTTCTGGTCTTCTGTATAGATTTATTCCTGTTATCAATTTCTAGCTTCTATAAATGTTATGAATGTTTTGCTCTCGTGTCCTATTGCCTTTTCAGTCAACTTTCTGATTGCAAATATCTGGTCCTGTATCGATTGTCCCTTCCCGAATTTATTTTGAGATTTTCCCTCTAATTCTTGCCGCAGTTGTACTCTCTACTACAAGTTTG
Source organism: Lordithon lunulatus (assembly GCA_963942505.1). Classification (NCBI taxonomy): domain Eukaryota; kingdom Metazoa; phylum Arthropoda; class Insecta; order Coleoptera; family Staphylinidae; genus Lordithon; species Lordithon lunulatus. The sequence continues at coordinate 42,191,294 of OZ012674.1, read as the reverse complement.
CCTCAAATAACTTTGATTTTGTACATAACAATGAGATTTCCCTGTAGTTGTTGCAATTTCTGCTGTCTTCTTTTTTAAATATGACTGATTTTTTATTTTTAAATTGTTCTTTTGTTTACTTTTTATGTCTAATATTTATCGTATTTTTTTAAATTTACCACAATTGCAATGTGTATACTGTGGTTACTAAAATCTAATTGTAACCTGACAATAGGCTAATAATTTCCAAAATTGTTTTGGAGACGCTGTCTGAGGAACTTACTGATTATTACCTACTGATACGTATCTAGATCTGAAATGTCTAAGAAAATTGTTTTAAACAATTAAAAATAATTATATATAACATAATACATAATACCATTAAAAACAGGAAAATGTATTTCTTTTAAAGAAGGAAAGAAGGGAATAGTAATTGATGGTTTTATGCTGAAATAAAATAAGTAATAAATTAATGACTTATTTAATTTCAGTTAAAATTACTTTCAATTATTATGGGATTGTTACCATTATTTTGTTTAATGTGATAAAATAAGTAATGAGTACCAAATAATAAGTGTCTTCTTATTTTGTGAGCACAAACAGTCCAAAACAATTCGTATTGCTTATTTAATTGCTAATTAATAACGTGGAAAGTTTATAGTAATACCTAAATTCTTACCTTCTGAAAAATGTTGAAATATCACTGGAGCGGAAGTAATTTTTGCAGATTAATTTAGAACAAAAATTATCAGGATTCTAGTTCTGTTTCTGGTTTCTTGTGGGAAAGAAAATATCGTTATAAAACAAATAAAAGACATTTATTTAGTTGTAGTATAACACAAATATATAATTATGACCCTTACAGGTTTATCACATATTTTATGAGGTATTGAGAGCAAAAGTGAACTAACCCTCAAATTTTAAAATCTGGTTTTATGTTATTATTATCATAATTATTATTAGTAATAACATAAAAATGCATTTTTTATTTTTATTTAATTGAAATTTGAGGGTTAGTCTACTTTTGCCCTCAATGCCTCATCTATATATTGTAATATAATAATACACAGTTTGAATAGAAATAAACTAATAGAAACTCTCAATAGCAAATACGTATTATATTGTATTATCAAAATTCAATCACAGTGATGGCCAGTATTATATACAAAACATTTATTTAATAGAAAAACGAATATATAACTTATGACTAAATCGTGATTTACAATGTACTAGATTCGCCAAAAATTGGAGCTACTTTCATTCAAGAGTGCTCTAGCTAAAACTTGACACACGGTTCAGAAACATTTTTGTAGAAGAAATATAATAGATTTCATCCAAGTTTCACTCAAATCTTTAATCAATACATTTTTGGTTATAGTGGAAACTGAACATAGCAACATGACGCGAACTTTACCACTACTGTGATTACTTGCGTGAAACTTGTATGATAACTAAAACTAGGAGCTTGTTCAATTTTTTGAACAAATGTAGTATAATGTAATTCACAATTCAAACAATCTTTGACAGCAATCACATAGTCATATAAAGAATAAGCAGTATTGCATAGAAATAACCAATAAAAACTCTTAATTTAAAATAAGAGGTGTCATATTGAATGATGACAGTTTAATAACAGTAATATAATATATAATAAAACATATTGAAATAGAAAACATACTTCTAGCAAAATCATGTTTTACAGGATTGTCACATATTCTTTATACATAAAAATAGGCAGTATTGATAAAAATATACCAATAGAAACTCTTAATTTAAATCAGAGTTATCATATATCACAGTGAATAGTGCACATTTATTTCATTGGAATACACTATACACTAATACAGTAAAACGTGAATTACATTGTAATAGATGCATCAAGAAACTTGAACAAATTTCATTCAAGATTGCTCCAGCTGAAACTTGAACAGTGTAAATCAGAAAAAAATTTACAAGTTAAAAATTTATATATTATAGGTTCGTTTCACTCAAATTTTATTAAAGTTATGCGTATTACGTGATTGATAGCATCATATCAATATGGCATCCACTGTTTTTTTTTTATTTACTGAACATAACTTTTTCGATAATTGAAAGTAGAAACTTGCTTAAGTGACTAAACGACCCTTGACAGGACCTATGCTTTATATATAGAATAGATTATCACATATTTTATCAATGGTAGTAAGTTTTGAATAAAAGAAAACTTAGGTAATGTCTTAATATGCAGTATTAAATACAAATACATTAATACAAACGCTGGTTTGGCAATAATAGTATCTATTGCATAATCACAGTTTGTTCAGACTTTTATGACTTTTATCAGTATTCGCCAGTATTTAACACAAATAAACTATAAACTAACAAAATAAAAAATTCTTAACAGAAAATAAGAAGTATTATAATAAGATTTAAAATCAATCTCCAACTATTACACAAATCAATTATCAAAAATCATTATAAATTTACAATAATACCTTGGTGATAAGTAATGTAAACTAATAACTTTCTAAATTTAAACAAATAAAAACTCGTAAGGAAAATAAACACTCTTAAAGTTAAACAAAAAATATTCTAAGTTTAATAGTAATTGAAATAAATGTTGTTAATAATATGAACAAATAAAAACGAATAATTCTACGTATGTAAAATAAGGTATCGCTCTCCGAATTCCGAATTAACAAGCATTTTAACAAAATCACATTAACTAGATAATGGCATTGCCCATGTCGTTTTGTTAATTCTTGTATACTTCATGATAATGAAAAGTATGACTTTCTTCCAAAAAACAAGATTTTGAACAAAATGTCCTTAATAACTCCATAATGGCGATGTTGTTCTTCTCATTTTTAAGCGTCTTCACCTCCTACGTGCGAAGTTAACCAGCGTCATGACCAGCTCAACTTCCTTAATCTCCACATCAGTATCATCTTTCGGAATCGGCGCCGCGATAATCAGAGTAATCGCAGTACCGGCCTCACTTGGTCGACCTCCTCGAACTTCTCAGCAGCAGCGACTTGTACTTATTGTCCCAGGCATGTTGTGTGGCTTGGTTGAAATACAGTAAGGAGCAAGAAAAGGGGGAAAGAGCGGAAGGAACTGAGTGGCAGCGAAACGTCAGTGGGGTGGGCAGTGAAGGCAGGTGCGTGGTAACGAGTGGGGTGAAGCGAACATTTAAACATGTGGTAATTTTGGAATTTTGTTATAGTATCTAGAGCTTTTAATGTTATTCTGATGACTTACGGTTATTGGTGTTTGTTATATTGATTGCCATCGAGCAATACTGTTCTTTTTTAAAATTAAAATAATATTTTAAATATTTGATCAATATTATATCGTGTGCGGTGGCATATATTTTGTTCCTGCAAGAAAAAGTCGGGACATCGTGCTAATGTTTTAAATATTTGATTACATAAATAATTTTTAAATATTATATCGTGTGTTCAAGAATAAGACGGGACATCGTGTACCTTCTTTCATGATCTCTGCAACTCGTTTGTCTCTATATTAGTTAATTATTTAATTTATTTTTATTAATTACCCTGTTTTTACAGGAGACCCATGCTGTCCTATTCTTGAAAATCCCCCGCCCCAACTGTGCGTCATGTCGAGACAACGATGGGATTTTTAATTATAAAGACTCGGGGTTGATATGATGACTTACGATTATTGGTGTTTGTCATATTGATTACCATCGAGCAATACTGTTCTTTTTTTAAATTAAAATAATGTTTTAAATATTTGATTACTTATATAATTTTTATATATAGTAGGGTGTCTCCTCCCGCCGTTGTATCCATTTGGCCATAGTTTTATATCTAGCTTCGTCTTTGACGATCTTTGGGACTGTCCCTCCTTTGATTGCCACGGCCCGCAGCTCTAAGTAGGTTGTCTGGTATTGTCTTTGCGAGCACCGCAGCCGCATCAGTCGACACAGTTTGGTATGCCTGGGTAATACGATGAGCGCTGATGCGCAAGACCCTGCTTATCCTGTCCGCGCTGTGTTGGGTCTTTGTTACATTGGCCCAGCCCCGTGCTGCGGACTCAGGAGTTGGGGACGCGTCACTGTCGCCAGCAACTCTTTCTTCTTATTACTCGAGCCTCTGATGTTCGGCAGAATGGTCGCTAGGGCAGCTTCTGTCCTTGTCGTATTGTGTTGCCTCTATCACTTGTAACGTGTGGTTACGGTTCGCCTGCAGGGATGTTTCGAGTATCGATTTTTTCTGGCCACAGCAAGTTGTGTCCCAGTATTCTGATTGTGTCGGCGTCCTGGATACCTGCCCTCCATGCTCTATCGCCATGTCGTCGGCGAAGAGGTTGGAGCTCATTGAGCAGCTTCAGCCTAAGGGCCAGGGTGGTAGCTGCCCTTTTTCCAATACTTTTGCTGCTATACTATGTAGTCTACTCCGGAGTATTTCCTCTGCTCCATTAACGGTTATGCAGGTATATTATCTTCACCAGGTGATTCGTTATTTTTGTGTTTAGTATTCCCTCTACTATTTCTTCATACGTTGGTGGATCCACTATTAGTTCTGTTCCGTATACTATTGGCGGTTGTTCTTGTTCTGCTGCTGGTTGGCTCAGCTGCAGTGTTTAATAAGATACCGTTGTTTTTCATTGTTTAGTAGTGTACTCTTTATCGTTTATCTTCAGACATCTGGCTCCCAAGACATTTCTCGTATTTTTTCACCACCAAGTTTCTCACGTTCTCGTTTGTGTTGTGTGCTTTCGTCTATTTCCTTATTGAGGCGTTCACTCTTATATCGCCTTGTAGTTCTGTAGACTTCCATTTTCTGGTGCTGTACTCGTGTCCTTTTGCATTTTTAGTCTTGCCTCTTGCTTCCTATGTACCGCTTCTTTGCACTCTTTGTCGAACCATTTACTTCTCTTTATTAGTGAAACTTTTCCTAGCATATTTTTCGCTGCTTTTATGATTATTCAATTTGTACGCTCTATCAGTTCTTCTGGTGCGATTGAAGCTGCTTCGTCTTCCTCGTTTAGCAGTTGTTCTACCTCTACTTAGAGCTCTGTTTCTTCAAATTATAGTTCAAGGAGGTTAAATTTAGTTCTGGCGTGTGTCGGTCTGTTTGCGTTGCGGGTCCTTTGCATTGTAGTATGACTGTAACTGTGTGATCCTATTAATGTGCTGTTCCCCAATAGCTTTTAGTGTTTATAATGTCAGTCGAGTGCTTCTTTTCTATCATAACGTGATCTAATTGGGTTTTGATTCTTCCGTCGTTTGATCCAAATGATCTTATGTATGCCTTTTCTTTCAATCTGTGTGCTTCGTACAACTAAGCCGCTTGTTGCTACAAAATTCACTACTCTACTATATCTAATCCATTGTTATTGCTTAGGTGATGTATGCTATATGCGCCCGCAATCCTCTCACAGCATTGTTCCTTTCCGATCTTGGCAGTCGCCTATTACAAGTTTTAAAGTTCGGGATGTCATTGCACAAGTTTACCAGTTCGTTACAAAAAACTGCTTATTCTGCTATCTTATAGTTATTTATTTTGATTCCCGAACCCCGTTCCAAATTCATGTCTGTTATATCTGGTCCCACTAAAGTAGAATATATGGTATAATATATGATGTGGATTCCACTGGCTTGTTTCCTGCACTGCTGCAATAGCAATTTTGTAATTTTGGAGGAGGTTACCTAGTACTCCTGGGATAAAGAGAGGTTGCTAGTTTTATATCGTTGATTCGTAGTTTGGGCCGTCGTCATGGCGTACGTTCCTTCCGAGGCTGTTGTGGAGTGCCTTGGACTGTATTATTTTACGAGGAGGGGTAGGTAGGGAACAATTCACTCAACATTATTCCTTGTTCATCCGGGCTTAGGACCGGCGATGGCGGAGTTGCAGGACACATGCCTCTCATATTTTCCACTTGCTTGAATCTTGTTTTTGTGATGCGCTTTACATCAACTGACCATAGTGTTAGTGGTAGTCCTCTGCTTCTTACCGCATCTTGTGTGGGTCGCCATTCGAAGATGATCGTTGTCCATTTATCATTTGTTCCATTTATAATATTGACGTAATTGTTCTTTTCAAACTCTGTCTGTAAGTGTGTTATCCAGAATCCTTGGAGATCCCTGGATATCCAAAAAGCATGTCCTAATCTGGAGATTCCTTATATTAGCGAGCTTTAAATAATATACTATTTTCAAAGAAAAATTTTAAAGCAATTTATGTGGTATATATACTAGTTATAATCATAACCAATTACTTACAATAGCAAGTTGAGTTGCCGAAAATATAGTCATAAATAAATAAAAATTGTTTGTATATATATATATATATATATATATATACACAATTTTTATTTATTTATGACTATATTTTCGGCAACTCAACTTGCCATTGTAAGTAATTGGTTACGATTATAACTAGTATATATACCACAGAAATTGCTTTAAAAATGTTCTTTGAAAATAGTATATTATTTAAGGCTCGCTAATGTAAGGAATCTCCAGATCAGGACATGCTTTTTGGATATCCGGGGATCTCCAGGGATTCTGGATAACACACTTACAAACAGAGTTTGAAACGAACAATTACGTCAACATTATAAATGGAACAAATGATAAATGGACAACGATCATCTTCGAATAGCGACCCACACAGGATGCGGTAAGAAACAGAGGACACCCACTAACACTATGGATAGTTGATGTAAAGCGTATCACAGAAACAAGATTCGAGCAAGTGGAAAATATTAAAAGAGGCATGTGTCCTGCAACTCCGCCATCGCCGGTCCTAAGCCCGGATGAACAAGGAATATTGTTGAGCGAATTGTTCCCTACCTACCACTCCTCGTAAAATAATACAGTCCAAGGCACTCCACAACAGCCTCGGAACGAAAGTACGTCATGACGACGGCCCAAACTACGAATCAACGATATAAAACTAGAAACCTCTCTTTATCGCAGGAGTACTAGATAACCTCCTCCAAAATTACAAAATTGCTATTGCAGCAGTGCAGGAAACAAGCCAGTGGAATCCACATCATATATTATACCATATATTCTACTTTAGTGGGACCAGATATAACAGACATGAATTTGGAACGGGGTTCGGGAATCAAAATAAATAACTATAAGATAGCAGAACAAGCGGTTTTTTGTAACGAACTAGTAAACTTGTGCAATGACATCCCGAACTTTAAAACTTGTAATAGGCGACTGCCAAGATCGGAAAGGAACAATGCTGTGAGAGTATTGCGGGCGCACATAGCATACATCACCTAAGCAATAACAATTGATTAGATATAGTAGAGTAGTGAATTTTGTAGCAACAAGCGGCTTAGTTGTACGAAGCACACAGATTGAAAGAAAAGGCATACATAAGATCATTTGGATCAAACGACGGAAGAATCAAAACCCAATTAGATCACGTTATGATAGAAAAGAAGCACTCGACTGACATTATAAACAATAAAAGCTATTGGGGAACAGCACATTAATAGGATCACACAGTTACAGTTATACTACAATGCAAAGGACCCGCAACACAAACAGACCGACACACGCCAGAACTAAATTTAACATCCTTGAACTACAATTTGAAGAAACAGAGCTCCAAGTAGAGGTAGAACAACTGCTACACGAGGAAGACGAAGCAGCTTCAATCGCACCAGAAGAACTGATAGAGCGTACAAATTGAATAATCATAAAAGCAGCGAAAAATATGCTAGGAAAAGTTTCACTAATAAAGAGAAGTAAATGGTTCGACAAAGTGCAAAGAAGCGGTACATAGGAAGCAAGAGGCAAGACTAAAAATGCAAGAGGACACGAGTACAGCACTAGAAAATGGAAGTCTACAGAACTATAAGGCGATATAAGAGTGAACGCCTCAATAAGGAAATAGACGAAAGCACACAACACAAACGAGAATGTGAGAAACTTGGTGAAAAAATACGAGAAATGTCTTGGGAGCCAGATGTCTGAAGATAAACGATGAAGAGTACACTACTAAACAATGAAAAACAACGGTATCTTATTAAACACTGCAGCTGAGCCAACCAGCAGCAGAACAAGAACAACCGCCAATAGTATACGGAACAGAACTAATAGCGGATCCACCAACGTATGAAGAAATAGTAGAGGGAATACTAAACACAAAAATAACGAAACACCTGGTGAAGATAATATACCTGCATAACCGTTAATGGAGCAGAGGAAGTACTCCGGAGTAGACTACATAGTATAGTAGCAAAAGTATGGGAAAAAGGGCAGCTACCACCCTGGCCCTTAGCCTGAAGCTGCTCGATGAGCTCCAACCTCTTCGCCGACGACATGGCGATAGAGCATAGAGGCCAGGTATCCAGGACGCCGACACAATAAGAATACTGGGACACAACTTACTGTGGCCAGAAAAAATCGATACTCGGAACATCCCTGCAGGCGAACCGTAACCAATCGTCACAAGTGATAGAGGCAACACAAAATACGACAAGGACAGAAGCTGCCCTAGCGACCATTCTGCCGAACATCAGAGGCTCGAGTAATAAGAAGAAAGAGTTGCTAGTGACAGTGACGCGCCCCCAACTCCTGTGTCCGCAGCACGCGGCTGGGCCAATGTAACAAAGACACAACACAGCGCGGACAGGATAAGCAGGGTCTTGCGCATCAGCGCTCATCGTATTACCCAGGCATACCAAACTGTGTCGACTGATGCGGCTGCGGTGCTCGCAAAGACAATACCAGACAACCTACTTAGAGCTGCGGGACGTGGCAAGGAGGGACAGTCCCAAAGATCGCCAAAGACGAAGCTAGACATAAAACTATGGATGCCAAATGGATACAACGGCGGGAGGAGACACCCTACGCGACCTGGACTAAGAAAATCATCTCCCAAGTCGAACAATGGGTGAACCGAGGGTACGGGGAGCTGGATCACTAGTCAACTCAGATCGCTCCGGACATGAAATATTCCAGGAGTATCTACACCGGATAGGCAAGGCTGAAACGCTATATCCCGATACTGCAGTGCGACAGATGGTGCAGTACACGCCAATTCACCTGCCAACGATGGTACCAGGAGCGCGCCGCCACCCTGTGACTAGAGATGGGGGCTACCGCCCCAGAGGAACGACTCTGACTAGGACGCAGTGGTACGGTGGATACAGGCTATTGCATGATGATATTCTTTTCACTGTAGTCAAAAATTAACCAAAATAATGAATTCTTAAAGCTCTCCATAACTATAATTAACAACAAATTAACTTTCCATATATTTAAAAAACCTACGTTAACAGATTCTTTCCTTCATTACATCCCGAAATTCATACAAACACAAAAAGGCCACGCTTAAGTCAATGATAGTGTACCGCGTTCGTCCGAGTCCCTGCGAAATGATGTACATTTAATTAAGAATATTGCAATCTCGAATAAATTTTAGATCTTGATATTCGCAATAAAGTTGAGTGTGAGTAATAAAACAACATAAATAACGGTTTCATTTAAACCATTTTGTAAACTCTGACAAAGTACTGTTAATTATAAGCCACAGATAGCCATACTAGATAAGTGTAAGTGTGAGTCTACAAATTAACATGGGTTGATTTTAAAAGTGTGTATATTGGTAAGTTGGCCCGGACGTTTCAAATTTGATTTAACGAACATTTTCGGTCCTTTCACTTGAATCAGGAAGAAATATCTTCGTTTGCTAAACATCTCTTTGGCTATTCTTTACATAAACGAGAAGCAGGAAATATAGGTTGTAAAATGAACTTCCTATAATCCCTAGGAATTCAATATGCATAATATAATATAGGCTTCTATTTTCGAGGGAATTTTGTAAACCAATATCTATAGTATATATACTAGTTAGTTAATCGCAACCTATTTCTTGATAATGGCAATGAGTTGTCTATATTATAGTCATAAATACATAAATATTTTGTGTTACACAAACAACGTGATTATGTTAATTTGTAAAAATTACTAGATTCCTTTTACTGACAAATGGAACTTGCTAAGCTCGATCTATTATTCGATTCAACATGATGGAGATTAAATACCGCAAGCTCGAAACGAAAAATTAAATAGGCATGTAGTAACTACGTGTATGGGTAGAAGGGAGCTCATAAGTACAACGAGCAACTATTATTTATTGCTGGTTCGCCCATCTGCTTTAACTACATATACCCCAAGATGATTATAAATTATACATATGCCAATTATTGTTCTTCTGTTGGCTAAGCAGCCCCGGGAGGCTTCGGTCGCCAGAACTCGGTTTCCCGAACTCCCTTAATCCTTGTTTTGAGGCCTCTGTATTACTTCATTATTTCATATAGTTCTTTGTGTATTTTTGTGTTCCCTACTATCTTCCTCCTTTAATTTATGTTCTGTAGCTTTTTTATTTCTTGCTCTACATTATATGTCCACCCTGTCCTTGGCCTCCCTCTACTTCTCCTTTTCCTTGGGCTTCATTCCATCATTCCCCTTACTTATGTATTTTGCCTTTTTCTCTTGCATGTCCAAACCAGTGTTCTTTAATGGTATCCATTTTTCGTTTTTTTGGTTCTAGAATCGTTCTCTTTAGTCCTATTTCGAAAATTCTGAGATCTACCTCGTCTTTTATCAATTTTAAAATATGATGAAATAATCTTATATCACAACTAATTGCCCAGATAGATAGCAAAGTCAGTAACAATAAAGTAAAGCCAATACGGATCAGAATTTTTTTATGCAAATAAAATCGTTAATACATTTCAATTCCAACCCATACGAGTATGTGAAGATGTAAATTCTACATAAATATTATACAATTAATGGTGATGAACTATGACATTTTATATATTTAAATATTGTTGAATATAAAGTGATTAGATATGCCATATTTTAATAATTATAGAGTGACGGTATGACATTTATTAGTTCAACAAAACCTAAATGAGGTTTAAAAAAAATCTAGTTTTACGTCTAGTCTAGTCTAGTCTAGTCTAGTCTAGTCTAGTCTAGTCTAGTCTAGTCTAGTCTAGTCTAGTCTAGTCTAGTCTAGTCTAGTCTAGTCTAGTCTAGTCTAGTCTAGTCTAGTCTAGTCTAGTCTAGTCTAGTCTAGTTCTGCATATTACTATCATTCATAAATGTTTACGGTTTATTTCACGGGCTAAGTTTTAACAAGTTCATTGACACCGTGCTCTATTTGACAGATACAGCTATAAAAGCTGCGGACTGGTATTGCTTTAGTTATCAATGGCAATTTCGTTCAAATGATGATATTTATCGACCTACACGATCAGTTTATTATTTAAAATACGCCTCAATAGTAAATTAATCGTGTTAATCTGTGAAACTCCTCACAAAACAAAATTTACGTTGACGTCGAAATAAAACAAATAGCAGTTCGACGCCGATGGTTTAATATGATAAATGGAGAATGATTACTTAAATGGAATTGTAAACAAAGTGGCGAATTTAACCATAATCATTTAAAAATTATAAACCACAGTAGTTTGTTAATTAGTTAAGATTAACGTTTATTCTGTCATATTTATAATTAGTCAAGTCATCAAGTCAAGTGCCCCAATATTATATATTTTAATGTGTTATTAATTAATTCATTAATCTGGAAAATCGAGTACTGACCACGCCAGATGTTTGTTCAAAAGTATAATCAGATCTTTATGTTTATATGATTATGGGGTAAAATTGTTAATTAATACGCTTTTGCAGTATGTGCATATGATAAAAAGAAGTCACTACTTAAAGAGAAGAAAAATAAGGCAACATAATAACTTAAGGTTAGGTAAATACGGGGCGAGTAAACTTCTCTTAGGTTCACTGCTGATAATCCTATAGATATAGAAGTTTCTGTAATTCACAATTATTTCAGAATTATTAAAATGATATATCTACCAATATACATTTAATCATATTAAAATGTATATAATGTCATAGTCCTCCACCGTTTATTATGAATAATTTTTATAATATTTATGTAGATATGATAAAATTCTGTTTCTCCACTTACCCATATGAAAAGGAATCAAAATCTAGAAATTGTGTTCTGATCCGTTTTAGTAATTACATACATTATCACTATTTCTGCATATATCGAGCGTTTATAAATGGTTTAAATTTCATGCGCTTAATTTTAACTAGTGCTACCTTTCTCCATTTGACAGATACAGCCATAAAGGTTCGGACTTGTATTTGTTTTAGATATCAATTACAATTTCGTTCAATGATGTTCTTCATGGACCTATACGTTCAGTTTATTATTTAAAATACGCCTCAATAATAAGCTAATCGTGTTAATCTGTGAAAGTACTCACAACACGAAATTGACGTCGACATTTAAAACAAAACAAATAGCGGCCCGATGCTAATGACTAAATATGTTAAATAGAGCTTGATGACGTAAATGGCGAGAGAAATTACACTATAATCATTTATAAATTACAATATTTTGTTAATTAGTTAAGATTAACGTCTATTCCGTCATATTTATAAATCGAATTTCTCAATATTTCTATTTTGTTAAATTTAGATGTATCATAGTTCAATGGATTTGTTCGCTTTAGTTTTCACATATTTATTTACTGATGTCAGCACAAGATCGGAATAGGACTCCTAAAACATTCTGTAATATCGCCAGGCACTTACTCATCATTCATTTCGTTAGTCATGCGCCTATTAAATTTCATGTTATAACTTGTCTCAGACTAATAAATAAATTGTTTATTTATTAATCTGAGTTAAAAGTGATCACATGACACATGATTGCATATAAGTGAAACTGTGCCACAATATAGTACATGGTTATCCCCTGTAAACTATAAAAGTGGCATTGTCGGTGATAGCAACATTCACAGTATATAGCAGTTCTTCTTTTTAATTATTCCCAACTTAAAAATATAGTAATAGTAGTGGATGTAGTTACTGTATTAGTTATAATTCTGTAAGTGGCTATCGACCTTTGGGACCTTCTGCCATGTGTTAGTGTTGTGAGTGTAGAACTTCAGAAAATCGTCATGTCGTTAGTTAAATATAATATTTATGCTCTTCTGGAAATGTTTCTGGGATAGTGATTTCCATAGCTATGAAAGAGAGTTATGTAGCAATTTCAATCATTTAAGTGGGCTGACGACTCCAGCCTGGTACCTAAAATGTCTAGGTGGTGTACGGGTTTTCGTCTTGAGTACACAATTGGCAACATTGGCAACTATTTACTGTCCTAATGGCTCGCATTTGCTGTCTGATTATTGGGTTGAGGTGAACAGCGTTACCCTACGCAGGGATGACATATGTTACCACGAAATGAAATGCCGAATAATAAGTCATGGCAGCATATGATGATATAGGTTGTCAGGTGGCAGTAGAGTAAATTTAATAAGTCTATCTTGGCATCATGTAATAGGATGTAACATGCTACGTATGTTATATTTTCCATATTTGCATAACTATAGTTACAACACAAAAAATATACATGTGTGTTTTCAGTTGTTTTCTTGCAGTAGTTCTTGTATTGCCTGTTCTACCTATCTAATTTTCAGATTCCGATAACCTCATACCTAATTATCCAAGAGCATGCTTTTCGATGTCTGCCAATCTAACTTGCTCCAAGTGTATCCAAAATATATTACAACCATAATTGTAACAGTCATGGAGGGGGATTTGGAAATCCGACCGGGCGCGTATCCCAGGTGGCGGATACGGAGACGGCCAAAGCGATAAAAAGCGGGGTCACCAAAAACCGTACTCGGATATCGATTTCTCCCAAACCGTTTGTAAGTTCGTAACTAGGACTTATCTGTTAATAACTAACCAATATAGGGACAAACGAGTAAACATACAGAAATCATGAATCGTCACTTACCGCAACCTGCACCGACAAGGTATTGTGTTGACGCCCGCCTATTTTTTGAGGTGCAATCCAAGATTTTTGGGACGACGTTCAATATAACTAACCCGAAAAACCGTCTTAATGAAACCATAAGCCACTAATTTTTCAATAAGTCATCAAATGATAAAAAGCAATAGATAATTTAAAAAATTCCCATTTATGATGCCAGATCAGTAACCCTCTACTGATCTGGCATCACATACCACATGCTTGAATGTTTGCTTCTGTTCCCACTTTTGAATACAGCAAACCTGAAACAAAATCATACATTACACACACTTTTCAAAAATTAAGTCTTAATTAGTACATACTACTTTGTAGTACAATAATAATAATAGCAAAGAAGTTAAATGCACATTACTAACCCCAATGACCCGGTATTACGTTATGATTCTACCGAAAATTAAATTGGACAGTTTGCACATTTCCAACTAAATTCAGGTATTGATTTTGAACAACCCCATACAAGTAAGGGCGCATAACCACACATCATATATGATATTCTATTTAAGGGTGGTATCGCGTTTTTGCTAGCTATGAAACTTATTTTGTAAAAATTGATGTCCATAATCCTTAGTTATAAAACGTATAAAACCATCAAAACTTACAAAAAGAAAGTTTCAGAGCCAACAAGTATTTCAATCACCTAGAATAAATTATATCCTCCGCAGCATGGTTTCTTGCTAAAACCTCAATACAATTTTAAAATTCATACCAGAAAAAAGAGTATACATGTCGTCCCATTCTTAAGTGACGAAACCTCTCCGTCACCGACATGAATGGTGAGAAGACATAAACAATTATCAAGATTACGCTGAAAATATCATTCCTTTCCAAGATGATATGATATGGAGAACATTAAGATTAAAACTGCGATATAAAATATGAGATCAGAGGGTTAGCTGATATGAGGAGTGTAGAGAGAAGAAGAAGACGATTTGGCGGAATGGCGATATGAGAGACGTGAGTTGGAGGCGGTCATACAGGCGAAGAGGGATTTTTAGAGTGTGTGCGAAAGAAGAAAAAGGTGGTGATGGCGGCGACTGAAGAGGAACTGGGGAGTCCGGTGGTAGGGCGTGAGTTCTCTTGGAGAGAGCTTAAAGTGCAACTGGGTCAGTTCAAATTGGAAAAAACGACGGGGGCAGACGGAATGAAGCCTAGAGCATACAAGAGTTTGTAAGTTGTGGGAGAAACAGAGTGGAGCAGCAGTGGACGTGCCGGAGGAGTGAAGCATGGGCATGCTAGTTCCAGTATAATTTTCATCATATTCAAGCGCCTATGCAATACATGCTGCTTACAAGTCACTCGATAAATAAATTGTACCAATTATAGCATAATAGTGAGGAAACGAATTGGAGGAGTGGGTGGTCTCAAAGGACATGGTGTTGTTACTCGTGAGTGATAGAGGAGGAGTGAAGACAGGTGGAAAGTTGCAGCCGGCAGGGTGGAACTGGGCGATGCAGGGTACAAAGAAAGAAGCAAGGATGGGGAGAGCTAACGGAGGAATCGTGTTGGGAAAGAGGAAGATAGTGGAAGAATGGTGCAGACAATCGTTGAGGGAATCTACAGGATTAGTAGTGGGGAAGATGGACATGGACATAAGGTATGTGTGAGTTGGGGCACTGTACTGCAATGTGAGGGTGGGCGAGTTGAAAAAAGGGATCGAATTATGATTGCAGAATAAAGTGACTCACAAGGAAGGTAGAATAAAGTAGTAAAGTAAAAATAGGGAAGTTGCAGAAGGTGGAAAAGAGGTTGAGGGAGTATGTATGGGCTATGGGAGATCCTGAAGGAAAACCATATTTGGACATAATTTCAACTCTCAACATGTATATCGTTACAGTGATTGGTGTTTATATTTGTATCACCTGCAAATATTTCTTCTTTGCGCTTACAGAATGTGTTAAAATAAGTTACCTAAAGCAACAAGAACATAATTAATGTTAAATGAAGGCAGCCTAGAAACACTAGTTACTGATAGGTAGTTGCTACCAAATTTAAGACTTGTACGCAGACATTTGAAGTTTTCTATATCAGTTATATTGCTTTCTTGCGATAAGTTACTTTTAACATATAAACTCATTCCATCACACTTATTAAAGTTGCTATTGTTATAGTAAATACTGTAATTGTCCAGTTGAAAAAGATTTATGTTTGTAATATTCCATGTCTCAGTTACTATAATGATATCATAGTAATTCACATTATTAGTGCAGGAAGACAAGTTTCCCGAATGAGCGAATAAGTTTACAGCACGAGCTGAAGGCGAGTACGCTAGGCTTGCATGCCTTCTCATATTTTTAAATACACATTTACAATGCTACCGAATTCCAGTAAAAATTCAAGTTCTGTAAAATTATGATTCAAGCTGCGTATATTGGAATGAAAAATAGATAGTACATTTTTATTATCAGTTTTAAGCTTATTAATAAGTAAATCTGACTCCTCAATTGTACCAGCAAAATGATCGTGAAAGGCAGGCAAATCATCAAAAATTTCGACTAGCATATGAAATAATAATGTAAATATACATAGTGACTTATATGTGAAACTAAAAATAATTAACAAACATAATAAATTTTAGCTGTTGCCCAAACAACGTATATATTAAAATAACACAATTTGTTCCTCCTCATTAAATAACTTATTAAGTTCTTTGTAATTCCTCACTCTCTAAATTATTTCTTCGTGTTTCATACATATGATTCCATCAATTGTCCAGACATCACTGTTCCCAAATTTTGTTTTTGCTGTGTTCTTTTTATGTCTCAAGAGCTGATTCTTATGCTTGTTGTTAGAGAAGGTGACCAAAATCGGACGCGGCTTTGCATCGTTTTCACGTTTCTTGCCAACTCTAAACGACTTTTCAATGGATCAACCAGGGATATCAATATGCAATGTTTTTGTATAAAAATCCATTATTTTCATGTACACCAGAAACATCAGATTGTTACATTTAGTTTGCTGTTCCAATATATCGCAGTTTAAACGTATCTCCTCGCATGCGACCTATCTTGTTGATTTTATGTTATTAATGTCCGATTTTATTACATTTATTTCCTTGAGTATATCTGATAGCGCTGTTCTCAGAGAATCCGTTATCACATCAGTCAATGTCTCCTTCAAACTATCTTTAAATTCCTGCTTTTTTTAAGACCGTGCTACTTTTTTGACTGTATCTGTTGTATCAACAGGCGGCGCTAATAGCGCGAGATGATGAATAAATAAGAAATACTTTTAGGATATTAATTTGCCTACGCAACTATAGAAGGCTAGAATATTCAAGGAATTCATACCATCTACTCGTGTTTATAGCTCCGTACGTGAGGCAAATGTAAACATTTTGCGTATTCGGGCGAAGAATTTTTTGACGCCGCAGGGTTAATTTGTCCATGCGACATGAATATAATGGGGGAAAATAAAGGCTCTCCTAAAAATCACAAAGGCGTCGGCAGAAAAAATATTCAGGGGGTGCACTTTATAAACACATAGTTTTAAACTAAATTACAACATCTCTCCACCAATAATATTGTCGTAAGTTTATTAAAATTATTTGATTTATTATTTTAATTTCTTTTCCAGGTTATTTAACAAGCACTTCTTTCATTTAAATTTTTGAAATGCAGATGCGGATATACTTGCCCTTGTTGCACCCCCTTAACGGCGCTTATGAGTATACAATCCACGCGGGGCCAGGCATTTTTGATTTGTTTATTTTATAAAAACCGAACTATTTACAGCGTGAAGTAGACGTGTATTATGTTTACATCATTTAGATAAGGATTAGGCGAAACATAAACAATAAGGGGTACTGGGATATAGAATAGGCAAAATCGTCACTTAGTGAAACGTTCTTCTTAGGATTTGTTGTGTATTGTATTTAGTTGGTTGTAATTATTACTGTTATAAACTAATCATAAATCCTATGAGCGTAACTATATATAATAATCTGTGTTCGCGTCGTTTGCATTATTTGTGTGTAAGTGTTTTGTGCGTGCGTGAATTTATTTGTACGAAATGCCAAAAGCAAGAAAGGCGTCTTCCAGAATATTGAAGAGAACGAAAAAGTCTCTGGCTGCAATCAATCGCTGGAAAAGGTATATCGTAACTAGTCGAGGAAGTGAATTTATAATATATTTAATTTATTTATAACACAGGAAGCGCGAATCTATGCACACAGTAGAAAGAAAAATATATATCTTCTGGTAGGAATGATGACACAAATATACCTATACCTAGTAATAATATTCGGGAAGTAAATGATTCTTCCGACAATGTTAGTGAAACATCTTTTGTGCCCTTGGAAACGGTATGGGAATCTACAGACAAGAATATGTTATGACCGGATTATGGCTAGTTAAAATATATCCATTTTTAGGGGTATCTCCTGATGGTAATGAATATTGAATATATTATAAAATTATTTGAATAATTTTATTTATGTTTAATCGATAAAGATGCAATAATAGAAGTAAAATGTCTATACAAAATATCAAGATTAGGGATAAGTTTAAATGATGCTGAAAAGACAATGAAAAGTCTGTGTTTAGAGGAGCATCTGGGACTGTTAAGACTGAAAAGAAAGCACAATTATTATTTTCAGGTATATAGTAAGCTGAATTCTGAATCTTTCCTTCAATCATTTTTATATTGTTGCAGGTACAAGGTCAATTACACATAACTGGCAGAACGCGATGTCACTTTGTCATTTATGTGAATGATATTTTACCATTACATGTCGAAATTATTCAACGACATGATGACTTTTGGAATGACGTAATGGAGAAGAAATTAACAGATTTCTATCTTTCTGTATCCTTCCAGAAACTGTTAGAAATAATTTGGACAAAGGATTAAATTGTGTTGATCCAGAATATATAAAAAAGGCACAGGAAGATAAAATTCAAAATAAATAAAATAATATTTTATATGTTATTTCGATTGATACTCCGTGATTCTTTTTTATATTACAATGAAACTCTTGCCTAAACGAATCGAGTATAAGATAAGTATGATTATAGCAACTTGCACGAAATTTGTTTTTTTAAATACACAATAGTTTTTCACAAAAATATTTATTTTGTGATATAGTAAAAATAATATGTTGGCCATAACTAAACACCACATAAAATCGAATAAATATCGAATAAAATAAAGACTGTCCTTACACTATAATAATTATTATACTACGCACAGTGGAGTATTTCACGGTAAGAGTTGGCCAAATTTATTTTAATAATTTTATAGGCATTAAATATATTTTTAGATAGTAAATGATGTATAATAAAAGGTATATTTAATATTAATTCTAATTTAAATACATATTCGTAATAGTAAAATTAAGAATTTAATCGAAAAATAATAACTACGCCTATAATATAATTTTTTTGAAGTTTTGGATAGTTAAAAATTGAAAACAATTGTAGATGAATAAACTAAAATTAAGGAAGATGTATTACGAACTAAGAGTGCATGATAGTATATTTTATGAGAATATATTATACCTTTAGAGTTTTTGTTCATCATCAAATTTATACAGACACTTTATAACTTTTGTCGCTAATTTGAATAAATATCGCAGTAAGACAATCCACGAGTAAGCGACACCTACGATTATTTTCGATGTTTAGCTAACTACAAAAAAATAAATATTATAGGCGTGGTTTTAGTATTAGTTTTTTTTATTATTATAATTATTTTTTCTGTCAAAAATAATTAAACGAAGAAGATGAAAGCAAATCAGAAATAGATTTCGATTAATTAAATTCTTAATTTTACTATTACGAATATGTATTTAAATTAGAATAAATATTAAATAAACTTTTTATTAATCATCATTTACTCTAAGTTAATTTTATGCCAATAAAATTATTAAAATAATGTTGTTGTTGTTTTACTTTTATCGTAAAATACTCCACTATGCGACGAGGCGAAAGTGTGTAGTTTCAAATTGTCCAATCAGCTGATTAATTGTACATATATTGTAAATATAAAAATTAGGATTAGAATTGTTTTTTATTATTCTTATATTATATATGCATTAAAAGCTTAGTTCTATAATTTTAATTATAATATTCATTAGTAATTAATTTTAGTCAGATTAGTGCGCCCTCACATATCCGGACGCTACACTAATAAGTTGACTCCCATCGAGGCTCTCGGTTCTGATATGCCATTTTACATGAGAATATATAAGTAAATACTTAAACGTACACGAATTAATTAATATCACCTTAAACACAATAAATCAACTAGCATTCTATTAATAATAATTAAAGGAAGGTCATAGCTAGAAATATTATTTCAAAAGAGCCTGTTTGTGGCAGATATATACGTAACAAAATTACTCTAAAATCGTCACTCAAACTTAATTATTTAAGTATACTTTCTGCAGCATATAGAACCGAATACATTCACAAAGACTAATTTTTATTTTACTTAAATTGACTTAATATACGAATGGTGTACAACTGAATATAGTGTTATATTAAAGCCGCATATGGATTGGTAAATACCTGTTCCATCTCTTGCACTTTTATAGCGTAGATATTAAGTTTTGTATGTTTATAATAACACAGATCACTTATCGGTCTTATGATGCAATTATAGAACAATTTGCCGTCTGCCACGGTCACGGTATATCTTCAACAGATATAATATGTACTTTCAGAATAATTATTGAACAGTCCGTTGAATGGGAAAGTAAGATGTACGTTAGCTTCACCCACTTTCAGAAGGGAACTTGACCTATTGTTAGGCTTAATTATAGCTGTTTCCAATTGACCGAAAGTAATACGGAATTAGTTGCAGCTACAATTTTAAATGACAACCTTTATACGGGGCAGTAATAATTTGCCTACTACTGGGACAAACAGGTTAACTCACCACTAATTTCCTTGGCATTGTCGTGGCTTAATGACATAACATATTTATTAGCCGTAGGCCATCTTGTCCTGCTTCGATGTTGTAGGGAATTCCTGAAACATAAACGTACATTAAGAAGAAAAAGAAAGAAAAAAAAAACAGGAAATGGGTGGAATATCTTACAACAATGGATATTAGAAAAACTTCAAACAATTGTTGTGTATAGATTAATATTGGTTATCATATAAAAAAAGAACTTTTATTGGCATTTTCCTAACAAAAAATCTCTTCAATAACACCAACCACAACAAAAATACATAAAAATAAAAAATAATTGGAAACAAGAGGCACGTGTACAAGTCGACCAGCAGCAATACACACACAAGTGGAAATACTACGAGGAATAAGAAAAGGGCTCATAATCCCGTCAATGCTTTTTAACTCACGTGGAGAACATCTTCGCATAGAAACAACCGCGATATCACCATGCGGCAGTGAGGGGTCCGCCGATCGCAATGACGAGGGAAAGGAGAAGAGATTGAAGGAAAATTCTTTCCTGGTACAGGTCGAGCCTATCTCGGACGATGGTTTACCACACCAACTTCGTACCCGTGTCGTGGTATTGGGAAGGCCGCCGATCCAGGCGACCCGAACGGGATCAAAAGTAACCCAAAAAAAGTTTGTGTACGCTCTGTATTGTCACACACATAAAGACTACAATGCAAGCGGCCCCGGATGTGATTTAAAATGTTGCACATTAACTAAACTTAATGATGAACAACGACGAATGGAAAAACACAGGGGAAGAAAGTGCAGACCCCCTCTGAGAAATAGCCCAGACATAGTGTTAAAGCTCACGGACACCGCCGTGGCGACAATGATACATCACAAAAGAAGCCAAAGCGATTGCGGCTATCTTGCGGGAACTCTATGAAAAGCTGCTCGGAAAATAGGCAAATGAGGAGCACAGGCACATTTACAAAGGCAGCATTAGTAAAGGCCACTGGGCGGTTACCCGCAGAGGAAGCAAGAACACCGGAAGATAATGCAGGAACTCACAGACTTATTAGAAGGAGTAGTCGGGGCCATAGTAGGACGATGGAAGCCAAAAATGGCAGCCCCGTCCAAAAAGACAACTGGGACAACGCATTATGTCAACCGACGAAAGCAATCTGATAAGCTCCATGTACAGAGGGACAAGGAGTGAGGCAACTGACAGAGTAAGACGGCACAGAAAACATAAGATTTGAGCTATCAAGTGTGCCAACCCTGACCGCACACAAGATCGTTGAGTATCTAGTTGGGGGCACGCACATGCAGGTGCAACTGAAGCATGGCGAGGACGAGGAAACAACAACAACAAAAGCGGACAACAAACGGAAAGCAACACACGCCACTGTCAGAAAGACCAGGAAAATGAGAAAAAGCATACAGGTCAGACCCAGCGACGGAGAAACCTAGGCGGAGTATCAGGGAGGTAGAACACGTGGGAAACAATATCGCAAGGGTGGAATAGAATGAACCGACCTTCGTCAAAGCAGCATAGACTTCCCACATCGACAGAACCCTCGCCTGAACGCAACTGGTGGGAACGAGGGCGATAGAGAAGAGCACTGCTGGTAGGTCGACCACTACGTGCAGGGCCTGCCCTATAAGATCGTGATGAAGAAGGTAGAAGCTGGACCGGCAATCACGGAATCAAAGACAAGGCCAACAGGTGCATGGAATATGAAATGATACCTAAGTCAGGGAAGCCAGCCATCGACCCCAACGCATACTGAGCCATTTCCCTCTTGGACAGGATAGCCAAGGTATTGGAAAGACTCATTGCGGATCAGCTAGACGAGGCCCTCGAGTTAACAGGAGGGCTAAACTGATGGTCACTCTGGACGCATTTAACACGATACCGTGGGTGACCGTCAGGGCAGCATCCATGAAGAAACGAGTACTGCGGTACCAACGCTGGGTCATAGCGAACTATCTGAAGAACAGGGCAATAATGTATGAAGCCACCACTGAGGCTTGGAGATTTGAGGTGACAAGGATTAGTCTTGAGGGCCCTGTTGTGGAATGTCGCCTACGATGACGCCTTACGGCTAAAGCTGCCGGATGACGTGGTGGCAATAGAGGTTGCTGGCGATATGGCTCTGATTGCCACCGGGCGGGAAATTGGCACAACAAAATACAAGATGAAGGAGGCTGTGAAGACGATGCAAAGATGGATGATAGAAGCCGGGCTCGGAATCGCGGGCAGAAAGTTGGAGGTGACCCTACTCTCGACCAAATGAATGACCCTCTACGACACACCCATACAAATAATGGAGGAGACGAACACGATACAGAGAAGACTGAAGTACACTGTAGGCCAACGTCAATCACACTTAGCAGGTACTAGAGGCCGCAGGGAAGGCAGCCAAAACGGAAGCAGCCGTGGTAAGGCTGCTTCCAAATATAGGTGGCCGGGGTGAAAAGACGACGGTGTCACGCGCCCAACTCCTATATGCAGCACCTGACTGTCGGGACAACCACGACAGGTTAAGGAGTACGCAAGGCACCAGCACGCTACGCATCACCCGGGCATACCGCACCACATCTACAGACGCGGCAGAGGTGCTGGCAGGGACAACACTCGCGGACCTACTGATTGAGGAGTAAGTGGATGCCTACCTGAGGATAAATAGGGGAGCAGCCCGGAAGGAGGCTAGACAACACACGGCCGAGAAGTGGCAGAGAAAATGGGAAGCGTTCCCAAACGTGGAGTGGACGAGACGCATTCTCCCGCGGATAGAGCCGTGGGTGGACCGACGATATGGTGAGCTGGATCACTGGACCACGCAGGTCCTGTCCAAATGTACCTGCTCCAGATAGGGAAGGCCGCGACGGCAAGATGCCGGTACTGCTGTGGGACTGATAATTCATACTACACTTTATACCGATATCACCGGTCGACATGCGAAAGAGTCACCGTATGGCTGGAACTGGAAGAGGGCACCCCTGGAGATAACGGAGCCCAGACGTTAGAAGACAGAGCCAAGTGTGAGGAAATGACTAGATTCTTCCAAACAGTGATGAGACAGAAATACCAGGACGACCGAGGTGGTATGCACCTAGTGAAGGTAAGGGAGGCATGGGAATCTTTCGAAGATGCCACTTCACAGGACTAAAAAGGGCCCTAGGTAGCACTGAGCCAGGAATAAGAGTCAATTGCAAGGCCATATACAACATCCTCGCAAATAATGGACAAGAATTGAAGCGACTCTTAAACAATATTATTCAATCAGAAACGAGCAAAGTTTTGAAAATGAACATAAAAACCAAATAATTAGTGCCAGTAGCAAATCACACAAATGACAAAAAAAAATTATGATAATAAAGAGGAGGGGTGCCAAAATTCTACCTTGCAAACACCGCAGGTGACATCGGCAACCTGATTCTTCAGTCTCCTGTACTACCGTCTGCCAGCGATTTTCTAATTAGGTAGATATTATATTGACAGTAACTCCACAAAAGCCATAATGCTCTAGTTCCTTAAACTAAAGTGAAGATATTCAAATACCTAGACACAATCATCAACTACTTATGAGACCTGTAACGAGAAGTACAATGTATAGAACAAGCACAATAATCATTCCTGCAATACAGAACTTTTCTATGAAGCCGCAACCTGCCATTTAACATCTCCTACAGAATTATAGGATATAAAGTGTTACGCTTGGTCGCTACTATTTTTGGGGTAGAAACGCGGATGCTGAAGATACCATTATCAAGTTGAAAGCATTCAAAATGTAGATCCTGTGGCATGCGTAGCATTCGTCAGAAGTTCCATGGGTAGATAAAGTACGCAACAACGAGGATGTAAGAAGCGAGTAGATCGAGAATTCATCATCATCATCATTAGCATTTAAGTACTCCATTGCTGGATATTCGCCTCCCCTATTTGGTTCTAGTGACTGCGGTATAGTTTCTCTTGCCCATTGAAATGCTTTCGTTTCCTATGTCAACATTGGGTAAACTTCATCGACTAAAGCCCATTCATCCAAGGAGTCTTTCCTGGGGCCTGACGGTTTATAAACCTATCTCGAAACAAAATAGACGCCAGTCATA
The DNA here is from genome assembly GCA_963942505.1 of Lordithon lunulatus. Lineage (NCBI taxonomy): Eukaryota > Metazoa > Arthropoda > Insecta > Coleoptera > Staphylinidae > Lordithon > Lordithon lunulatus. Next base: position 42,166,491 of record OZ012674.1, on the reverse strand, counting down.
TAGAACTTCGCATGTAGGTCCATTGTGAAGATGGTGTCAGAGCTACACCTTTACTATACGTAAGTTGCATCACGTGCTTTTTATTCGACCTGACACCGACAACGGACTGCAGCTTTGTTTTTCACTCAATCATCGACACCGAGAATCGATAACAAATCCTTCATCACTACTTCTTCTCATAGGGTTTCTTTGTTAACTGTTTTTACCAGTTGTTCTATTGTTTTTACATCTACTAGGATTGCCTTCTCCAACTTGGCTCAAATCAACCTGAATAGATGCCGTGCAGCACACGACCTGCTGTGCGCCACCACTGCCGCAGATGCATACGACCTTGTGATCGCTGAACAAAAAACTAACAGAGGTTACGGGATGAAGCTGCAGCCAGGCGGGCTAACGGGAATATGGGTTCGCGCTGGGCTAGCCAAAACAAGGAGACAATGCGGCTGCGGATATGCCTCAGGTAGCATAACAGGATGATGCATACTCCGTATACACTCCTCCTAATGCGGGGTTAGAGGATCTAGCGCTGGGCGAGGTTAGCCTATGCATAGCCGCAAACAGCAAGGCAACGTGTGGTGGTTGGAGATTTCTCGAGTCCCCATAGTGGGGCTCTCCTATCACCAATCAGAGTGGAACATTGCTGGCAGAATGGGTAGCCACCTACAACCTTCTCCCGGTTAATCAGGTAAGACGGCCAACCTTCCGGAGCGGGTATATATAATTAAGAAGCGACTCTCGGCCTAACGTTTGTGTAGACAGCAGCCGTAAATTAACATGAAGAACTGGCAGGTACTGGAATAGAAAACCTTCAGTGACCGGAATAGGAAACCTTCAGTGACCATTTATATACAATCATCCGCTACGACTGTGACCCCAGGTACCTATGCGTAAAAGCCCAACTGCCCTACCGGTACGGGCCTGGTTAACTGGTGGGCCGAGAACGTGGCGGACCTCCAGAAAAGAAGTCGCACAAGACATCTGATTACTGATGATAAAGGGCGAACACGGTGAGGAACTGGCTAATTCGTTCTACAGACAGGCTAAAAGCCCGTATGGGATGAGATCTGAGCCTCCAAAAGGCATAAATGGGAGGAAGTGGTTGTTGCCCTTGTTAAGGATACCTGGGGCCCTCAGAAGAGTGAAGTCGAGACCGGCCCTGCCGAAGAAGGAAGCCCATCAAGTTTTAACATCATAGTCAGAACCATGTTTCCGAATGTCTGTAGTCCATGAATCAGGCACTTGATACAGATCTTTTTCCCGCTACATGGAAACGAGCGAAACTGTTCTTCATCCCCAAGCCTAGCAAGCCTATGAACAACCCGTCGTCCTTCAGCCCGCTCTGAATGCTTGACAGTTCGAAAATGCTTCTACAGTATTTGATGCTTGGAAGTATAACTGCACACTCGATGTCAGAAACGCCTTTGACACAGCGTGATGGCCGCTCATCAGGACATGGTGCATCCAGATAGGAATCGACGGAAAACTTGTGGGCTCATTCACAGCAATCTAGAGGGAGCGCAAACATATGTACGAGGAGAGAACAAGCAGGTGTACCGCACTGACTTGCGGTGTTCCGCAGGTTTCTGCCCTTGGCCCCACCCTATGGAGCATCTTGTAAGACGGGGTACTGCGGCTTCTATTTCCAGATGGAGTGGAGCTGGTGAGATACACTGATGGTCTGGCACTAGTGGCAGCTGCCAGGACAGAGAAGCAGCTGGTCTGGATGGTAGATGATAGCATAGACCAAATCAGCAACTGCATCCAGTATTATTAGTAGTATTCCTGGCCCCTGAGAAAACAGAGACAATTTTGTTCACCGGCAGAAGACGAGAAGCACCGATTGCATTTTCTATACAATTACAGCGGGATACCCCGGGCCTAGCCTCAAATAACTTGTTCTGACATTGCAAGGGCTACGGTCTCTAGTGGCGACAGCTCTATACAGGATCATGCTAAACTCCATGGGCCAAGAGCAAACAGAGAAGGATCCTTGCCTCTACAGTAGAGAGTATCATGATGTACGGTGACCCGGTGTGTGCTGGTAAGATGCAAATTGTAGTCGCGGCAGGACAGCAGGATAGTAAGGGGCGTAGAAATATTACATGGGATAGTAGCATGACAAAATAGCATAAAGGATGAGATGCCACCGAGGGAAGAGTTGAGTGGACTAAAAAGGTCACTGACATAAGAAGTTGGGTGGACAGCAAGCAAGGCCAGGGGAACACCTGGCACAGGCGTTGGATGCTTCTAAAAGAACCTGCGCCGGATTGGCAAGACCAGTGACCAGACCTGTTCCCAATGCTCTTCGAATGCCGGTGGTACTCGTATAGAAGTCGACTTTCAGGCGAGGTCGGGGTCTAGTCTAGTTACTGGAAACCTTACGCAGATAATGTTAGAGGATGAGGGGAAATGGCAGGCTATTGCAACCTACATTAACAATATGAAAGTAAATTTGGTGGTGTCATTATCTGAACTACGTTTTTGACTTTCTATGCTATCCAATTTACCAAAATCAACCGTTAATGGGAAGTGATCTTCGAAATTGCCCAGCATTCCAGCAATCGGTTATTCTGCCCCTAAAGAAGGTTGGTGCCCGCCCGCCTGTCCCGGAAGCTACAGTTCCAGGAGTTGTGAGGGCGGTGGTAACGGCCCCTTTTGTACCAAACCCAAACTCAACAGATAGCTCACATGTCCACGAGGTCGAGGGGGAACCTACAACAGTAGACGAGTGGAGAGAAAAGGAACTGCTGGCGATTATACTTAAACTCCAAGGCAGATAGGCGCCGGGGCAGAGGGGCTGTTCAATGAGGTGGTGAAGGCCATCGGCCCCATAATAGTAGGACGGATAATAAAGCTGGCAAACAGATGCCCAAAGACGTCTGCCCTTGATACCAAGACCAGGAAAACCATCGGATGGCCCTGCCGCGTACCGGCCACTTTGTTTGCTGGAAGGGACCGTTAAGACGCTAGATCGACTGATCACGGACCGTCTCTCTAAAGACCTGCTGCCGGAGGATGAAACGACCGGCAGTTGGACTTCAGAAGGATTAAATCAAAATTTATGATATATCTCAAAAATTTGATAAATTTGATTGGATTCAGTGGGATTTAATTCTGTACAGTTTGATTCCGTTGGATTTGGTTCGATTTGGTTCCATACATATCGATTCTGTACAATTAGGTTCGGTTCTGTTTAATTTAATTATATTTTATTTTCCTATGCACACATACATTTTCAAATACCAAAAACAGTCTATTTCGACTATATTACCCATGAAACGTAAAGAAAAATCAAAATAAAAAAAAATTAAAATTAGAAACTCGAAATTATTCGCGATAACAATACCTTCCTTATACAGCAGTGCTCGGAAAGTAAAAATGAAGAAGTTAAATGCATATTACTAACCTCTAGGTATAACAAAAACACCTCCCGCTACAACCGTGTCCTTCCTCTCGCCCCGGATCCCGTTGTTAATAGTGGCTATGCCACTACCCTCCACCACTATGAAGGCCTGTAAATAAGAAGACAATTTGACATACATGTTGTGATTATACAGATAATAAATCTGGACGATATGCATGTTCGTAATTAAAATCTGGTATTGTATTTTTAACAAATCATATAATGATAAAGTAATTTAAGAGAACATTTATTTTAATTTACCGTCAAACTGATTTCTAACAAGATAAACTTTTATAATATGTTTATGTTAACACATAGAATATTACGATATTTTAAAAATTAGTTAAAGACTAACCAGTAGATATTAAAATAAATAATCAAACAAAAGTAAACATCAATAAATAAGAAATATCAAGACTTTTATGAATAAACATTACAAATTGGTGCATGTTTGAACTTTAAAACGAATTGTTTTCAATTATAAGGAACAGAGACTTAAAGCAAAGCAAGAAGCAGCAAATGGAAAGACCGCAACGTGGTAGGAGTTTGGACATTAAATGAATGAAGACAGCAGAGAAAATCAAAATTATTCAAAGTACTAAAAAACCTCCAAGTAACACAAATGAGATGCAGAAACAGAGAAATATTGGTAGAAGAAAACGACATAATGGGTATATGAAAAGAATACTTTGAAGAATTGTTGGCAGAAGAAAAAACGAGCCAGGCAGGTCCCATTAATATAACAGAAACTGAAACGAAAGCAGCATAACAAAAACAAAGACGAAGAGAAGACGATATAACCTACAAAGTATTATCCCCAGCTATAAGTAAAATCAAAATAGGGAAAGCAGCTGGACATGATGGTATACCCGGAAGACATAAAATACATGGGGGAGGAGAGGAAGGTCAAAATCAGCTATTAAAGATATGCCAAATGGCTTGGAGACACAAAAAGCTACAAGAAGACTCAGAAGTGGCAGTTACTATTCGCATTTACAAAAAGCAGACAGTAAACAATATAAAAATTATACGGGAACATCACCATTAAGCGTCCCAGGAAAAATTTATGAACGATTACTAGAGATCAAATTGAGGAAATAATAGACAAGAAATTGAATGATTCACATAATGAATTCAGGCCTAGTTACAGCGCTCAGGGTCGGATATTTACTTTAAGGCAAATAGTCGAGAATGCAAGGCCATGCATCTCATTTAATTGATCTCAAAAAGGCATTGATAGCATCCCAAGATAAGAAATATGGAAGAGTCTAGGAAATAAAGGAATACATGGAAGACTATGGGGGACAATCATAGCGTTGTAGATAGCTACAAGAAACTATATCAGGCTCATGAACACGGAGTCTAAATAATGTAGAACTAAGAAGGGAGGCATCGTAAGTCAATTTTATTGCTCTGAGGCGAAGGAAGAAGCACTGTGTATCAGTCGGGTAATAGCGACAATCAACACACACGGAGTTGGTATAATAATATCCGAGAGAATCCAACCATATGTTACAGATTTACACCAATATCGGAGAGAATATATTTATATATATATTTATATATATATATATATATATATATATATATATATATATTTTAAGGTTCCAATAACTAAGGTGCATAATACAATTTGTGAGGGTGAATAAGGCTGAGAACATTTGGTAACGCTGTGATAGAAATAAATTATAGTTATTGAATTAAACCATTCAGAGCTTGAACAAAATGCATACGCATATTACAAATTCTAACTAATGTAATTAAAACAATAAGCCACACATTTGTTAAACTAATTTACTTACAACATTTTGCTCTGCCGCTCCAGCCTGCGCTGCTAACGGCAGCAATCTCAAATGGTGCATTTGAATGCCGCCAGTTAGCATTGCCAGGCTGGAGGACACTGGCTCATCCGCGAATGATGGCGATAATCCCACCTGCGGCTCTTGCGGCCTTGCGGCCAGGAGTGTATCCACCATTGTCGCTGGCGGTGTATGCGCCCTTGTGGCCGGCGGTGAATCCACCCTTATGACCGGCGGTGAATCCACCCTTGTGGCCGTCGGTGTAACTACCCTAGTGGCCGTCGGTGGAACTACCCTAGTGGCCGGCGGTATTGGTGGTCTTGCTGCCCTTGCGGCCGGCACGTTGCCCACCTTCCGTGCAGCCCGTCGTTTCGACTTTTGCCGTAGTACTGGCAGTACTGGTTTCACTGCCGCCGCCCGGGCCGCGATCCTCGCGGACCGCCTAGGTATGGCGGCGGCTAGTGCCGCCAACCTTGGCGACCGCCTTAGCTCTTCAGCAGATAAATCGCCTAAAAATTATAAAAACGAACGTAACCACAGCACATTAAAAGAACTAGCGACTAGATAGAGAATCACAAAAACAGCGAATGATACATAATATAACCCCGCGTATGTAGATAGGTTTGTCCTCGTGCGTCTGTCAAAGCAATAAATTAAAAACAGCCGCATCGTTTTTAATTACCCCAGTAGGTCCAAGTTAACTTCACTCTACTGCTTGTGTTTTAGATTTATAAGAAATATGTAAATTATTGCTTCACTTTAATATTTAATATAACACATAACTTTATTAAAATATGATTGTTATTTATTACCTTAATTCAAGAAGAATTAAAATCTGTCATTTTGAGGAGAAAAACTTATATTTTAAGATTTTCATTTACCAATTTAATTGGCCAGATAAGCACAGTTATTGTTAATACTGAGTCAATGCTAATTGTGATATCGTTATACAAGGTGAGGAAAATAATTGATAATTCCAATATGGAGATCTGTGTCTTGGGATTAAAGATTATATTGTGGGGTTTGCGAAATAGTTTAAAGCAACAGTTATAAGTTATGTTGCTTTCAGATATTACTAAATCTTGAACTAATGTTGCCCAAATATGCTATCTAAAATTTATTATAGGTATTGTCTGAAGTCCAACAAATAGATATCGTTTATATTTATTTAAAATTTGTTATTGAAAAGGTTATGAATTATAACAGATACAACACCATTCGGATGTTAGAGATAGATTAGTGTAGTGTGGAATAAGTGCTCTGTGCATATTTAGTTAAACGCGACTATTTTGGGTTTATGTGAATGTCGGAATAATCGGAATAACTGACGGAAAAGAAGACAAATACGTACCGCGTTCAAAATTGGCACAACACAAACAGGAAAAATAAATAATGCCACACAGAAGATGGAAAGGATGGAGGTCAGGATCATAGGAATTTGCGAAATGCGCTGAATAATCTCATATCAATATCAACGAACACAGAAAATATTACTGCGTGAAAACAAACGGAATTCAGGAATATGGAGTAGGGGTTATTGTAAGTAAAAAAGTAACGGGATGTGTTAAACATTTCGTACAGATACGGACAGAATATGTTGCTACAGATCAAGGCTAACCCGGCACAAATGAACATTGTTCACGATCGTATATGGGGGTGAGTGTACATATGTGGATGTTATTCGAACGTAATGTGTGTAATAGCAGTTAACTTTTATTGACTTTAATTGATAATTCCAATATGGAGATCTGTGTCTTGGGATTAAAGATTATATTGTGGGGTTTGCGAAATAGTTTAAAGCAACAGTTATAAGTTATGTTGCTTTCAGATATTACTAAATCTTGAACTAATGTTGCCCAAATATGCTATCTAAAATTTATTATAGGTATTGTCTGAAGTCCAACAAATAGATATCGTTTATATTTATTTAAAATTTGTTATTGAAAAGGTTATGAATTATAACACTCACCCCCATATACGAACGTGAACAATCTTCATTTATGCCGGGTTGGCCTTGATCTGAGATACTGTAGATCTATCCTAATATATTACTATATACGCTAGGGCAGTAAAGTGAGGTGTCAAATTAAGTCTACAACCGTAAATTAATAGAAACAACGCAAAATAAAGTGACCATCAAGTGACCATGAATTTATACCAAGGTTACGAATTTAAAAACGAAGCGAATCGCGAAAATGAAAAAAAAATGGAAAAGAGAAAGGAGGGCACATAGGGGACAGAAAGAAAGTACAATGTGGTGGTGTCTGGGATTGCAAGAGAAAGCGTAATACCGACGATGGAGGGACTGAAGTCTAAAGGCAGTTGAACTGGAAATGCAGGGCTGCTGGAGTTGGCGAGATGGGAAAAGAAGGTGCAAGCAAAGATAAATAAAGGCACTAACATATTTTGGCAACAGCGTAGTTCAAGAGTGGACGTGTACGGACTAAAGAAGAAGATTGTCTTTTATAATATATCTGCGTATGTCTAGGGTTTATTCATAAAAATAAATCGAAACTAAGTTCAAGATTATTTTTATTATATTTATTTTAGCTTCGTAATGTCTCAAATGAAGCAAGAGCGCAGCGTGTCAGGAATAAAGTAAAAAGTATAAAAGCAACTACACAGGATTTTCAGTGCAATGGAGAGGCGCCTATTGAAACTCAATCTTCTTAAAAATGAGGGAGATGTATATTTTTAGAATAGCCATATAGAATGGATGTAGAATAGAATAAGATATAATATATATATATATTTGCAAAAATGATGACATTATTCCGAAAGGTTGATTACGCGCTTTTTATGAGTATTGGCATTTGTTGTTAATTTGTAACAAGATGTTGATTATTGATTAATATGCTATGCATACTAATTTAATAAGTACTTTAATATTATGAATATATGTATATACGGTTTACACAAACTTATGTATGTATCTAAAGGGCACAACGCTAGGATTAAATGTGTCTAATGATAGTTATAATCCTTTTTTTAATTTCAATTTAAAGTTAACAATGGTAGTAAGTTCAGTTGCCAAAACTATAGTGATAAATACAAATTCTAAAAATACTAACCTTTCTTCTGCCTCTTCGAGCTCCTGGGTAGCTCGTCTACAGGATCTACCCTAACCCGCTTCGTTCCAGTTGGTGGTGCTAAAACAAAGAGAAAGAAAATAAATGCTAACAGATATATATGCTGGCGTATGACAACATCACTGCGTAGCGTTGAAGTTGGTAGAACTAAGGAAACAAATACAAAATACAATCTCTGTGCAGCATCAGTGTAAAGGGCCGAATAACGAAAATAATGCTTAGACAAACGATGACAATGAATGCACAATCGACTATAATCTACAACAGCTCAGACTAATAAATGAACAAGACAGAACGTAGCGCCCTTTGTTATGTAGCCGATTTAGAACTGCTTATCCATAGCATGTTTATTTATATTGAACAAACTTCTCATTGTAAATGATTGGTTCGGATTTAAATCTCCCTGCAAATTAGACGGGATTTGTTTTGTTGATTGTGCTCAACTCTGCCCAGTTCTAAAGTGTTATTGGAGTGTTATTTTATGATTGAAAATGGTTAAGTAGTGTGCGGTATGTCGTAACGTGTATGATAAATCATCCAAAACATCATTTTACACGTGTGCAGAAACATGATTCCATAGGCGTAGGTAAAAGAGCATTTCTTCTTTCATAATTTGAAATGCATAAGAATAATATTCCGTCATATTAGTGCGAGAGGTCTGTAAATAATTGTTGGTTAATATTGATCAACCCTTAAATGTATGTTGTTGCAGATCTGCAACATTGTCTACTGCCTAATTAAAAAGATATTTTAAAAACTGAAACTCTGTATAGATATCTGCAAAGATATGATTCATGATTTTGCTAATACATAGCGATTGTTATCTTTTGTAGGAAGTGGACGACTGGCGGTAACTAATTTACGAGAGGTTGTTATATGAGCAAATTTGTGTTATTATATGGGCTAGTACTAGTGGCAAAAATTATATTGTGTTCTTTGTGGTAAGTAGATGTACTTACTACGTTTGCAGTCAATAATTTACTGTTTTTTACATAAATATTTCCAAGAAATATTGTGTTGTTGAAGTACAACAGCATGCATTTAACACTAGATACAGATTATTATCTAATCTATACGTGCAATATATACGACATTTTTTTTTGTTTTAAATCAGTTACAGGATATATTTTGCATATATTTATTATTATCTGATGATGAATTGGACAGTGATGCTTCTGATATCGAGGATTTTTTGCCTGAACTAAATGGTGATCATTCAAGGCTTTACACAAAACGGAAGTACTAAATATGGTTTTTTATGTTACAATGAAAAAACAATTGCTTTAGGTTATATCATAAAAAATAATATTTTGTTGTGTAAGATAAGTAGACATTATTATACATATACTATATTTCAAATAATATAATTTCCCGATTTTTTAATTTATTATTAAATATCAATTTTAATAAAATAAGAAATAAGGAATTAATGTTAGAGAGAAATTGTCCATTATATTGTTTGTTGTCATCATTGTGACAAAATAACTAAATAATAAGCACCTGTTGCACATACCGTTACATTGTGACTACACAATTACTTACTTTGTCTTAATATAAATCCATTTCTATATGCTAACATTAATTAGCAATTTGATAATTTGGTGACCATTTTGAAAATGAAGATTATCTTCCAAATAAGAGTCAAAAGCATTATTTAAAGTCTACAGCCATTCCCTTATTACCAACACATGAAATGGTAATTGATTTTACCATATCAGATTTTGAGAATGCAGGTTCAGTGTGTAACATTGACAGCTTCAGAAAGATTAACATTGAGTGCTTCTGAAAGTTTAACATTGACTGCTTCTGGAAGTTCAACATCAACAGCATCAGTAAATTCAACGTTGTTCGCTTCAGAGAGTTTTACATTAACAACATTTAAATGTATCAGAGAATGTATTTAGGATTCCAACAGATTTTGATATTAGTTGAGATATAGAAAATATACCAGATAATATGCAAACGTTAAGTTGTAAAACGTGATAACGAATAGCAAGATTTAAAAATTTCATGCTGATTGTAATTTCTTTCTTCCTAGGAAATCTGCATTTGCCAATGACACCAATTCAAAAAGAATGAAGAAAAAATGTTAGATCACAGAAAAAAAGGCTTGTGCAAAAGCGTAAAGTAATTAGGACGCCGCAACAGCAAACACTAAGAATTAAAGGAACAGTAACCTGCCTAAAAATATTACTGTCCAATTTAAAAAATCATAATTTAATTTCTAAATCAACGGAAACAGTTATTGAGGTAACATTATTTTTTATTCTGTCTTTATTATAATTGCTATATTATACTCATTATTACAGACTTCATTACCAGGAGCTGCAGCAAACATAATGAAAAGGGTTTTAAAAGGTGCATCCCGACAAAAATGTTGCTCTGAGTTGAGATCATTTGCATTAACATTAAATGTTTATTCACGCAAGGCATACAATTATGTCCGAGGGAAATTTAATAAATCATTACCACATCCAAAAACCCTTTCCAACTGATATCAAACTATTGATGGTTCTCCAGGATTCATAAATGAAGCATTAAATTCTTTAAAAATGAAAGCATAGGAAGCAGTTTCTAATGAAAAAAAGTTAATTTACTTGCAATCTGGTAATCGATGAGATTTTAATTAGGAAGCAAGGAGAATGGACTGGCAAGAAACATGTTGGGTATGCTGACATAAGAATCAATTGTGAAGGACATTACCAGTAACAAAGGAACCACAAGTGTTTATAGTTATAGCTCTGAATTTACAGTGGAAAATATCTGTGGGGTATTTTTTAATACATGGTTTGAATGATATTATTCTCAGCTCTTTAACATTTGATGGAGCAAAAGCAAATATAAATATGACATTTCAATTGGGTGCTGATTTTAGAATATAATAAACTGAAAACTTATTTTCTGAACCTTATTACACAGGATAAGATTTTTATTTGTTTGGTCCAAACATGGGTCCCATCACACAGGATTAAGTTAATTAGAATTACTTTTAGAAATGTACCAAGAATTTTTACAAATTAATGGTAAACTTGTTTTAACATCTCAACGCAAGGCAGGATTTTTAAGGTTTTTGATTTGCATTGAAAGTCTTAAGTCAACATTTTCAATGTTAGATGTTGAGTACAACTTCTAAAATATATACTAACATACACAATTTCTGGAGGATATAATAATAATCCAACTGACAGACAATTTGAGTCAACATATAAACGCCTTTTAGTTCATGCTGAAGTTAAGACAGGCAGGGCCCACGAAACGGCGGTTCGTTTGATCTCGAGAGAAATATCGGTCCGACGCGCAGTCTTTCTGAGCGACCACCTCCCTGACTTTATAGTAGTATTCAATTCGATTAATTATCGTAAAGAATCGTTGACGTCTGTGTAATATTTATACATTAACAGATAATTCACAAAGTAGATAGGTATAATAAAAATTATGTATATTTAGTATTCTTTGAATATATGGCATTGTATTCAGTTTATAGCGGTAACATTTTTTAGTGAAACAATATAAATAGCGAACCAAACAGTAAAAAATAAACTTGTCTAAATACAGCCAGCATCAAAATAGATAAAGCGTGTGTGATAGTAGCGGGCGTTATTAACGCGAAAACAGTGGAAGAGACGCGATGCTCCCGAACAGGAAGGCCCCGGGCCCAGACGACCTCGACAACCAGCTAATTAAGGCGGTATCGATGCAAATAGCCCTGTACTTGACAGAAATATATGCCCGGAGGAAGGCAGGTTGCCCCAGAGGTGGAAGAGGGCCAAGCTTGTCCTAATTCCCAAGAGGGGGAACCCACATACAGACGTGGAGGCATACAAGCCCGTTGGTCTCCTCGATGACCGCCAAAACACTGTATAAACTCATCGCCAATAAGCTGTACGAGATGGCGGAGGAGTTAGGAGCACTCTCGCCGTCCCAATATAGATTCCGAAAGGGGCGGCCCACAACTGAAGCGATACTGGCTGTTGGAATCATAGAGGACTGCAATAGCCAAATCTATAGGGGCATACCTGAGTGACCAACAAATAACCTACGAGTGAACCACCGGCGGCCAGGAATTCTGGATGACCGGGGACGTGCCACAGGGATCAATGACAGCGGGGGTGTCAACCATAGCATATGCCTATTATACGGCCATCTTGGGTTAGAGAAAGATATGACGGAGCTGAAAACAGGGTAGAGGAAGCGGGGCGAAGATAGGACGTTTGGATGGCAGAGGACCACCTCAAACTAGCAGCCGGTAAAATTGAGGTAGCCCTTCTGACAACCAAGAGGGAGGGATCGAGGCAGCGACCCACGTCGAGATGTTGGGTGTGACATTGTCATGAACCGCCTGCGCTACCACGGTATAACACTCGAGGCGAAGATCAATCATTCAGCATAGGTGCTGGAGGCGGGAGGGGAGCAGGCAAAACAGAGACGGCCATGGTCCGACTGTTATCCAACACCGGAGGGCCGAGCTAATTCAGGAGGAAGCTGCTCGCCAGAGTCTCAAGAAACAAGCCCCTGTTTGCAACACAGGCATAGGCATGGGCATGGGCAGGGGCAGCGGAAACGGGAACGGCTGCGCACGGTACCCACTGACTCGACGGAGCTGCTACAGAGGTGATACCAGCGGATCTGCTGCTCGCAGAAAAGGCCACCACATACCCGGCCATTAAGCGACGTGGGGAAGAGGAAGGCGCAAGTGCAAGCGAGAGCTGTATTAATGGACAGGTGGCAAGCGCACTGGGCCAGCAGGCACCAGTCAGATAATCTCAGACGCCAGGTCATGGGACGAAAGGAAGCACAGCTACCTAGACTACTGGACGATCCAATTCCTTAATGTACATTTACATATTTTGTTTTTATATTATATACTGTCACAAACATGTTGGTATATTTCAATAATTACTCACCTATTATTTTCTGCCGTTTACTTGGGCCCTCGTCAGGTCCCTCGACACGGCCACGCTTCTGCGAGCGAGTAAGCATCATGATACCAATGATACTTGATGAATGGGCTGAATACTGAAAACCCACAGAGAAAATAAATAAATGCAAATTGTACAACATTAGGAAGGGGGATGTAAAACAATGGCTAGAGAAACGAACACAATAAATACATTCTAATCGGCATTAGTACAAAACATTTCGTAATGATTTATTAAGAAATTGATAATTTAAATAAAATAAAATTTAAATTAGCTAATACATACAATGGGAATACTCTCCAGGAGCTGCTAACAGCTATTAAAAAAATGACAAGAGCGTACAGAAATGCAAAATATAGAGGTGCAAATTCTAGATGAGCTAAAATGATCAGAAACTCCGAGGAAGAGGAGGAAGCAGAGAAGATATCAGGAAGCATATCCAGAAATTAGAGAGGGAATGGCAAGATGAAAGGAAGGAAATAGAATATAGGGAATTCCACCCGAAATTGTAAACTAAAATTTTAAAAAACCTCATTAGTTATATAAATGTGGGCTTTATCTCGCGATAGTGGAGTTTTTGTTAAATTTAGTATTATTTTACTCTTTTATTTTATCACTAATTAGGTTATTTTCAGATCGTCGTGTGCAAGTTACTACTCTTTTAATTAGAAAGTGTAACTGTAGCGATGTAGTTAACAGTTTCATCGTAACGATCTAATAAGCAAATATTTGACACTGCAATCCGTAAAAACCTTTTTAGCCCGTTATGGTGATATTTTTGCCTGAACGTGGCGTTGCATACCATCGGCCTCCATGTAGTTCCGTACACCATTGCTGCAATTTCGAAAATTTTGAATTATTATTATAAAATAGTTCAATCGTTATGAAAATTCATCAATGTGATTCCCAATGCAATTGCAATGTATCGTTTGCCTAATTATAACCTACATCCGAAAGATTAACTGTTTTAATAAACGTTTAGATATTATACTATGATTGGCAAAAAAATAAAAGAAATTATTTACAAATACTCCATGCAAGAAGTATTAGATCAATGAATCTGAAATTTTGCAAATATATTTGGCATTGCGTTGCATTCCGTTCCTATGTATTTTCATTACGATTGCACTGTTCTATCAATAATAATTCAAAAATTTTGAAAATGTACTTTTTCGTGATTAACATTTATTTATCATTAGCAAGGGATCGAAAGGACTACATTTTAAGTATTTAGCTGAAAAGGCAAAGAAGTATAATAATATGCATAACCGTATGCACCCAAAAGGCATATAATTAATTATGGACTGTATAAAGTTATCAATTCTTATTAATAAATGCCAGAGCCAAGAATAAAGTATTTTTATTAATTTGTTAAAATTGGATATGATTCCGCTTTATAGGCTTTGTTAAAAGCTATATAGTAGTAGTAATGTGCAATAAAATATCAAGTAGGAATGTTAAGTTTTCAAGCTAATTCGACATGGCTAATATACAATATCATAATTCGAACCATAAGAAATGTATAGACGTGATCCCAACCTTAAATTGAATGTGTTGGACCGAATTGAACAATGAAAAATAATAACTAATCAAGTTACATGCAAAAGTATAAAAATGCGCATTTCCTTTTCAGTACGTCAAGAGGAACGATTATAGAGTCTGGGAAAAATAGTAAAAGAATTCCAGCCTTCAACTTTACTTAAGGCGGCGGTGCCCGAGCGTAATATCTCACACTTGCGATACTAGAGAACCAGTCCTGAAACGGTCAAATAATGTTCTGCCAAGTGCTGGCCCCTATGGTCGACTAGGGGATACATTATCATATTTTTGAGGCAAAAATACAGTTTGAGTTGCCAGCACGATTAAAATTTATTAATTGAATAGTTTGTACAGTCCAAGGACGTGGTCAACTTGTTGCTTGTGCCCAAACATTGTTTTGTTATGATAATTATCGCGGAGTATCTACCATACTCCGCGAACGT
Source organism: Lordithon lunulatus (assembly GCA_963942505.1). Classification (NCBI taxonomy): domain Eukaryota; kingdom Metazoa; phylum Arthropoda; class Insecta; order Coleoptera; family Staphylinidae; genus Lordithon; species Lordithon lunulatus. The sequence goes on along the minus strand of OZ012674.1, from coordinate 42,151,299 downwards.
ATTTTTATAATTATCAGGGATAAGTTTACAGAATTGAAATAAATTTATTATAATACTCCCGACTTTCTAGTGAATGGTTTATTACCTTTGATGTTTTTTTTTTCGAGAATACCCGAATACCGTCTTGTTTTATAGACGTCTAATGATAAATAATCCATATTGGGCTATTTATGGCCTAACTGGATTATATCCAGTACATCTTCTCCAAAAGAATGCCTATTTTATATCAGCTAATTCACAAATGTAAAATTTGTATGGTTTAGACGAAAGGCTCATTTACAATATAAAAATTAACACCACAGGCTCCAAGACAACTAATGAGTTAAGCCCATTTTTAATTAAAAAAACACGAATACATAAACTTAACAAATCAAGCATTTAAATTAAATAAATCAGCATATGAAGGAAGACAACAGTCAGTAAGATGCAATTTTAATATCATATTAAAAGAACATCTGTGAGCAGTTCGCCTAAACCATACGAATTCCACAATTGTGAAATATCTGATAAAAATAGGCATTCTTTTGGAGAAGATGTACTAGAGATAATCCAATTAGGCCATAAAACGCCCGAACAATAAAAAAACGGATTACAACTTTTAGCCATAAAACGTCCAACTATAGATTTCGGGAATTTGGTGAATCTAGAATTTACCAACTCGTGATTGGTCCGCGCTTGTAGAATTCGGAACTCCCGGGGTCTTCCTCGTCCCACAAAACGAAAACCATGTCTTAGTTTTTCACGCGCCGTTACATCGAATTGTTGCTCTGTTTTCGATTAATTTTACAATATTAGTCATGGGACGAGTTAAATTAACGAATGTGCCTAAAAACAATAAGGCCGCAAAAGCGCAAAAAAGTACACGCGACTAGAATCGTAACATCCATTTTAGAAGAATTTTTTAGTGTTCTTGACATTCCCGCAATGCCAAGAAAAATGTTTTTCAAAATTCAACGACATTTGGGAACGGTCAGTTAGATGGTTTTATTTATTTGATATGATAGAAAGTAATAATGATGTATGCAGGTATGGAAGAACTCGTTGTGGGAAACAATGGAGTCTGCAGGAAAGGAAGAAGCAAATTTAGCCCTCACAAGAGGAGATATTGATGCTGATGGCATTCCATTTATCACTGTATATATAGATGGCTGCTGGTCGAAGCGTAGTTACGGGCATAACTACAATGCATCATCTGGCTTGGTAAGTAAACTGCCCTTTGGCTGTACAACATTATAATTTTTCACAATATTTGTTATTATATTTATAGGCTGTAATTATTGGCAAGGTTACCCGCAAACTTTTATTTATTGGGGTTAGGAATAAATACTGTTCTATCTGTGCAAGGGCGGAGAGTACAAATAGTGAAGTCAGTAAGCACGTGTGCTTTAAAAATTGGGACAAAGCATCATCGGCTATGGAAGCGGATATTGTTGTGGAAGGGTTCTGTAGAAGCATAGAAATGCATAATCTTCGTTATAAAAAAATCATTGCTGACGGAGATTCTACAGTATTTTCCAAAATTAGAGAAGTTGTACCCTACGGTATGGAGGTAACATATATTGCCAATGCTTTAATGAACATATATTATAATCGTATCATATTTTTAAGGTTGAGAAAGTTGAGTGCACTAACCATCTCATGAAAAATTATAGTAAGCAATTGTATAAACTATAGTAATACCAAAGGTGTGTCTTTGGAAATCAGGAAATTATTATCAAAGGCAAGAATAGATCACCTGATACGGGCCGCAAAAAAAGCTATATCTATTAATGCACATGGTGATGTAGTGACATTAAAGTCAGATGTCCGAAATTCAATCAATCACGTCTTTGGAAATCATTTGCAATGCAGGCCTTCTTTATGCAAGAGTGTAGGAACATCAGACAATACACTTTTTCCATTATTGCAAAGTACAGGCGCGCACCACTATCTGTATTCAGCAGTAAATCAAATTATTACAAAAGCTGCACTTGTAATTGATAACGAAACCAACAACATAGCCGAACTTTTTATGAGCCTAGTTGCACGTTTTAATATGGGAAAACGATTAAACCTGATTCAACGTGATAGTTTTCAAACAAGAGCGTATTTATCTGGATTGAGTTTCAATGAAGGAATTAACTGGCACCAAGTTGCTTGGAAACGGAAATTTCGTAGTACCGTTGGTAAATACATGTCCTCCTTTATAAATAGAAGAACAAAATTAGCAAATGATAGGCGGAATATATTACGCACTAGGAAGCGTTCTAAACAGATTATAGATGGTACTCAAAATACTCTAGGTTATGCTTCAAATATCTCCGAAATTATTTTGGATGAAACATCTTTAAAGGAGGAAGTGGACACTCTTATCGCTAGATTACAGGTTCGTAATTTAATTTAAAATAAAGGTGCGTGGTTTCATAACCATTGTTTATAGGTAACCAAGGAACAACAGAAAGAAATTCAAACACAAACAGTTGGGCAGTTTAATAACCTCAATTATTTAAGAGAACGCCAATGTAGGCTGACTGCTTCCAATTTTGGAAACGTTGTTAAGCGAAGACAAGCACTGCCATGTGACTCACTAGTTAAAAAAGTTTTGAATCATAAGGTATTCGAAACAGCTGCCACTAGATACGGGAAACTGTATGAGAACGTGGCTATTGAAAAATTTGTTTCAATATATGGTAAACCCGTTCATCAAAGTGGTTTGTTTGTTGATGTACACAATGGATTTTTGGGTGCTTCTCCAGATGGTAAAAGTGAATAAAGTGCTTATTTTTCCATCATTACATCTTATCTTTATTCCAGGAATAATAAGTGAAGAGGAGATAATTGAAGTGAAATGTCTTCATAAAGTGGCTACCCTGGGATTAAACCTAAGAACAGCAGTTGATAGGAAACTAGTCCCTTGTTTAGAATTGAAAAGGGACGGGACTATAGCATTAAAACAAAATCATAATTACTACTATCAAGTGAGTAGCATCTGAACATTACTGAACAATTGATATACAGGAAGATTGTGAAATTATGTCCCTCCCGTTAACCGACTTTTTCTTTTGTTTATTTTTTCTCGTTTTTATGTTATGTCATTGATTAGTTCAGAATCACCCTGTATTACTTATAACAGCATAATAAGGAATTGATATTTATTTTAGATACAAGGCCAATTAGCCATATCGGGAAGAAATATATGTTATTTCATTGTATACAGTGGGGATAAAAATGATTTATTTGTGGAGACGATTTTAAAAAATTTACAATTTTATGATGAAATGAAACCAAAATTAATTCAATTTTATAAGGATTGTGTTGGGCCGGAAGTCATATTGCAGAGAAGATCCAAAGGTCTAAAATGCAAAGACCCAAAGTAACGAATCATGGCTAAAAGTTTATGATTATTAATTATTTTATTTATTTATTTATTATTGTTTATTTTATTTATTTATTAATTATTATTTATTTTATTTATTTATTAATTATTATTTATCACTTAATACATACGATGTTGGTCGACCGCCGACTATAATTTAAAAGCCAGGTCGCCCGATGTGATCAAAAGTATAGCCAACTCTGTTCTAGGATATGCACACATGTTTTAAGCAATTTAATTACATAATTAGTAGAAATAAAATCCACAATGTACGACTCTATAGGAAGATAACAATAAAGTATGTTCATGATAGGATTGTTATCATGGAATGTACTTATTTTTAAAAATACATAAAATATAACGGAAACAAATGTCAATAAGGTTCATGTTCACAAATAGTCGCAAAGAACATGTTCACATATCTATACAGGTTCAGCGGAAATCCTCTTAGTAGGTCACCTGATAATTTAAAGACTGGAAAAGTATCTGGAAAAATATTTGCTCGACCGTTGTCCGTCGCTATGGGATCAATATTCTCTATGTTTTTGAAAAACAACTTTATTTACCTCACATAACTTAGTATTGATTGAATTTTGGCAAAATATAGTAGCAGGAAAGCAAATGCGATTTTGAAGGGGGGAAATCACGATGGAGTATTCTATTAAGAATAGGAAAATGTATCTTTGCCTGAAATGACACATGCACATTCGATTGAGGTAAAGTATATAAGACGTAAAAAATAATAATTCAGTTATAAATTCGAACTATTATGATACGTATATATCTACGTCAGATTTTTAAATTTTTCATCATTATAATACTTCGTATGGTACAGAAAAATATTTATACTGCACATTTAGTACCAGAGTAAATAATTTATAAACATTAATTTACTTATTACAAGTATGGGAAGATTACAATTAATATAATCTTAAAACTGAATGCAATAAGGATGAAACTAAACTAATCCATGTCGGACATACAAATATTGATATTTTATAGTTCTATAAATGTACTTTGGTAATTAGAAAATATTTTGAAAATGTGGTCTACCTTACATGTAACATGGCGGAACCAATTGGTTATTAAACGGCCGTGTTTGTATATTATTGTATTTTCTAGATTAACCGAAATGACGTTTTGAAAAACCAAACCTATAGAAAATGTATGTATTGCTCGAAATCATCGATGCAAGATTATGCAGAAACATGCCAATCAGTGGCGTGCGGTCCATATGTGCACTGCACCCTCTGATTAAATTGAAATGCGTCTGTATACAACTGGGCCCAGAATATTGGTATTTTATTTGCAAGAAAATTAAGCTGTAGTTGTCATTAGCATAGACCACATCAAGCACTAGGGGTGCAGGAAAAAACCTGCACGCACGGCTCCGCATTCCATTGATAGTCGTACATTGCCACTAGTCTACGAAATAGTATGAGCGAGATAGATGTTTCAAGAAACCGTATCGCCCATCTCTGTCGCTGCGTGCATCTCTGGCGCTGCACGTGCAGCGGTGCAGCGCCAGAGGTGCACATTTTAATGCGACACATCCCGAATACACCCAACGTTTACTTTTAGTTCGCCAGTGCTAACAATATTTCACATTTATTAATTGGTTGAGTTTGTCGTTAGTTTTATATATTCTGTGTGTGTGTGTGTGCTATAGAAAGTAACATTTACATAATTTGTAAATTCTAATTCATTTATAAAATTATGTCCTTGTATTGATTTATAGCGCAGTCCGTTTTCAAGAGGGATGTAAGAGCAAAAAACGTGTTATTAAAACAACATGGACCAACACCAATTTGTGCCAAAACATAAAAATTAAAGGTTTTTAGTTGTAAATCACAAATAAATGAATGTATGGGTGACGCAAAAACTTGTAATCTTTCAAAAAACTATTAAATTTTAGTTTTTCATGATATTCATGTTTTCATCATCACCATTCATTCATTTAATTTGATTATATAAATCATATGGCAAATATTTTGATATTGTGAAACTAAGAAATTAATTGCATGTATAATAATATATCAATAAAAGAGATTTCATCTAGTAAAGTAAATCGCCTATGTTAAATGTACATTGCTGCAGTAGAGATAATTTTTTACATACAAAATAATGAAAAGGGTTTAAGTACTTTAGTACTTATTACAATTGCAAAGGAATTATTTACATTACCAACTAGAAAATAATAGAAACTAATTTACCACATTCAGAGATTACTAATTTTAATGTAAGTTTCATGTTATATTTTTCTGTACACACTACATGCCAACCCACCGGACGCCACTGATGCCAATAGGAAATACACAATGGCTAATTTAATTTAAATTATGATTTGTTAAAGAGTTGTTTTAAATATTTTTCTAATTAATGTTTTTCAGCCTGTTTAATTGTGAGAAAATCATACAATATATTTGAATCTATGCTGTGCCTTTTATACTGATTATTAATTTATACAATATACAAGTGGTGTTTTTCATAGTTATATGAATTGCTTCTGGTGCAGTGCTTAGGAAAGTAAACGAATAAATAAATAAAAAACATGTGGCCACTATAAATTACTTTATCATAAGTATCTTAGACTAATAAATAAACTAGACAGAGCTTAGCGGAATTTGTTATGTAGCCAATTTAGAACTGTTTGACAAGGGAGTGTTTGTTTACAAGTAACTAACTTGTCATTAATTGGAACATAAAGAACGTGTAAATGAGTGGTTCGAATTTAAATTTCGCGGTAATTTATGTTTATGTTCTGGCTGTTGTTTATGTTTTGAAACTTGTAACATTCTATTATATTATTTATTGTAATAATTGTGACAAAATAACTAAACAATGCATATGTTGCCCATACACCTATTTTGTGACTGACCCAATTATCCTTATTTTTTCTAATTTCTCTTGTCTTATTTCTTATTTTATTTATTATTAGTATTTCATCGTACTATAAATTCACCTTTTTATGCTAACATTAATTAGTATTTTGTTCTTTGTTTGTTTATAGGCTTCCGAAATATGAAAATAGATAACAAGGGAACTGCATTGAGGTTGGATATTTCTAATGTCAACACATATATGTCTACAGCCATTCCGTCCCTACCAAAACAGAAATAGTAATTATAGACAATTTTTGTTATATTAATAATACAAAGCAACATTTAAAAATTTCATACTTTGTAATGTTTTTCTTTCTAGGAAATGTATTTGCTAATGATTAACCAAATAGAATACAATTTAAAAACATGTTACTGAGAGCTGGTGCAAAAGCATAAAGGAATTAGGACACTGCAACAGCTAACCCGAATTAAATATAATTTAATTTCTTAATCAGCTGAACCAGTTTTTGAAGTCACATTATGTTTTATTTTGACAGTATTATAATTATAAATAAAACCAATTTTTCATTGTTTTTTATCACTTGTTGATAAGTGATAGAAAAAAACAAAGCAACATTTGTTTTATTTATTATTGTAATGAATTATCACAAAGTAGACGCCGATTCAATCCAATAGTATTATAATTACTATATTATACTCATTATTGCAGAATTTATTACAAAGAGCTCCAACAAACATAATGAAAAGTGTTTTGAAAGATGCATCTCAACAAAAATATTGTTCTGAGCTGATACTATTTCTGTTAACATTATTAATTTAATTGCATTATTTGTATAAATTGTTTATATTATTAAAGTACCTAATCTTTTACACTCTTACATTAGTAACTATTGTAGTACAGCCAAAATAGGTATTTTGAATATGAACCACTAAGGGAAAAAGTTAATAATTTTAAAATATTGAATATTATAATTTTAATTCTATATTTTCCATTTTCAGGTAGAGCTTATTATTTTTTTTAAGAATTATCATAAATCATAATCACAGTAGAGCGCTCCAACTTAAATATCCGGGATATCTCTAATATTTGATATTATTTTAATACTCTCTAGAATAGTACGCCACTGCCTTTTGTTTACTAACATATGTGTGTTTACTAACAGCAGCGTTAAATGTGGCTTCATAACAATACTGTATGCTGATATGGACATGCTCTGTCTATATTTATTTATTAGTCTGAGATAACTATCATAGTAATCATGGTTTTTTTTTTCTAAAGAAATAATATTTTATTTGTACACTTTTCGTTTATTTTTCAGGTAACAATCGTGTGAAAAGCTGTATGTGCCTAATTTTTAATTTCCAATCATTAGTTTTTATAACTTCTCGATATTTAAAACAAAAACACACATTACCTAAATCAATTGTACATTTTTGAAAAAAATGACATGTAATTTCGGTCCAAAATATATATTTTTTTTGTCAATTCTAATAAACGATTACAAATGATCAATAAAAATTTTGTACACGATTTCGTAAACGCTGTAATAATTTTATTTATTTATTTTACTTTCCCCGACGGATTTCCAGCAAAAACTAATCAAGACAGAATTACTTGAGATAATAGCCAAATGCAATTTGAAAATATTCAGAAGTTTTCTTTTTCAAAAACATATCAGACGGGCGACCGACAGACATACATTTTTCAGAAATGATTTTAAAGGATCAGGGGAACGAATAAATATGATTTGTCCACATTTTTCCCGCACGATTACAATACTTTATTCATACCACGTATATATAAAGTAATAATTATTAAGCTAAAAAATTGATATGATGGATCCATGAGTATATCAAGAAATCGGAGCCGCAATGAGCCGACGATTTTATATTGCAGGCCTTGCAACTCACTTAAAATATGGACCCAACTATCATTTCACCGCCGAGTTTTTATTTTCCTACACACAAATTGCCGCACCTCCAACCCTGCGAATTCGCTCTAAATTATCGTTGGCCGCACAGCGTATAGTTGGCCTTTTACGATGATTTAATTTGTAAAGTGTAACCTTAATTATTTTCATCAATTGCTTAAAAACATACACATTATCCTGTTCTGTTTTCTTGTATATTATGATAATAATAAGACCGGTTCAAGAAATCACATATCCGCCCGGTCAAGTACACGTATTCTATTTCAAATAATTTCGCTCTCACGTAAGACTCGAAGAAGTAATAAATGGATATAAATAGAGTTTGCCCAACATCCTCACGAATACGTGACTATTCATTTGCTGGCAAAAATGAATATGCATGACAGAGAAAAATCATAGGGCTGTTAATTTGAGCGAATATTAATTCTTATCGCTCTTTTCGCGTATGTATTGGAAAGATTTTTATTGATTTTCGGCGACATAATTAAAAATTCGCGACTATTATTATTCTCTCTAAAGTTACTTCACTATTAATTTAAATATCAAATTGTACTAAACCACATAAAGTATGAATTTAAAATTAAGTGTGTGAAATACATTTTAGAAGTAATTGTAATGGAATAAATATTAAAAAATACAATAGTGAAACATAATATATAGATTGGCTTTTTATACACTGATTTATATGAGCATAATTAAATAATATACGTTGTAAGAAGACTAATTAATTATTTCAACTTGATGATCTTTTTAAAAATAACACTGTTATGCTACAAAATTAATAATAATGCTTTGATAGAAAAGTAGGACCCTTCCAAGTTAATTTTCATCTGTTTTTAAGTTTTTTCCTAGTACATTTAGAAATTACTCAACTGCTACTAAAACACGAAAAACGCTTAGGAATATCGGTGTTTCAAAATGATGCTGGTTTATTGTTGATAAATAATAACATTATAACCTATACTTTTTTATCTTGATTAGTTTGTGCACTATTACATGTAATGGTATTTATTTTTTCAACATGTTTGAACAGAGGAAACAATAGCAACTGTTTCGAAACACCATGCCATTTCATACATAATTGTGGCATTCTTAGCAAGCGTATTATTTTGTCGATTTGGTGGTTTTCATAATTAAATAAGACAATCGCCGTTCAAGCGGAGATTAACAATTAATGCGATGTAGATGCTTTGTGTTTTCTGCTTATCTGCAAGTTACTCTAGATATTAGTAAGTTTGAAAAATTATGTATATAAAAAATATGTATGTTTGTCAATTTGTTGTTTAAAAAAAAAGAGGGAATAAATAGCGATTATATATAACACTAAGCATATATATTTATTTCAAAAAGTGGAAACTATTTTTTTAACCTGTTTGAGATAGAGGAAATTTGAATAAAAAGATACTTAAGTACTGTATCTTTAATACTCAAATATTGTGCCAATTAAAAAAAATAGTGGCTTTATGATCGATTTAGATCATTTTCATTATTTAGTTTTTTGCTTGCTGACAACAAGCAAATTTTTTTGAACCTGTTACAAAACTAGTAATTACAATAACAAATTGTTATTATTACAGTTCATGAGAAAATAGTGGATAAATATTATTTGTCAATTGAGAAGGATGCCAGCGTTTAATTATAAATTGGCATAATGATATTAATAATTGTTATTTTATTTTTACGTATGCGCACCTGTTATGCAATTAATTTTTAATTCTGAATTATATATATATATATATATATATATATATATATATATATATATATATATATATATATATATATATATATATATATATATATATATATAGCACTTGTAGATATTTGTAACACAAAATTATAAAATTGACACATGTAATCTAAATAATTAATAAGACATTTATACAACATTTCATAAACATCGGGTTAACCTTTTATCAACATCGAAAAACCACAGATGGCGATATGGACTTTCCCTCGACCGATTTACACCAAAATTACTCAAGACTTGGCATAGTGTTATAAACAATTGCTATTTTGGTGGATCCTTTTTAAAATAGGTGGAAACAAAGTATTACAATTTGTCATCATAAAATCGATAACATTATTTGTTGTCTCTTCCTGGGAATGCCACTATTTTTATGAATTGGCATAATATACAACATAATAAAATATATAAGAAAAAAATAGAACTTGCACGGATTCTACATTTCTTTTATTTTTAAACAGACTGTGCTAGTTTCAAAATGTTTAAAAAAGAAAACTTAAATAAATAATTAGTCTTTCAACGTATATTATTTAACACCCATATAAATTAAGGTCTAAAAACATTTTATATAATATGGTTGGCAATACTTTAACACATCTGCAAAGTTTGGATTTAATAGAACTGTCTAAATGGTCCCTACACAGCAGAATAATTTGCTAGTGAACACTTTCGTGCGATTTTTATGCGGCGTATCAAGCATTTCGTTTAATTTGTTGGTTTATGCGTTCCAAATGATCGACCTCGCCCAAATTTAGCCCATAAACGCAAGCAATTATCTCGGTATCGCGGTACACCGGTAAGAAGGGAGGTAATCTGTGGGCTGAACTTTTATATCGTCGACCCGCTCTAGTCTCTATAGCGGCTCTTTTTCAACGGCACGTGTGAAGGGTATCAGGAGCACACTGAGCGCGCGCTTATTTCTAAGCGAGCGCATGGTTTCATTCGGAGCGCGACAATAGATATTACGCTTATAAAATCCATACTTCTGCCCTTCTACCTTCACTTGCTTAACGAGCAGGTATTTTTTGTTATTAAGTGCGTGCGTAAAGAACGTCCGCGCAACAAAATTTATTATTTGTGTTATTATAAATATTGCAGAATTAAAAACGATTTTTTTTTATAACAAAAACCGTATAAAAATAATAAATATATCAATATTATCAATATCGATATTGAAGAGTTAAAATACTGTATAATCAATTACTTTTAAGTTGTGATAAGAACGATTACTGTACTTTATATCCACTATATATTGGGGGTTTATACATAAAATAATAATTAATAAATTAAATAGAACAAATCAGTTCAAATAAGGAATATTTTTTATTATTTTACTCACAAAATAAGAATGTCTTTAGTACTTATTTTGTCACAATATATAATATTATGGGAAATAATTCTCCGAGGTTGAGTTCTTATTTATTATATTATGTTAGCATAAACCCACGTTACATCTTACAAGTAAAATTTCTACCTATGCGTCGTGAGGCTTTTCCGGCAGCAAAGGGAGCTCAGACAAGTTTACTCACCCGGTATTTACCTTAACATCACAGAAAACCTCTGAAAAACTGTGAAGGTGATTAAATCTTTATATTATTTATACAAATTTAAATAAATGATTATGGATAAGAGATATTTCCACAGTCCAACATCGTTTTAATCTTAAAGGAAGAGCTGTACAATAAATCTAGACATACATTACTGAAATAAGATTTTCTTATAAATTGTACTATACCCGTCGAGAAAATTGAACACGTTCTCAATTTCAATTATCATAGTAGTTTCAAGTAAATCAATAAAACTTCAGCCATGTCTGCATAACCTCAATCAATATTATGAAAATGTTTACTTTCTATCTACCAAAAATGTATGTCGTGTGATTTCTTTATGGACTTTTCAACTAGAACTAATTTTGTCGACGAATGGAGCAAAACCATCGTTTTATTTTACAGCTTTTTGTAAAAATAGTTAAAATTACTAAAACCAAACAAAAAGTTTACTTTATGTAACAAATGGGTTATATGTGATTTTGTTATGGACTCTATCACTACCACTAACTTTGTCGACAAATAGAGAAAAAACTGTTACAGTCTCAATTTTTTCTTATAGCATTTTTTTAAAGCGATACATTTGTTTCATACATACAATTAGTAATAAGAAAATCAAACAAAAGGTATGCTTTCTATAATCAAACATGTGAGACATGTGATTTCTTTATGGGCTGTTGTAACTAGTTGTAGTTAAAAAAGCAACCACCACGTCTCATATTGTTGGTTATATAAAGTATACATTTTGTTGGATTTTCCTAATATTAATTGTTTCATGAAAAACTATGTCGCTTTTAAAAATGCTATAAGAAAAAATATTTCGACGAAGATAGGAACATTTTATAGTCAAAATTTTCTTTTTTAGCATTATTTCTTCAGAAAAAGCGCAGTACAGATCATATTACGAGGATTCTACGAAAAGTTTTCATTATATGACAAAAAATATGTGACGTGTTTTATGGATTTTTTGTATAAATACAGTTCATATGATGGAAATGAAACATACGGTTTTATTTTATATAACATAAAATGTGTGATATGTGATATGTTTATGGACTTTTTCAGCTACAGCTAACATTGTCGGTGAATAGAGAGAGAAAAAAGGTATAACATTGTTCATATTAGTATTTCTAATAGAGCAGCTATTTGTAAGTACTGTTAATATCCAACGAAATATACACCAAACACAGCTAACTGAAATGATGTTCGCAGACGATATGGCTCTATTTGCGGAGTCAGAAGAAGGCCTACTACCCAACATAAAAACCACAAATAATGAACTAATACAAATTGACATGAACATAAATATAGAAAAAACAAAGAGCATCGTAATATCTAAGGAAAATAAAAGCAACAAAAGAAAGCTTAACGAAAGACAAATTGAACAAGTAGGATACTTCCTAATACCGTTGATTGAAGTATACTATAATACATAGGAACTATAATAGAAAGCAATGACAAATGGCCAAAGAGATAAACGAGATATTAGAGAAAACGGTTAAAATCTACAATATGTTGAAAGACATTCTTTAGTAGAAAAGAGATAACGAAAAACATCAAAACAGACATAGTTACAAAAGTAATAAGACCAACGATAATACATAGCAGTGAATCACAAAACAAAACAGAAAGAAAAAACATAAAATGGATAGATATTAAACAATTAATACTAGACAGAAAGAAATGAATGGAAATATACAGACAAGATATATAGACACCCGTGCCCCGGACGAGAAATAGAAAAAACGAAAGGAGACAGAAATTACCACAGAAGATACAAAAAGGATAGTAACAACAAATATGTTTCACAGACAACGGACGATGGATCTTAAAATGATCATAGTCCAGTAGAATTAGTTAGGAGATACAAATGTTTTTACTTGATACCTTATTACACTATACTCTTGGGAAGGATCACTAGAATGATAATATCGAAAATCTAACTCGAAGAAGTTGTGCTAAAGAGGCAAATTGTAATAAGTGCTAAAATTACGTGTCTTTTTTTTCGTTTTTCAACTAAATATTAAAATCTACAGCTCTGGTAAGAGCAACAGTTAATGTAATTACCTACAATTTAAGCAGTAACATTAAATTTCGATCAATTGTCAATGAGAAAATAAATGAGGAAAACAAAAAAGTACATTTTAAAAAAATGTGCATTATTATTATTGATAGAATAATTCAATCGTAATAAAAATACATGGAAAAGGAGAATAATCCAATGGCAAATGTGTGCAATGAACTCTTGAAATTCGTGCCGGACTCTGTTTCTTGGCAACTACTACATCAATTTTAATTCTTTCATTTAGTAATTTACGGTATCTCTAAGAGACGAAACTAATGCGCCATGAATTATTTACAATTCATTTTATTTAACCTCTGTAAATGTAGTATTAAACCATTAAGTAAAGATTGTTTTTATGTACTAATGCCATTACAGTTCAAATTACATTACACTTTACTACCTCTAGCTTATTAACTGCTAATACACAATCACCTGCAGATAAAAGTTGAACTCTTCCTGAAGCTATACTCAATAGTTCAGCTCCATGTGTCGCATAGGTAATTAACAATAAATATTCAAAAAAAACATTCAATATTGGAACTGGACGGTCGTATAAAACGTTTTTTAAGTTTACCAGAAAATAGGGGTCTATCATATGAAGAAGAATATTTCCAAATGGCAAGCGGAGTATAAACAAAAGGATAATCCTTGTTATAGATTATTCTTTTGTTTATACTCCGCTCATGTGATTCCCAGTGTAATTGCAATAATAACCGACCTCATTTTAACAGCTCCATTTTTTTACTGTTTCGTTAGGCTAATTAGAACGTACATTAGCAAGAAGATTACCTTTTACTAAACTTTTAGATATTAAACAAAAATGTATATATATATATATATATATATATATATATATATATATATATATATAAATCATTGCGTATAACTTTGTACGTTTCCAATTATATATATATATATAGAAACGGGAAAAGTCCCTGGACTAATGCCTAATAAAGATCTTTTTAGAGATGTGATGTTATTAAATAATATACATTGTAAAAATACTTGTTAACTATTTGAACTTTTAAAAAGTATAACATTAGTTTCAAAATGTTATACTTTTTTAAAACTTCAATTAATTAACAAGTATTTTTACAATTTATTTTATTTAATAACATCTATAAAAAATCTTTATTAGGCATAGCAATCCTCAGAAAACCAATACATAATAATATCCTACTAATCCATACATATAAAAAACAGTTAGTTTCAAAATTAATAAAATAAAATAAAATTTATGTTTTTGCTGTTTTTTAAGTTTACCTCGTACATTTTGAAATTATTTAATTTTCTAAAACACACTGAACACACTTACGAATTGCATTATGCAAAATGTTTAAGGTTTACTGTTAGGAATAATCTGTTCTTACCGGATACTTTTTATCTTTATTATTAATTTGGGCACAATTACATGTACTGCTGTGTATTTTTCCAGTTTGTTTAAGAAATATGAACATTTTTAAATATAGCAATTTTGCACACTCACTGCCAATTCATAAAAAATAGTGGTATTGTTAACAGTGCCAAAATATACATTATATACATATTATATATTGTTTAGCTTTCATAGTTAAATCTCTACAATGACCATTCGATGGGTGATTAAAAATGAATGCGAAGTAGATTCTTAGTGTTCATCTGTTTATCACTGCACTTTTGTTACAGCAAATTAATCTACAAATATGTCGATATAATTTTGGAACATTAACAAACTGCCAATATTTGTATCGATTTTATAGAGGCAAAATTGTAACATTTTTTTAAGTGTTTAACAAGATTAAAAAAATAGCGATTGTTTATACGCTACGCAAATTCATTAAAAGAAATGACATGGCCACTAGGAATTAATTATTTATTTTTTTCCGTTTTAAAAAAAGGTGATTACAAAATTTCTTATTATTGGTTAGTTTATTGGCTCTTGCTGGGAATAATGCCACTACTGTTTATGCTTTGGCATAGTTTGTAAACAATTGCTATTTTTTTTAACACAGCCAGAAACAAATTATGAGCATTACTTGTAATTGTACCCAAATTAATCTACACAGAAAATATCCATTATGATCCTGTAATCATTTTGAAAAAAATAGTAATTGCGATCTACGTGTTTAGAGAGACGAAGTGATTATTCGTTACTTAATTTTCACCCTGTATATATGTTAAGGTTCGCAATACTGCATATGCAAATTTCAGTTTTAATAATAGTTCATACAATTGTATAGCAGGAACGAATGAATACTTGTGGCGAAAGTCCGCATCGCAGCCATGCACAGCTCAACACAACAGGCGTAGACTTGTGATACTCGCTACACGTGTAGCAAAATCATCAATGATCAAATATTATTTAATTATGACAATAAAATAACGTTAAAATTTACGCCAATGATGAATAAAGTAACATCGTTATTAGCTTAATACAATTAAAACTCACCTTTAAAAAATGCTGTGTTGAACTATACAACATTAACAATAACAATTGTTATTATATAATAACAATAACAAATACACAAACGATAGAATAACAATAACAAACACACTAACAATAACAAAAACACTAACAATATAAAAAACAAATGCACTGAGATAATAAGCTGGATAGGCGAAACTACTACTGCTACTACTATCGCTAGAATGGCCCTTTTAGCCGCGAAAAGTCACCGTTATGTCCCTAGAGTGGGGATATTCCTTGAAGCAGGAGCTCAACACGCTTTGTGTTACTGCGCATCAGTGTTGCCAGATGCGGCGATTTATCGTAAATTGGGCGATTTGTAGGAGTCGATTGGCGCTGCTGATTTTGTTGTTGGAGCCGGGCTCCTTTTTGGGCCCTCTCCGGTTCCTCTTCAGATCCTTTGAGATTCCATTATAGACCATGCAATTGCCATGCTAAGAAACGACTACAATAAATTTCACAAACTTATCAAAACACAAATCACTAAACCGATAGTAAATTTTGAGTACTTAATTCAATAATCCAAAAGAAAAACAACATCTAAAATTGTAATTAGAAATTAAGCACAAACTAAAGGGTTGAAAGGCATATGACAAATATAAGGCCAATCCTTGAAGAAAACCCTATTAAAATATAGAAAATTGTAATTGCATTTTTGATAAATTTCGAACACCAAATATTAGCCATATATGCCAACAATGATGTTGCCAGTACAAATTCAATTCAGATAGTTAATACAATGGATACATATTGTATTAATGTGAGGGAAAATCTTGCAAAGAAAATTGTCAGTATGCGCGACAAGTGGTTCCAAACTGAAGAAAAAAATTACCGTTGGACATTCCTAACCCCAACAACACATACAGAAATTGTAAATATTATCGACGAACGTAAGAAAAACGCTGCACCTGGAGCAGATGATGTAATATGTGTACGAAGGATATTATAGTACCTATCATCTGTGAGCTAATTAATAAGTACATGAAAGATAGAAATTATCCAACATTCCTAAAAACTATAGTCATTTCAATTTATAAATCATGAGTAGGGAAAGATCAAGAATTATAGACCCATCTATTAGTATTCTGCCAACAAAATTCGAAAAAGTTAAAAAAAAACGATTGGATTTAGATATGCATAACATATCCAGTTACACTCAAGTTACGTAATTTATGCGGATTACACAGTGTCATGACAAAGACGTTAGTGGACTAGAGAGGAAATTAAATGCAGATCTGAACCATATACAAGTGGCTAGTAAAAAATAAACTATCAATAAACTTAAATAAAACTGTGCATTTCGAATTCAAGAACCATTTTAATTTAGATTTAAATATAGCGCTGAAGTGTTGAAATAAATAAGGTATCTGAAACAAAAGATTTAGGAGTAATGGTAGATGAGAAATACCCATGTTTTAAATGAAATAAAATAACGTCCATAACTAGGGCAATAGCAGAATGTCTATTTGGTAATTTTAAGAATTTTCCAAGAGAAAATAAAATAAATTATAACAATATAATAAACAGTGTGCATCACGTTTCTTGACGAATGCAATTATCGGAACGGTTTACTTTATTTCACGGGAAGGACACAAACAAAATGTTAAATGTTTAAACAACAATAATCCGCATAAACCTCGAAAAAGCAGCCTAGTGCGGGACGCCCACAATAGGTGAAACAACCATAGCGAACTCTGGGATTTCCATAATAAAAAGAGGAATCTGCAACGAGACAAATACAACAAATGAAATATATACAGATTCCTAACATGAATGACCACACGTACCACAAAAAACTCAAGCAAGGCAAGTACGACCATCACGCACCCACAGCAGTAAACACTACACCAACATCAGACACCATACAAACACCAAAACATGCCAAACACACATAATACATCTCAGCAAACACGATACGGCAGGCAAGGACATTATAATAAAAACTGTACAAGGAATTAATTTGAAAACATATTGACCTACAAAATACACAACAGATATTTTAAATACTTAGATAGAAAATAAAATAATAGTTAATTAACGAGAACAGACAACAAAAAGAAAAAGAAAGAAAGGAATAAAGAAAGAGAATTCTCGTATTCTGCCATAATTAAAGCTGTAGAAAGAGAGATAAGTGATGAAGAAACTTGCAAAAAACTACACTTCCTTATCTACATCCATCCTTTCTCTCTAATAGGACATACCATATTAGTTAAAGCCTCACTATACAAGTACTCTCTCATTATATGAGACTTTAACCTCAACTCATTAAAACAACGACAATTACAGACAATTCTTAGCAACTCCGACCTCATAAAAAGACCAACCTACATTTATTATGACTCACAACAACGACACAACCCCTGATTCTTACAGCACATTCAAAACCTAGAGAACCATATAACCGACATTACATTGTCACCTGACGGATTCAGACCATCCAGACATGATGTTCAACATATAACTAAAGAAAACACTCAAGGACCATTCACAATAAGCGTGGTAGGAGTAACGTAGCGGTAACGAAATTCCACACATGTATAAAAATGCGGGCGTTTACAGCAGAGCAGTAAAACTATTACAGAACATATTACATATTACCTCTGCCATAATAATCGCATAGCATTACTGCCCAATTCTGAACGTCTGAATATGTATAGCCATGGAAACATTGCTTACCGCTACCTTACCACTACTGCGCTTATTGTGAATGGCCCATTATTCTGTATTCCCCTCAAATCAAGCCTCAGACAAACTAATATAAAAGCAATTAAAGGGACATTCTACAAATATAGGTTACCTAAGCACATCCTAAAATTAATACACAGAAAATGACGTATGTATAGAGAATATCAAATGACGAAGATAGACTAATGAAAACAGAAATTAACAAACGTACTAAAACATTCAACCTCTTGTTACAGACTACAAAACTGAAAAATGGCTAGTGCGATGCACATAAATTGAAAATGACAAAGGGAAGACATACTGGACAAAAGAAATAGAAAAAAGTTATTCCTAAAGTATAATGCCGATGCAGATTGACAACAACAAACATTACACGAATGACACCGAAAAAGTTCATCGACTCAATCGACACATACGAATTTTTACACCACGGAAAAAACTCCGCACCAGGGAAAAACATAATCACAAAATACCTCCTGAGACAATTGACAGAAAATATTCACACATATACACTCACAGTACAACCATTGCCTATGTACAGGATTATTCCCTACAAACCTGGAAGCCTGGAACAATTATAGTGATACACAAACAAGGACGAGACCGCAACCACACAAAAAGTTACAGACCAATCACTCTTCTACCAACAATTGGGTAAAAATTTGAAC
Organism: Lordithon lunulatus; assembly: GCA_963942505.1. Classification (NCBI taxonomy): domain Eukaryota; kingdom Metazoa; phylum Arthropoda; class Insecta; order Coleoptera; family Staphylinidae; genus Lordithon; species Lordithon lunulatus. Next base: position 42,132,012 of record OZ012674.1, on the reverse strand, counting down.
AAATCCTAATCTCTCTATTATAGTATAGTATAAGAACAAATCCCCAAATTCCAATTTGGTTTGAACAAAATAACTCCACAACGCATCCTATATATATATATATATATATATATATATATATATATATATATATATAAAACAATATACAGACCAGCTGCCTACAGAATCGAAACAGCAGCCCTATTCCTAGACAGAAATAAAGCTTTCGATGGTGTATGGCATAAAGTACTAATTTACAAAATGCACCCTCCAGGAGTATCGCCAGACCTAGTACTATTCACTGACAATATTCTCAATAACGGACGTCTACCGATACCAATTACCGGACAGTATGTACTCACACCCATTGTCGGCACTACAAGTAGTACCTCAGGGATCACCATTCTCACCAACCCTGTTTAAGGTATAATGTCACGACATTTACGCACAGCACCGTATCACTGACACGAGCAAATACACGGCACTGGTGTCCTACGGGAAAACTCTCAATAGCACAATAGACTACAACTACTGACAAATGACACAATAATCTGGCTCTATAAATGGAGCCTTAAACCAAACCCCAATAAGTGCCTACTACTTATCACAAACCATAGGCTTAGCAATGCTTCCCCTGGAATAAAAATAGACAATACGGATATTACACCTACAGAGTCTACACAAAGCCAGTGGTAGATTTTCTAATAGTGTCAAGAATTCATCATGTGAAAATTCTAGGATCTTTTAGAATTCAGGTGTCCATCATAAAAATAAGGTACTAATAGCTGATCTCCTATTAATCCACACCAGACATTTTAAACGGATTGATGATTTGCATCTCTCGTTTAGTGTGGGTTTTCTTTCATCCGACCAAATGCGATTATTTTGTTTACTCATTCTAATATAACTCCATTATTGGTTAATTTTAATTCGTCCGTCCATAAAATTCATCCTGAAACCATTGGATCTTCCAATTCCACAATTATCCAAGATATAAATGTTAGTTTTCGATCCAAATCCCCTTTAACTTTGTACCACATTGATTTGGTACGCATGCATCTTGTGCCGTTGTTGGTCCTATGAACGAATCAAAACGAAACTCCTATTTCCTGTATCAAATGTGTAATAGACGAATGATGATATGGCAGGCTAAGATTTGCAGTTCCTTCTGTTGTGTCATTTTTTTCTTAATAATTGTTCCATTTCACCGAAGGAGGTATGTCGTGCAGGGCACCTCTGGAATTACGTTTACATTCACCAAAAATTAACAGCATATCAAATTTTTCGCTACTATTCATCTTAAATATTAAGTAGTTACACAATTGTAGTGTTCTGACATGATTTTATCAGCCATTAATATATGTATATTATTTGCGGGAATTTGTGGTAATATTTATGTCGAATCCCAAGCAATAAATATTTATAATACTTAATATCCATAATACATTGTCTTCCCACTTTCTTACATATGTATTTATAATAACGTAAACTTTTATTCCAATACATTACAACAATTAATAAATATTCACAAATCAATACGCAGTGGTTAAATGCAAGGAACAAATGTCAAATTCTACAAAAAATACGTTTTTTTTTTGTTTCCTTGGCGATCTCCACTTTTACTTTAAATGACTGTTTTACATATGATTCTCTCCAAATCTTTGAATGCAATGTCCTTGAAAATTGGTTTATATATCCATATTGTATGCAAATTGTATGCAATCGTAAAGACAATTAATACTATAAAAACTGCAATAAAAGTATATAGTGTCTCTTGAAAAACGAAAATTGTATACACTTCCAGCCAAGCCAGAAATTAATGCTATTGTTTAAATATGCCACAAAAACGTTATATCGCCGTGTTTGTTGGATGAACTTGTTTCTGATATTGGGGCTAATCTGTCATTACAGATAAATACACACACATATCAGTAAATAAATATATGGCTGTTTGTATTCGCTATTACAGTGCTTTTAAAAATAAAACGTGTGCTGAATACTTAGGTATGTTAGAAGTCGTTAGGACTATACTTGAAAGTCTATTTGACTATTTTAAGAATTTTCAAAATGAATATAAATTAAATTATAAAAATATAATAGGAATTAGCGCAGATGGTGCAAATAAGTTGTGTTGCCTACAATATTGCTTATATTCACTTTTCACCCAAGATATCCCCAATATTCAACTTATTAAATGTATCTGTCACTATCTGCATATATTTAGTTTAAAAACTTCAAATGAATGACCAGTCTCACTTAATCCTTGTATAAGAGAAAGCTCGGGCCGTATGAACCAATTATGGGACCCTATACATTTTTCCTGCCAGACCTAAGAAATAGACCACACAAAAATACTATTTCACTTTTTAAATAAATAAAAATTAATAAATGAATACAAAACCTATTGGGGCAGTTACAAAATATAATGCAAATGTTAATTTTTTAGTAAATATAATTTTCAATACAAAACATAACAATAAATTATAGTTTTAATTTATTACATTAAAACTATTTTCAAAAAGCAAGTATGTGTTCGAAGATCCCTTTTCAAGAGCTTTCAATTCCGACAAATTATCAAATATTTCTTCATAATTGGTATTGTCCAAAGTATTTAATTCTATATATAAATCTAAAGAAGTTAATTTTGGACTCAATATGACCTTTCACCAGATGCATTTGATACAGGTAAAGTTAAATATATGCGCAATAATATCTATAGTGGTGGTCTTTATAAATTGTAGCATATCAGATGACAACGTTAAATTTTGGCTTTTACAAATTAACATAAACTGCACTACAGTTCATCGTTCAATCCTTCATTGTACCATTTTTTAGCAGTGCGGTGTAGTTAGATATAATTGATACGTCATCGTCTAAGACTGTATAAAATATTTTTAGCATTTAACACAAAGTGTTGGTTAAAAATCTCGTCAAAAATTCTTTCCTTTTACGAGACCTTTTTTAGAATCGGAATAAAATTACTTCTGACGCGTTCAATGCCGTCCCTTCTTAAAGTAGAGAGAGAGAGAGAATGTATCTTTATTTAGGCTAGTGGCCATAAGCCTTTCGGCCTCAATAAATTTTTATTATTTTATCCTATTGATTATATTATTGACATTAGAAATTTGGTTAATATATTAATTTAAAAATAATTTACAATTCCCACACGTAAATTAAACTAAATATATTTTGATAAATATAAACTAAACTAAAAGTGAAGAACAAGAAAAAGAATAATTTTTATTATTTAAAATAAAAATTCAAAAAATTAATAAAAATTCTAAAAGTTCCATCCCTTCCCTTTCCTACTCATGCTTTTAATGTATGTCGTAAAAATATTCATAGAGTGTTTCAATGGGATGTTTTACCTTTGTCTATTTTGCCGGCCTCGTCAAACAAATTGTACTAAGTATGCCTTTATTACTGTCTTACTTTGTTATGTATAGTTGAAATGGGTAATATTCCATGAACACAGGTCAGCGTTGGATATGTAATGTAGTGGGTGCCTTACGCTCAGTATTGTTTATTCATATCCTAGTTTATTTTCTGGTGTTACAAGTCAGTAGTTGTCCATAATCTGCATAATTGGTCCGCATATAGTTTTGTAGATTTTTGTCGCGGTGTGAGTTGAAATGCCCTTGGTGCTGTTTATTAGACTTCAAAAATGTTTAGCCCTTTTAACTATATTTATAGTAATTCCTTTATAATGTTTTTCAAATTTCAGTTTGTCGAGTGTAATTCCTAGGTATTTAATAGTTGTGACTTCCTTTACATTGCTCCCAATAATTTGAATAGTGGGAGAGCGTTCATATAATTTCTGATTTGGTATTAGAAATTGACATTTATTTGGGTTAGGCGAGAGCTTCCATTTATGCATCCAATCCATTGTTCTGTTTCTCAGTATCTGTAATTGCCTAATTGTTTTCTTCATGACTTTGCCGTGTGAAATGAGTGCTGTGTCGTCTGCGTATTGTAATATATAGCTATTAGACTGTAAAAAGTCGAACAAAAAATGTAATAATTGTGTCTAATCAAATATAAAATTTCCAAACTCTACACGCGATACCTGCATGAAACTTGGACTCATTGCTGTCCTATGTATCAACAACAGATTTTAAACTGAAGAAGAAAAATAAACTATGAAGTGTAACGCTTTCCTAGTTCTTCTAGACAACTCTAACGAAGAAACAAATGTGGACATATAATTACATTACATATAATTTATCACTAGCATAAAAACAACATTAATAGTTCTACACTAATGCTGAAACATTTATTGAAGACCTAGACAATGTAATAATAGTTTTGCAGCATAGTTAATAAATATACCGGGATCCTTATGCAATATGGATTTCTGGGTGGTATATCTTCTCCTACGCGTTTTTGTAAGACTAGAGAATCTTGCTTAGACCATATCTTTATAAAGTTATATTAAAGTTATATTAAAGCTACATCGTATATCTTAAATGCTGTTATAACAGATCACAGCCCAGTAATGCTTAACATCAGGAAGCATAAAAAAACAAACAAAAAGTTCATATTCAGAAAAAATATCATTACCAATTTTATATTGTTAAAGCTGAACTGGAAAAATATCTTAAATACAAATAATCCAAATTATGCAACTAAACAATTTATCAACAAAGTAAAAATGGTAATCGAAACATCAACACACTATAAAACAATATATCAAAGCACGAATGTGAAAAAAGACATGGATACCAACAGGTATAATAACGCCATTAAAGAATAGAGATCATATGAAAAAAGAACTAATGAGAAATTATAACGTTTATAGAAAGAAAATATAAAGACAATCGCAAAACAATCTATTCTGCCAAAAAACAATACTATAAAAATAAAAATAATGAGAACAAAAGAAAAGATTTTCTAAATAATTATAAGTTTCACATAAAAATATATCCAAAAATAACAGAAAATTAAATGTATACAATCACGATAGAAAAGAATTTGAAAATATAGAATATATGGCTTGTTTTTGTAATCACTTTTTAATAATATAGGTAAAAATATCAGAAAAAAATGAAAACCCGATTAATCATTTATATAGTACAAATACTTCTACTAACAACTCATGAATGATGCTCAAAACAGTATGTAATAGTGAATGAATTCAACACATCGCTGCTTTGAAATCAAATAGTACAGCAGGATTAGACTGAATCTCGATAAAGTTCATTAAACGATACCACGTCTATCTATTAGAAACTTTGCAACACATAATTAATCTTATTAATCTTATTTTCAGCTCTGGTTGTGATTGTACTCATTTTTTGCCAAAGGTAAACGCTGTGTTCCCTAGGATTATCTGTTAATAGCTACAGTGGATATGGAAGAGTAAAACTAATCACTTATGTTGAGGTAATATATTTTAGCGTCTACAAAGGCCGACGTGTGAGCAAGACTGTCCCACTAAGGGACGTTTTAGGGGGTTTACAAAAATGAGGAATAAGGTTGCATATAGTTAACAAGTGTTTTTTGGGTAGTAAATTCAATATACAAAATATGAAGAAATATGCCGCAACATGCCGCCGGCCTTGAAATATAACCTTAACGAGAACTAAATCTTCTATGTTGAGTGGTCGTTGAATCTGCTTCCATTTTCGTCGTTGCTGTATTTCTGATATACATTCCTTCGCCCATCGTGCCCAAAAATGTTGTTGGTGTTGTTGAAGACGTTGGTAGCTGGACAGCCGGGGTTCCGGAATGTGTAATAAATCTGGATCGGTTAGTGATAGGAGCGAACGTCCAATCAGGAAATGAGCAGGGGTTAACGGATTTAAATCGTTCGGGTCGGTTGAAAGGGGAGTTAATGGGCGAGAATTTAAAATTGCTTCTAGGTGCACAAGGGCGATTTGAAAATCTTTAAATCTATGCGTGTATATGTTTCCAATCGAATATGTCGAGATATCCTAAGCTGTTCGAGATATGGCAGCTCATTTTTTAATGTTTTCCATGCTCGGTGGATATCTGTCGGCACAGATTCATCCCACGTGAGTTTACATAACCAAAGACGTCGTAGTAATATTTTTGCAATGATTATTACAGGAGATAATAAAAAATTTTGCTAGTTTCGGAATTTAATTAAATTATTTCTAAATTGTTGTTGGCTAGTAGGTCTGTATGGTTACTTGACCATTTTCTCAATTCAAACTTGCCCGAATTTCCCAAACACTCGCGTGATTTCTTTAACGGAAGTTTGACCACAAAACGTGCGTTTGACGCTCGGGTCACGTTATCGGAGAAATGAACTTCGCACTAATTCTCTTCCTTTCCCAATATCTACACTTGTTAAATTACACAGTGAATTTTTAACGTCATTGCAACTTATTGTTCCCGAAACATCCCAACCAAGTCGAGTTTTTGCAGAGATGGTAAATTTTGCCCCATTTTAATGTGCCCGACGGATAATAAATCCCAAAAATGATCCACTCCTGTAAGCAAATCTATTTATTCTGGTATGCCAAAGTTAGGATTTGTTTGTTGCTGATGTAGTCTTCCGATCAAGGTGTAAAATTGTGTTGTGCTTTCCGTTGTATTATTGTAATGCCCTTTTCGAAGGTAGCTTTTACATGACAGTTTTTCATTTATGAGTTTGTACCGCTCGTCTACAGATACATCTTACAACTTAGTTACCCGTTCCTTTTGTTTAGTGTGTATTTTTGGCTCCGCATTATTTTCAATCGATTCTAAAAAGGTAGCTCTGCGTCTCATAAATGTAATAAAGTCTTCGAATGTTAAAGTTTTATCAATTGTTTCGCGTTCCCATTCGCGCGCGGATAGGGGATCTAATTTGTCTGTCATGATATGCAATAAAAGAGTGTCCCAGTATTGTATGGGTTCGCCTAGAACGTCCGCAATGTTTTCGAATATGATCCGTGAAGTGTCTAATCTTTTGCGACAATTCGCTTTTGATAGCTTCACCGGAGCATAATGATTTTACGTGCGTCTGAATTAAATTGTTTGTATTATGGTATCTATTTAATAAAAGTTCCCAAGCTACACCGTAGTTGATGGAAGATAATTCTAAGGACCGTATTACTCGTATTACCTTCGAGGCGCTTCCACCCAAAGACGAACGCAAGTAGTGAAATTTTTGAATTTCACCAATATTAACGTCGTTATGAATCAGTGATTAATACGTGTCGCGAAACTCAATACATGTGCTATAATCACCGGTGAATTTTGACAATTCAATTCTTCAAAGGATTCTCTTTCATTAAATTGTTCAGAGGGATCGTCTACGCTGCATTCGAGCAAGATTAGAATAGTGTCAAATTCGTCTATGAGAGCACACGTTCTATTAACCTTTGTTTCAAAGGCAATGATCGTCAGATCATTGATTTAATCGTCGTCGGATTCATATGTGGGTTTTACGGTTTGCACATACGAATGGAATTTTATAAACGGGCCTTCACGGAGGCCTGTTTAGACGTTTGTGATATGAATTCATCAGCCATTTTTAAATATTTAAAGTGATTGCGTTAATATGTGCAAATAGAAGCGTTTAGACAAAGAATTCGCGATAAAGGGATTATACCTGCTCTTCCGTGTTGTTGATCAGAAAAGTTCGCTGGATTTTTTGACTCGCCTGCCCTCAATGAATTCTCTGGTCGGATGTATTCAAGTGGTACGCACTCACTTGTCTCTCGATATCTTCGATGCTGAGTCGTAACACTCGCCCAGTCGATATGGTCAACAGAATAGTGCTCGGTTGCACTTCGATACTTCCATTGGAGTGTTGTTATTTCGTTTAACGTGCTCGATTTCAAATGTATGGCATTCTCACTAACATCTCCCAATAGACCAAGCTTTTTAAGTATACCGGTTGAAACGATATAAAAATGAAATATCTAAGAATAATAATAATAGATAAACACCAAAAATGGGAACATGTAAATAATTAACACTTAACGTAAGAAAACTAATTCGTAAATTTTACTTAATGCGCAACATATTCTCACAACAAAACATTGATACTAATTTATAAACGCATAGTTGAATCCATAATAAGATATGGTATAATACTAGGGCGGTTTACATAATAAAGGTTTGCAACACCTAAACATTGGAATATATATAGATATCAAAATTCCAACCAACAAACGCAACATTAATTTTATCTCTTTCAACTATATGGCAACGAAATGCTACATTTTTTTACCAACAGATATTAAAAACATAAAAAATAATAAATTATTTAAAATAAAATGCAGAAAATTCATTAATCAAAATGTATTCATGTATGAAAAATTAATGGATAATCGATAAATGTTTCACAGTATTTTGCATAGGATAAATGACAACAATAATGATTACAATACGAAGACGACACCACATTAATAACACATAAAATGTAATTAGACGAGACAGTAAATGCACTACAAACCCTTACCCTTACATCTGATACTATGACATGGTGCAAAAAGTGGAGGCTTCAACCGAACCCAACAAAGTGCCAGCTCCTTATAACAAATGTCAACGGATCAATCACCACACCGACAACCACAATAAAATATCGAGGAATACAAATTGATAACAAACTACAAATGCTTAATTTATAGAATAGGGGTATCTCAATAAAAACAGCAGCTAGAATCTACAAACCCATCTGCGGGCCACTCATAGACTACGTACAGATATTATTTAAAAATATGCATGACATTTACGAATAAAATCTCAACAAAAACTAACAAACAGGACAATACTAGACGAATTATGCATAAGACGACTTAATAAACGATCAAATAAAAAATACCCGACGGAGACCTGCATGAATCATATACATATTTTTATTATACATTTTGTAATTATTTACTATTGACACTGATTTTTATTTCTAATTCTTTTTCTTTACTTATTGGATGCTATTTTATTTAAGTTTATTTTGTAGCTTTATACCTTTATAACTAAAATTTACACACAGACCCGGGAAGGGTTGTAATATATATATATATATATATATATATATATATATATATATATATTATTGTAAATTTAAATTAGTAATAAATAAATATTCTTGCAGTCTTCCAGGCCAGTGGAAGAAGTCAATTAAGCAAAACTACGACGTACTCTTTCTCGTCTATGTCTTTTATGAGGTCATTATTGATAATGTATTACATTCATTCTTATACCATTGTTCTGCAGTATGTTCTTGATTTAAGTCTTGTATTGCTATATTAGCTGTAAAAGTTTCCCGGAAATTGCTTTCTCAGTGCCAGTCCTGTACCTACTCGTGATTGTCTTTAGTCAGTGTTACATTGTTACATTCATAAATAAGAATATAAACGTATAGTTCATAGTACAACATTATGCAAATTAATGTGAAATGGGTAATAAACTAGATAGAAAGCATTTTTTTTTTGTAAAACATTATCTTCGTATTTCAATCTGTGTGCATTCAACAACTTATAAAAACTTAAACAAAAGTTGAAGAATTCCACTGTAATGCTGCGCCATCCCAATATCGGTAAATGTTGCATCTTTACTGTTTATAGGTATCCCATTAGTATTTTAAAGTTTCTTATCAAAAATAACAATTATGCTAAAAGCAATGTAGTAAATATATAACTACAAGAGCTCATCTCAACTATCTTTTGGGCAATTCCAATCAACTGTCCATTGAAAACAAGTACCAACAAAGGCAACAAACTAAGAACATATAATACATGGTTTGATAATGAAATCATTAATACTAATAGACACCTAAGGAATGTTTCTGGCTTCTAACGTTGATTGAAGTATTTATACTTCAATCAACGCTTCTAACTAATACTAAGAACACGGTTATTAATATAAAATTAAGAAAAAAGAATATAAAATAATGATAAACAATAAAAGATAATTAAATTGTTGTAATATTATTTTTATAGCCGACAAGAAACCCAAAAAAATATGTCATATCGTTAATACAAATCTAGGACGTAATAAGCATATAATAGCATTATACTTGAAAAAAGAAGGCACAGAAATATCAGATTCAATTATTGTAGCACAGGAATTTGGGGAATATTTCACAAAAATAACAGAATATGCTTTGCTAAACAACAATCTTTAATCATGTCCGTTGTATTGCGTCCCAACATACAGACGCTCATAAGTAATGTAATATATTATTACCTGTGCAGGTGTGTTATTTCAGGATATATTTGAAAACTTTGACCCTCATAAAAATGCACCCCTAACCATCCGTATGTCATTTTAAGCCCGATATTAAAATATAGCCCAAATTCACCCCTGAAAACCACCTACAAACACGAGGCCACATGCAAGGGCGCTTTTCCAAGAACCTAGGACGCAGCCGACTTTAGATGACTCCGCCCAAACATCCCCTAAACGGATCAGCAGATAGGTCGAGAGAAAATCTCGGGGCGGCAGAAAATCGAACGCGACCCATACAAAAACAGAAAAGTTATTAAAAACAGAAGACAAGCTCAAAAACACTTTCTTCTCTTCCCGTCATGATTCAGTAACATACGCGCCTCTCTTCCCGACACGATTAAGTAACATACGCGCATCTCTAGATAACAAGTCTGATTGTAATAAGTTACCACATTGAAAAATAAACAAGAATTTACTACTTGCAAATCCTTGAGTCTCCCAGTGTTAGTCAAAAGTGCACCTTTCCTACACCAAAATTCTTGACACGGTTGTAACAACACGGGTCAAGCATACCTCCAGGGCGTGATTTCCGAAAGGGGTCACAACAGTTGGTAAACCGCCAATAACTATTTCAAATCACCAATAACCCATTGTATTTTTAATCATAATTTTTCGCAAAAATATTATTTACAAAATGTGTTTGCATTTTGATGCATTTCCACTCGTTAACAACATTTTATTTCAATTATTTCATTTTCTCCTACCAATCCTAAAATTTAAAAAATACTATAAATAATCAATATAAATTATTATATTTGTATCGGGCGAAGCTGCCAAACAATTATATTGAAGATGAATGAAAAGTCCAGCATCGTTGACTTTTATATTAATTTTGCTTCGAAAATTATTTCTCGTAGTATACAATTTGTGCGACTTAGAATCCCATATAGAACTATTATTATAGTACTAAATTCTCTTTTATATAAGTAGTTATTTTGAAAGGGATGTACATTATTATCAGTTATATGGTAACGAAAAAAGAGAAAATTTTCGTTCCGATCAGAAATGCAAGAAATATGTTTCGTTTCTAGTCTCTAATATTGTCTAAAGCGTTGCCAAAAATCTAGCAAGCAATATTACAAGAGATTTTGGTACAGGCCATAATTTATCGAGCATTGTTTACTCTTTTCTTTTCCTACCTGTTGGTATCCACGCATTTTTGTTTTATTATAATACCTGCAACAGTTTTAAATACTTTTGTATTCCACAGTATCGGATATGAATTATATAAATACCCCGATGTCCCTTTTTATAATCCTTGTAAACCATAAACAGATTATGTGGATTACATATTTTTAAGACAGGCTACCCCATTGTTAATTCCCATTCAAAGACCGTATTATATTATTGTAAAGCAATAACATTTATGGCTTTCAATAATGTCTTTCTTTAGTGCGAACCATTGTTATATGACACCTCAAGCATTTACTATGATAATTAGTATATAAATATTGATAATAATTGGGAATTACTCTTTATTTTAAATGTAGTAAATGAATTAATAATAACTTAATTTAAAAAAATAAACATGAACACAATATTCAAAGTTGACTGCACAATAAATTAACATATAGAATAGAATTTAAATTAAAAGATATCTGTTCTTGTCTGGCAAATGTATTATTTATGCCATTGCTTTTATACGCAAAATAAATATTATTTAACAGTAGTTTATGCTTTAATCTCTCTGGTAGATTATGGGAATTTAGGTAATGTTGCTATAAAGTTATTGTTAGCAATTCTTTTATAGTTTCTATAGGTTTGAAAATTATGTAGATTGTTTTCTCTTGCTTGATAGTTTTCATTAAACAGTAATTCTTATTTTAAAATTAATAAGTAAAATAACACAATAGCTAAATTACTAACATTTTTACAATAGACATTGTAAGAAAATTGTAATACCAATGTTTACCTGTGAAGTATATATATATATATATATATATATATATATATATATATATATATATATATATATATATATATATATATATATATATATATATATATATATATATATATAAAAAAAAATGATCAATCTCGACATCTCGACGGTACAAGAAGAAACGTTTAAAAAAGAAACTAAATTATCATAAGCCCGAATATAAACCACTGTTTTACATTGTGGATCTATGTGATGCGCAGAGGCTTATTAGTAATTAATATATGCTTACTTTCCTTATACAGCAGAGCTGCTCAAGTATTGTTATATGCATCTAAGCATAACCGTCGAAAGATTTCTTTTGGTGCAAATTGCGAATCTCTGAGCTTTCAGAAAGCTAAGCACCGTAAGGGTATACTATGTATGCAAGGTAATACAAACTACTGTCTTGTAGGCCCAGAAACTTATTTTTTAACAAATAATGATCATATCTTACTTAATATAGGATGCTATACTGTATTACAGCTTCTGTGAGTGGGACATCCTATTTTGGGTTGTGTATCACCGACGGATTGGAAACAGACAGCATTGATCATTCAAACAATTAAAAAGTGCGCTGAGGTTAGCGCTTCTATATCGCTCTTATAGGTTAGTCAAGGGATGTGAATTCAAGATACCCTCAATTTGAATTAATACCGAATAAACCTCTTCATATGTGAATTTGTATTCGCCTTGTGATATTTAGTGCTATGTACACGTACTTCCCATAACCCACCAAAATGTGGGGTGGTATGAAGTGCCATTCAATTTCTTCCTGTGCCGTAGCTAATTCAATCTTATTTCTAATCAGAAATTTAGATAAATCTTTAAGTTCTGAATTTGCACCTACAAAGTTTTGCCGATTGTCTGAATATATATATATATATATATATATATATATATATATATATATATATATATATATATATAAAGTAAAAACCGTTTTATTTATTCTTTAAAATGAATTATCACATAGACAATCCAATATTATAATAATAATTATTGTGTTATCTATTATTATTTTCTTCAGATTTATTGTAAATTTATTAATTGGTTTATTAAGTATTTATAATAACAAGATTGTAAGATTTTATTCAATAAATGGTATAATTATTATTGAAGATTAACAGTAATCCACAAAACACAAAATTGTGAATGTGAGGGTCCAGCTAAATAGTTATTAGTTTTTATCATTACATTTTTTTGCTTGACTTATTGTTACTTGTATTTGTTTCCCGAAATAAATGCAATCGATACAGAGAGACAATTACTCTAGTTAATTTACATATACTTAACAAGCCCTTTGCGATTACACTGTTAATTTCGTCCTGGAAGGATTTAAATTTATATTTCCTGGACCGTTGTCTAAAAACCAATAGATTTCTGTAAGCTCGTACGATTTCTTCTAAATATGTTTGGGATGTATTAATTTTGCTTTGTCAGGCAATCACATGAATAGTATAATCACATGAAAAGATTGGGTGGCAAGATCAAGTGAGAGATTTCGAATATTAGCTGCCTTAACATAAAAAATACTACCTCGCCTACTTATTTTCTACTTTTTTTTATAGCGCTTTAATAAAAGTCATAAATTCAAAAATCTCTGTAATTCCGGAGTTAGTGTAAATTGATTGTTTCTAATGTCTAACCATAATTCATGCAATTTCAATTTTGAAAGGTCTGGGGAACATTTTGAAAAACCACAATTATTATTATAAGAAATAGGTGGTCTGTTCAGCGACAATTATTAAGTAATAAAAAATAATTTACATATTATTATTCACACATGAGTGAAAAAAATTTTGAACAAGATTTTTTTCGCGTATTTCATTGAGCCGCAATGCCCGGAGAAATACAGCGCAACGGCAACGGATTCATACCGGCCGGTAATGTTGATGTTATCCTATTTTTATGTTTCGCAGACCAATGCGGGTTTTATGCGATAGTGTTTTTCGTGTTAACAGTAAGAGAGGAATCCGGGAGTAGAGGAAAATCGCACGTGCGCTATGGCCATAATTCGGCCGCCTCAGTTGCAACGTGTCGGCGGTGGCGGGCTGTGTAGCATTGCCCATGGAAAATTAACCACCAGTTTAATTATGTGTTTGTGATTAATTATGTGCCTTTCGTGCACGAACGATTAAATAAGGTGTTAGTGCTTTAGTGTTATAAGTGAATGATCAGCGTATTTATTCAATCCTTCGTCGAAAAAGAAGCTGTTCAAATTGACAATAAATGGACAATTGTCGCCTGTTGGCGGATTATCGTGGAGAAGAACAAGTGCGAAGTCTGGAACGGGCCCACCAAATACGTGGACCGCACCTAGAAGATTAGTATGTATAAATCGCACGATAACCCTCTTTTCAACTGCGTTTTCGTATTCGTCGAATTTGAGAATCATTGCCTCCCAGCGATGGCGCGGCACATAATTTCTGCTGGGCGTTGCTCATGAGGGGGGTGCCCATATTCGTTGACTGGGCTGATTGTTGCCCGCCATGGACCCCGTGTCATGTTTCAATTGCAATCATGCAAATTATATATTTTTAATATGTAACTTTTTGAACAGGAATCATGGTCATATATAAGTGGAAAATTGTAAAATCAGCGCTACTGCCAACAAAACAAAAATATCTGGCGTGGGCACACCAGTCGACTTTCTGAATTACATTGACATTGTTCACTTTTTTAATATTTTAGACATTTTCAACTTTTTCTACTTTTTAACATTTTTGACTAATTTTAGACGAATTCAGTATCAAATTATAATCCATGAAATACAATACAACATTCATTTGTTGAACACAATCTACTTTTATAATAAATAGGGGTTTATAATGATATAAGTAGCTACACTGTACGAGATTTAATACGAGGCGTGTTTTTTAAGTAAGTACCGTTTTGATATTCTGCCGATTCAGCGCTGCGGTCGGTATTCCGCGCATGCGCGATTTGTACCTGCATCTATTGGCAAGGTTGGGACGCAATTAGGGCAACATTGGTCCGTGATTACGTCCGTTAGCAAGCATTTAAAATGGCAATGCCGATTGAGAGTCCCGCCGACTTTGAAGTTCGGTATGCTATTCGTTTTCTGAGTGCAAAACGTTTAAAAGTGATCGAAATTCATCGTGAGATCTGTGCAGTTTACGGAGAAAACATTATGAGCGATGGAATGGTTAGAAAGTGGGTTCGAGCATTTATGCACAAATGTGCATGATTCGTTCGTCATCATCCGAACCCAATTTCTAACCATTCCATCGCTCATAATGTTTTCACCGTAAACTGCACAGATCTCACGATGAATATCGATCGTTTTTAAGGCTTTTCACTTAGAAAACGAACAGACCGAACTTCACAGTCGGCGGGACTCTCAATCGGCATTGCCATTTTAAATGCTTGCTAACATACGTAATCACGGACCAGTGTTACCGTAATTGTGTCTCAACCTTGCCAATAGATGTAGGTACACAGCGCGCATGCACGGAATACCGACCGCAGCGCTGAATCGGCGGAATCTCAAAACGGTACTTAATTAAAAAACACGCCTCGTATATAAAAACCGCGATATGGCTAAACGAAAATTGTATGTGTCAACATTGTTTTGTATCTGTTTGGAGTTTTTGTAAATGACATCTAAATTGTATACAGTGCTACTTCTTTTATGTATACACAAAGCAATACATTATTATTATTATTATTATTATGGTAATAAGTAGTAAATTACAGCAAATATAAAGTTTATAGTTAATGGTCGGTGTATACTGACAAAATAATAAATTAGGGAGAACGAATCACTGAAAATAAGAAATATTTAGTATTATTTATGCTAACAAAACAACAATATTTACTTGTTAATTAGTAGTTTGTACATATTTTTTCAATATAAATAATATTATGCTAAATAATCAATACATCATTTTCAAAGCACATTATTTCCCATACTAGTATTTATACTGACAAAATATGTAACTAATTAATAAGTGAATATTTTTGTTTTGTGAGCATAAATATACAACATATTTCTTATTTCCACTCGTTCATATAATTGAATATTTATCATTTTATATCAGCAGAAACCCTAAATTGTATACAGTGCTACTTTTATGTATATAAATATCAATACATTACTATTATGGCAATAAGTAGTAAATTACAGCATAAATAAAGTTAAGTAATACTTTTGTAAAAACAAATCCTTGCTTTACAGATTACAATAAATTCAAAATAAGTAAAACACCAATTAAATTTTGAGTTTAATAATATAAATAGATACCACCCTCGATTGCAATTCAAACTCACAAATCTTATAATGTAACAACAACTTTACAAATAGTTTGCATACGAATTCTTATTAATTATTTCGAGTAGTTTGTTATAAATATTGACATTTTTCTACTTTTTGAAATTGTGGACACTTACATTTCTTTTTTTTTTGTGGACATTTTCACAATATTTCATAATACGTGAAACTATTCGTCAATATTTGACAATATCCGTCAATTGAAATATTAACGGATATTTGACAATATTTGGCAATATTTGACAATATTTTATAATATTTGACAAGATTTTATAATATTTGACATTATTTGTTAATATTTGACATTATTTGTCTATATTCGTCGTTATTCGTCAATATTTGATTTTTTGTTTCATTTTCAGTTTTAATTTTTATTCGTTTGTACGTAATTAAATTTAAACTATACAGCGTCTGCCCGAAAGTCGGACACAATTGAAAATATTTTATTATTAACTTCTCTTTCTGCATTATTTCAAACTTAATAAGCAATCATCGAAGAAGTAAAATTATCTGCTTGCGTATACGAGGTATAACCAAAAATTATAAAACGGTTCAAGAGTAAACTACTCCTCTTTTGTAAGATATATGAAAATGTGATTTGGACATCTCACTTAAAACTGACAGAAGGTTCTAAATACGAATTTGGAACCACCTATGACGGAAATATTTTCGTTTGCCTTTTCATCTATAAAGATGTCAAAATAATTATTTATAAAAGATTTATAACGATTTAGGCAATGTATTTCGACAAGGTGAAAATATTCAGGTGATTTTTTATCGATTATATTAGGTTAAATTGACTTTACAAATGTCAAAGCCCATCTCCATACCAGAAAAGGCAACGAATATGTTTTCATTGTCCCATGAGCTATTGAATGGATAAAATGTTATTGTGAACGAAATTGCCAAAACAAATGTCAAACACCTTGAATAGCGCTTGTAATTGAAGCTTTGATGACACCTTTGGCTTACTTATCGAGTGTTTCCAATGGAGAAATCTATAGTAACTACATTCCTTAGATAATGCATTTACTGTTGTTATAACAACGAATACTTATGAGTTCAATAGCTATTAATACATTTTTGAAATCTTGGTGAATACAGGGGTAAGACATGTTAAATAATTTGCACTCATGTAAAAATGTGACATCCGGCTGTCACCCTAGATAAATAAAACTAATAATACGAATGGTTGTGACAAATTAAATTATTACGATAATGACAACTGACAAACACCGCCTGGTTCTAATTTCGGGCCCTGTCTACCTCTCCGCTCAGAAAAATGTAAACATTCCTTCCCCTTACGTTTCTATCTAACCCGCAAGGGTCCATATATTGCTTTAAGAGATAAAAGATCAGCGGGACTAGACGAGCAAGAAAGATAGTAATATTTTCGAACAAATCGTAAAATAAGAGAGCGGCAACCGCGCGACAACGATGCGACACACGCAAATGGGTTAGGGATGGATTGTTAGCTAGTAGGCTGGATAGACCCCCGGTGTGAAATAAAACAAGTGAAGTCGCGCGGTGGAATCTTTTTTCTCGGTGCATTGTTACTAAGCGATGTGCAAAAAAAATAGATTTTTTTCTACAAATCGTGGGCGGTACTTAACAATTGCAATTTGTTTTATATTGTTTTAAACCAGTAAATTAATGCCTTATAAACAAACTGGTTAAATAAAAACATTGGTGTATGGGCACATGCATTTGTTATATTTAAAAAAATGGTTTTACTGATATTTTAACACGCCGTTTACTTACATGTTTAAAATTAATTTAAAAAAAGTAAAGCTAATAAAAATATACGACAATATTTATAATGATTGTTGTTAAATTCTAAACAAAATATAAAAGTTTAAAAAAAATCGTGGCCGTGGTTTTATTGCAAATTTTATTTAATAATAGCTAACAAAATTAACTTAAATTCGTTTTTTCTTATTTTATGGTTACCAAGACATGAGTAAACAATTGTAGACAATTTTTTTTGCACACACCATTTGTGGCAAGAAAAAACTAATTAAATATCTATACGACCTAGAAATTCAGAATGAATGAGTATTGGATTAATAATGAAATTTGCGATATTAGGTACTAAAATTATTTTTATATTAATTATAATAATATCTAATAGCACAATAACTTTGTTAAAATGACATTCCGACTAAATTTTGATGCGATTTAAATAGCATAGGTTGAAGAAAATTCTAGAAAATTATAACATTCGATATAGATAAAGTGCGTAAATGTAGAGAAAAATTACAAAAATAAATAATAGACAAAATATATAAAATTGTGTAGTTTTTTTCCTAGGATCGATTATTTCTGGCAATATACATAATAAATAGAAATTTGTTAATTTAGGTAACATGTTGATCCATAAATGTTCAACTCGTTCAATCTAACAACAAAAATATTTAGAATATTCTTATTAAACATTTAAAATAGAAAATAATTCATTACATTGTGAATAACCAATAGCTATAGAGTTAGCATCTACTAAAATAGATAAGTTTCGATTTCGCGAGTCAGAATTTTCAGAATATATCCTTTTTAATATTGCACATTTTACATTGCAGCAAAAAGTGACTAACAAAACCTAAACATTTTTCCTGAATTACATTCATATCTACAATACTGCATTGGAATGGCGCATGAGTACCACTGTTACAGATTTGCTGGATCAAGTAATTAATATCAACTAAGCGTTTTCCGTCAATTAATTTTTCTGAACCTGTATTACTACAGGCAGAAAAATCGTTGATCATTGTGTGATCGAAAATATTGTCATTGTCTTTATTTGTAGCATGTACTAAATCTTCTGAAGTTAATATTTTAAAATATTCTTCAGAATTTGAATTAACTTTTAAATTGGCAGTAGAAGAAGTACTATCAATGGAATTTGCGGTAAAAATTGTGTTGGTTGTAGCAGGTTTAATATTTTGAGTCCCAGCTAAAATATAAATTTTATTAATTTTTCGGGTGTTGAGATGTTATACTGAGAACAATAATTTAAATCACAAACTCACTAAGCTCTAATGAATTTTTGTGACAGCCGTTTACGCGTAAGGTGACTTAATCGCCTTAAATTTGTTGTATATCGCCTTTTAACCATTTTATCACTAAACACTTAGTAGCATAATATAGTTATATTGTAGCGTGTACAGTGACTTGCATACAACTGTTGATTCGAGCGATTCGAGTGAAGAGTAAGTCATTCGTTGGTAGCATTTTGGGCCGACAACAACGGTCAAAAAGGGCATATGTTTAGAAACACGGCGATAGCCAACACGGGCCAACTGTTCATGTACATATATGTACGCATAAAATGTTTGCCGCCTTTTCGCTTCCGGGTTACGCTGGTCCTGGTCGTACTCATCGTCCACCATAATTCCAAGACATAATTATATATATTGGATCATATTATATAGAATTATTCTGTTATATCAACAGGGTATTCGAAGAATCTAATTAATATGTTAATATCAGGATCAAAATATTAAGATTTTAGTATTGTTGAATGAAAAACACGTGTAGTTTCCAGACCAAAGTAAGCGACACACAGTCTAGGCACGGCCAAAACCACTGGTGGGTTGAAATATCAATGTTGCCGGGTAAATTGGTTAGTTGTTAGCCCACCAGAGGCAGCATTATAAGGATCATGTAAAATTACATTCTAATAATCAAAATTTTATTTAACAGAACAAAAATTATGAAAAGTACTTAAGTATATAATCATTTTATAATTAAATACTGTATCGCGCTGGATAGTTTATTAGTTACAATCTTAAGAATTTGATTTCTAGAATGTGCTATAATAATCGAAAAAAATAATTAATTATAGATTTTAAGACTTGTTAAAAATGTAAGCAAACTAAATATAAACATTTTATTCTAATGTTTATCATTAATGCAATAAAGTCATAATAAATATAAAAAACAAGTTTTGTCAAATTTTGAGACATTTTATGCAAAATCGCTAATAGTGAAATGATTTTGCAATTAAAAAATCTATAGACGTGGATTAATTGTTTTTAATTATAACAAAATTAATAATATTTCAATGTTCTACATACATATAATATCAAAACAGTTTATGAAATCGAGTTGGTATTTTAAATATAGATGGATAATGTAGAGATGAAAATTTGTTATTATCATTAAATAAACCGATACAACGTTATTTTTATGTAAAATAATGTATGTGTGAACAAAGTTGCCTATTTTTCACTACACAGGCCCCATAGCGTTTTCACATATCTTAAAAATCAAGGGTAGTTTACTCTTAGGCTGTTTTATTTTTGGTTATACCTCGTATACGCCAGCAGATACAATTTCCCGAGAAGTTAATAATAAAATATATTCCATATGAGTCCAACTTTCTGGCGGACACTGTATATAAAATTACTAATTAACTAATAGGCATGAAAGTGACTTTAGGAAACGGTTTTGTCAAGTATTTTTCTCTCTGTCGATTTAGCTCAAATTTTCGCGAAATCACCCCAACTCGTTTTCTCAGCCAGTTTATAAATATGTGCGCGATACATTCTGCCATTTTCCCTGAATTTTGTTCATTGACAAATTCATATCCGCACACACACACACAGTCATTTTCCAAAAATAGAAAAGTTATGAAACGTGGAGAAAAATCAAAATTAGCAATTCAAATTTATTGCAAAAACTTAACGGGGTTCGGAAAGTAAAAGTACATTCGATTCACGTTATTTTTTGTTTAAAATATAGATATATTAGAATAGTTATAAAAACAAATAACTCTAAATTAAAAAATAGCAACACATATAATTCATACAATTGCGTGAATATTATTAGGATAAGTTATCTGTTAAAAAATAAGGCTTCATTAAATGCAAAAATAGTCATATTTTGACAATTGATTTTAAGATTATTTTCCTAAACGGGCCATTTGTTAATTGGTACTTTAACTGTCGATTAACGTTTACCATAAATATTGAGAACGGGTGTAAGAATGTTTTACTTCCGATCTCATTATATCTGGTCAACAAAAAAACCTTCTATCTTTATAGGGCTATTGTCCGTGAAGCTTCTCCGCCGGTCAAGGGAGAAGCTCAGAGGAGTTTAATCATCCTTAACTTCATAGGAAACCTCTGGAAAAACTGTGAAAAGCGATTCGCGAAAATTCGCCTCACTCAGGCTCCCCAATGCTCAGTACGAGACAAACAACGCCTCTACCACGCGGCCACCGAACTGTGTTTTTGGTGAATGTTAATCACCAGTTAAAGTACTACTCCGGTTATTTCGTTGCAACATAATTTAATCAATGGTTAAGCACTAATATATAGGGTCATCCAGCAAGAGGTGTCATTTTAAATCTATGGAGAAACGCAATAATTTTGTAAAAAGTGGTGATATTTTAATGTTAATCTAAAGTACAAACTTTCAGGTTAGTAATGAAAAATCTGTCAAATGTACTCCTCTGCTCTGCCTGAAAATGGTAATTCTTTTGATTTCATCAGGGTTTCGCATAACAGCTCAGATATTTTCTGTGAGTGCTTGAATATTTGGTGGAGTATTGTCGTTAACTTTAACACAGCCCTTTAACTTTAATACAGCCCCAAGGAAACAAGTCTAATTGTGTTAATCGCACGATCTCGTCGGAAAATTGTCTCCATTTCGAGAAATCACACGTCTTTCGTTCAAATCTCTAGGTTTTTCACAGTACAGTAGACAAGGTGCAGATCGTGATGACGATAATATACTATCTTTTTCTGGTTTTCGTGCCGCTGCCACACCTCTGATTCGTAGGTCATTATGCTTTTGACGATGGTTTTATATATTATGCGTTTCCTGTTCGAGATATCCTCAGACCTCATACTCTGGCCTGAGAATATCTCGAAGAATATTATTATTTATTTATCCTTTCCAGGGGGGTCTATTCTATAAGTTCAGACCGGTCTTGTAACAAAGCGGACTGGCCTGTTATCCATGGCAACTAAATAAACAACTGTTTCATCCTTGGTATGCTCCAGGTTCCGCGAACGCTAGTGTAATAGGCAGTATGCAAATGTCACAAATTTGTCAAAAGTGGCGTTAAGATAATGAAATAGGTTCCTATTCTCCTTTCAATCTTGACACATTGGTGACATTTGACATAAGCCAGTATTACACTAGCGTTCCCGAAGTGTGGAGTATACCAACGCTTAAACAGTTGTTTATTTGGTTGCCGTGGGTAATAGACTAAGCTGGTTTTTTTTACGAGAGCGGTCTGACCTTACAGACCAACTTTTTGCGAGCACATATGGACCAGCCTGTCGCCTATGTTATACTTTACCATTTCTGGGGAGTTATCACTGGGTGTAAGTTTCTATTATCGTGACTATGACCAAGTTGACTTTTACTTTCCGAATAAAGCACTGCTGTGTAAGAAGTAAGGTTAAGGGAAGTTGTTATCGCGAAATTTGATTCGAAAAAATAAACATAGCAAATTTTTCTTTTTTTTACGTTTCATGAATAATATCGTCAAAATAGACTGTTTTTGGAAAATGTCTCTGTATATGTGTTTGTATAACTGTGAACAAAATTTCGGGAAAACACCTCAATGGATCGCGACCAAATTTAGATCTTGTCTGAGAAGTCGAGCGGGGGTGATGCCGTGAAAATTTGAGCAATATCTGTAATCCAACGTGAGCGTTATCTGCATCTGAAATTTGGTTTTGTGTATAACTTTGTAACCTTTGTTATTTCTACGAAAATCTTATAGAGTGTATAATTTTATTCTAAACAACTTTTATTAAAATCATTTTTGCGAAAAATCAAAAATAAGAAAAGTCACGTGATTGTCAGGTGGTGTGCTTAGTTAGATGCAAATGGGGGCTAGTAAATAATTCGGAAAGTCGTATGGTGTCCACAGCAGATTTTGTACAAATAATAAATATAGAAAGACCAACTTTCTTTAAACAAGTTGGCAAACATCTGATATTTGTTGTGTGTGCAAACGATTTTGATACCGGAGTGAAGATATCCCCTATGATCCCATCCTCTATACCGCGCGGCGCCGTGGGGCCGCGCGCACGGCAGATTGTTTGCGGGTCTGTACTGACCAATTGCGGTGACCAATAAAATCCAAATTTTGAGGAATTCTTTACTAATGTCTTGCCGATCGTAATATATATATCTAAATTTTTTTCAATAATTTTTATAGGCGTTTTTGTATAATATATGTTGTAACGTAAATTATAATTTTTGACCATGACGCGCAATGTTCCTGGATTTGAAAAAAATTGCCTAATGTTTATAACAATATGTTAAAGAAAATGTGCCAAGTCTGTATGGGGCGCGATTTGGTTTTCTATTTTTTTTTTTTAATTTTAAACTTTTACGCTCATATCTGGATAATCCGGTCTTAGAGGCTGAGTCCATAAAAAAATAATGCAACGTATTTTGTTTAATTTTTTTTTGGATCTTGGTTTAGAACATATCAGTGCACCAGATGGCCGAAGGAAATTGGAAAATTTTAATTCTACGTATTTTTTTTTTGGCGACAAACTTTTATATCATTATTATTATTTTTGACCATGACGCGCAATGTTCTTGGATTTGAAAAAAATTGCCTAATGTTTATAACAATATGTTAAAGAAAATGTGCCAAGTCTGTATGGGGCGCGATTTGGTTTTCTATTTTTTTTTTAATTTTAAACTTTTACGTATATAATTATTATTATTTTTGACCATGACGCGCAATGTTCCTGGATTTGAAAAAAATTGCCTAATGTTTATAACAATATGTTAAAGAAAATGTGCCAAGTCTGTATGGGGCGCGATTTGGTTTTCTATTTTTTTTTTTAATTTTAAACTTTTACGTATATAATTATTATTATTTTTGACCATGACGCGCAATGTTCCTGGATTTGAAAAAAATTGCCTAATGTTTATAACAATATGTTAAAGAAAATGTGCCAAGTCTGTATGGGGCGCGATTTGGTTTTCTATTTTTTTTTTAATTTTAAACTTTTACGTATATAATTATTATTATTTTTGACCATGACGCGCAATGTTCCTGGATTTGAAAAAAATTGCCTAATGTTTATAACAATATGTTAAAGAAAATGTGCCAAGTCTGTATGGGGCGCGATTTGGTTTTCTATTTTTTTTTTAATTTTAAACTTTTACGTATATAATTATTATTATTTTTGACCATGACGCGCAATGTTCTTGGATTTGAAAAAAATTGCCTAATGTTTATAACAATATGTTAAAGAAAATGTGCCAAGTCTGTATGGGGCGCGATTTGGTTTTCTATTTTTTTTTAAATTTTAAACTTTTACGTATATAATTATTATTATTTTTGACCATGACGCGCAATGTTCCTGGATTTGAAAAAAATTGTCTAATGTTTATAACAATATGATAAAGAAAATGTGGCAAGTCTGTATGGGGCGCGATTTGGTTTTCTATTTTTTTTTTAATTTTAAACTTTTACGTATATAATTATTATTATTTTTGACCATGACGCGCAATGTTCCTGGATTTGAAAAAAATTGCCTAATGTTTATAACAATATGTTAAAGAAAATGTGCCAAGTCTGTATGGGGCGCGATTTGGTTTTCTATTTTTTTTTTTAATTTTAAACTTTTACGTATATAATTATTATTATTTTTGACCATGACGCGCAATGTTCCTGGATTTGAAAAAAATTGCCTAATGTTTATAACAATATGTTAAAGAAAATGTGCCAAGTCTGTATGGGGCGCGATTTGGTTTTCTATTTTTTTTTTAATTTTAAACTTTTACGTATATAATTATTATTATTTTTGACCATGACGCGCAATGTTCTTGGATTTGAAAAAAATTGCCTAATGTTTATAACAATATGTTAAAGAAAATGTGCCAAGTCTGTATGGGGCGCGATTTGGTTTTCTATTTTTTTTTTAATTTTAAACTTTTACGCTCTTATCTGGATAATCCGGTTTTAGAGGATGAGTCCATAAAAAAATAATGCAACGTATTTTGTTTAATTTTTTTTTGGATCTTGCTTTAGAACATATCAGTGCACCAGATGGCTGAAGAAAATTGGAAAATTTTAATTCTACGTATTTTTTTTTTTGCGACAAACTTTTATATCATTATTATTATTTTTGACCATGACGCGCAATGTTCTTGGATTTGAAAAAAATTGCCTAATGTTTATAACAATATGTTAAAGAAAATGTGCCAAGTCTGTATGGGGCGCGATTTGGTTTTCTATTTTTTTTTTAATTTTAAACTTTTACGCTCTTATCTGGATAATCCGGTTTTAGAGGATGAGTCCATAAAAAAATAATGCAACGTATTTTGTTTAATTTTTTTTTGGATCTTGCTTTAGAACATATCAGTGCACCAGATGGCTGAAGAAAATTGGAAAATTTTAATTCTACGTATTTTTTTTTTTGCGACAAACTTTTATATCATTATTATTATTTTTGACCATGACGCGCAATGTTCTTGGATTTGAAAAAAATTGCCTAATGTTTATAACAATATGTTAAAGAAAATGTGCCAAGTCTGTATGGGGCGCGATTTGGTTTTCTATTTTTTTTTTAATTTTAAACTTTTACGCTCTTATCTGGATAATCCGGTTTTAGAGGATGAGTCCATAAAAAAATAATGCAACGTATTTTGTTTAATTTTTTTTTGGATCTTGCTTTAGAACATATCAGTGCACCAGATGGCCGAAGGAAATTGGAAAATTTTAATTCTACATATTTTTTTTTTGCGACAAACTTTTATATCATTATTATTATTTTTGACCATGACGCGCAATGTTCCTGGATTTGAAAAAAATTGCCTAATGTTTATAACAATATGTTAAAGAAAATGTGCCAAGTCTGTATGGGGCGCGATTTGTTTTTCTATTTTTTTTTAAATTTTAAACTTTTACGTATATAATTATTATTATTTTTGACCATGACGCGCAATGTTCCTGGATTTGAAAAAAATTGCCTAATGTTTATAACAATATGATAAAGAAAATGTGCCAAGTCTGTATGGGGCGCGATTTGTTTTTCTATTTTTTTTTTAATTTTAAACTTTTACGTATATAATTATTATTATTTTTGACCATGACGCGCAATGTTCCTGGATTTGAAAAAAATTGCCTAATGTTTATAACAATATGTTAAAGAAAATGTGCCAAGTCTGTATGGGGCGCGATTTGGTTTTCTATTTTTTTTTAAATTTTAAACTTTTACGCTCATATCTGGATAATCCGGTTTTAGAGGCTGAGTCCATAAAAAAATAATGCAACGTATTTTGCTTAATTTTTTTTTGGATCTTGATTTAGAACATAGCAGTGCACCAGATAGCCGAAGGAAATTGGAAAATTTTGATTCTAAGTATTTTTTTTTCGGCGACCAATTCGAATATGTTTCATTATTATTATTTTTAAAATTCACTGGCATACAATTCATTTGAAAAAATTACACAATATTTATAACAAAATGACAATTAGAAAACAGAAAGTCCCAACGCGAGAACGTTGTTCCTTCTATTTTATTTTTATTTTTAACTTTTCCGCTCCTATCTGGACGAGGGCAAAGTCAAAATTATTTAATTTTCCATCATAGCCCACGGAGTTTTTTTTTTCAAATTTTCACTATTTGTTGCTAACCCAATAGTGGTTACAAAAAGTATTTTTTAGATTGACACGGATCCAGTTTTATATATTTTTACAGGCCTTTTACGTAGTTTGATCATTTAAATGGCTGCGCGAAATTCCCATGTCCGATTGGAAATATTATTACTTATTAATCAACTCCCTACTTTAAGGATAATAATTCATTAAAAATACTTATTTTACCAATAGTATTATGAGTTACAATGTGTAAAAAGGCTACACCCTCGACGGTGATTCGAACCCTCGACTCTGAGTTTTATAATGACAGCAGAAGAATTGAACAAACGATAGGTCGGTCTAAAAACATTGACTACGATTTTATATACAGTTTTTTATGCAATAGAGATATTCCGGATGCGAATGTTATGATAATATAGGGTAATTGTGCACTACAAATTATATTGGAATGAAATGTGCCTCAAATAATTACCTCGAAGAATGCCTTACCAATAAAAAGGATCAATTAGAAATTCCCATTTCCGATTGGGATTATTATTACTTATTAATCAACTCCCTACTTTAAGGATAATAATTCATTACAAATACTTATTTTACCAATAGTATTATGAGTTACAATGTGTAAAAAGGCTACTCCCTCGACGGTGATTCGAACCTTCGACTCTGTGTTTTATAATGACAGCAGAATTGCTGGAAAAGTACTCAACATCTATTTCACTATATAGGAAAATATTGATCCATTTTATTGGTAAGGCATTCTTCGAGGTAATTATTTGAGGCACATTTCATTCCAATATAATTTGTAGTGCACAATTACCCTATATTATCATAACATTCGCATCCGGAATATCTCTATTGCATAAAAAACTGTATATAAAATCGTAGTCAATGTTTTTAGACCGACCTATCGTTTGTTCAATTCTTCTGCTGTCATTAAAAAACTCAGAGTCGAGGGTTCGAATCACCGTCGAGGGTGTAGCCTTTTTACACATTGCAACTCATAATACTATTGGTAAAATAAGTATTTTTAATGAATTATTATCCTTAAAGTAGGGAGTTGATTAATAAGTAATAATATTTCCAATCGGACATGGGAATTTCGCGCAGCCATTTAAATGATCAAACTACGTAAAAGGCCTGTAAAAATATATAAAACTGGATCCGTGTCAATCTAAAAAATACTTTTTGTAACCACTATTGGGTTAGCAACAAATAGTGAAAATTTGAAAAAAAAAACTCCGTGGGTTATGATGGAAAATTAAATAATTTTGACTTTGCCCTCGTCCAGATAGGAGCGGAAAAGTTAAAAATAAAAATAAAATAGAAGGAACAACGTTCTCGCGTTGGGACTTTCTGTTTTCTAATTGTCATTTTGTTATAAATATTGTGTAATTTTTTCAAATGAATTGTATGCCAGTGAATTTTAAAAATAATAATAATGAAACATATTCGAATTGGTCGCCGAAAAAAAAATACTTAGAATCAAAATTTTCCAATTTCCTTCGGCTATCTGGTGCACTGCTATGTTCTAAACCAAGATCCAAAAAAAAATTAAGCAAAATACGTTGCATTATTTTTTTATGGACTCAGCCTCTAAAACCGGATTATCCAGATATGAGCGTAAAAGTTTAAAATTAAAAAAAAAATAGAAAACCAAATCGCGCCCCATACAGACTTGGCACATTTTCTTTAACATATTGTTATAAACATTAGGCAATTTTTTTCAAATCCAAGAACATTGCGCGTCATGGTCAAAAATAATAATAATTATATACGTAAAAGTTTAAAATTAAAAAAAAAAATAGAAAACCAAATCGCGCCCCATACAGACTTGGCACATTTTCTTTAACATATTGTTATAAACATTAGGCAATTTTTTTCAAATCCAGGAACATTGCGCGTCATGGTCAAAAGTAATAATAATTATATACGTAAAAGTTTAAAATTAAAAAAAAAAAATAGAAAACCAAATCGCGCCCCATACAGACTTGGCACATTTTCTTTAACATATTGTTATAAACATTAGGCAATTTTTTTCAAATCCAGGAACATTGCGCGTCATGGTCAAAAATAATAATAATTATATACGTAAAAGTTTAAAATAAAAAAAAAAATAGAAAAACAAATCGCGCCCCATACAGACTTGCCACATTTTCTTTATCATATTGTTATAAACATTAGGCAATTTTTTTCAAATCCAAGAACATTGCGCGTCATGGTCAAAAATAATAATAATGATATAAAAGTTTGTCGCCAAAAAAAAATACGTAGAATTAAAATTTTCCAATTTCCTTCAGCCATCTGGTGCACTGATATGTTCTAAACCAAGATCCAAAAAAAAATTAAACAAAATACGTTGCATTATTTTTTTATGGACTCAGCCTCTAAGACCGGATTATCCAGATATGAGCGTAAAAGTTTAAAATTAAAAAAAATATAGAAAACCAAATCGCGCCCCATACAGACTTGGCACATTTTCTTTAACATATTGTTATAAACATTAGGCAATTTTTTTCAAATCCAGGAACATTGCGCGTCATGGTCAAAAATTATAATTTACGTTACAACATATATTATACAAAAGCGCCTATAAAAATTATTAAAAAAAATTTAGATATATATATTACGATCGGCAAGACATTAGTAAAGAATTCCTCAAAATTTGGATTTTATTGGTCACCGCAATTGGTCAGTACAGACCCGCAAACAATCTGCCGTGCGCGCGGCCCCACGGCGCCGCGCGGTATAGAGGATGGGATCATAGGGGATAAGTTCACTGCGGTGATTTTGATCAGGTTTTTTAACACATGCTGCTTTAAGGGTTCAGCTGATCTTTGTGGTGTGAACAGCATTTTTAATAACGTCAGCTGTACTTTTTTGTTGGCTCGGAAACATATTTTGCAATATTTGATATTCCTCTACATTCTATAACTATCAATTTCAGTCATCAATACTTACCAAATAAGTTTCATATTCAACAAAGTGATTTTATAATGTAGTAAACCATGTATGAGTGCATAGTTTTTGGTACAAGCTCAATAAAATGTCACAATTGGTACCATAAGAAATATATAGGGGTGATTACCCTTAAAGAAGCCTATGCTCAAAATGATGAACACATAACAATAAAGTGCAGCTGATACCACATCAATTAAGATCTACATCTCACACAAAATCAGCTGAGCACTATCTGTAAAAATCTGGTGTTTTATTATTTTGTGAAATCATATATTCAACTTCTTATGGTGTGAATAGTGTAATAGTATTGAGCTTATATAAAAAACAATATATGTATGTATATATATATATATATATATATATATATATATATATATATATATATATATATATATATATATATATATTACAAATTAATTTAAAATATCGCCAGTGATTAGCTGATATTTGCTGTTGTGTGGTCTGCATTAAATTTATCCCACCCACCCTTAATGTATATTTTTGTTATAGTTATAATCCCTATAATATAAAAACGAAGACTATTTTGAAGCTAATTGACCTGTGAGTTATGAGTTTTGTGCTGCCAGTCCAAAAGTGGGGGTCCCGGGTTCGAATCCCATCGGGGATGATATTTTTTATGTTTTATTTTCAATATTTAATTGGAATATTAAGTGATTTCAATTAATAGCATTCTTTTTAATAAAGAGTTTGTTTTTTTACCTATTACAAATTTATTTATTATAATAATATAATAATCCGCTGCACAATGGGTATTTCTGAACGAAACTGATATTTTATTATTTCTTGGCTAATAAATACCTTGGTAAATAAATACCTATTGTCATAATTATATCAAAAATGCGTATTACGAGCAGCACTCATCTATACTTTTTGTTATTGTCATTGTGTAATTGTATTAATATTTGACCAAAAACTATGAGGCAAATTAATAACAAACACCAATTTTCTTCAAAATAATCGGTGATCAACTGATCATTGTTGTGTGATTTACTGATCTTTATAGATGTGTGATCAAAGATCAACTCCTTTTTTGTTATGTGTATGAGTATTTGCTATGTATTATACAGAACAAAATTGTAAAAGATAAAATGCGGACTTATTATTGATTGGCTTTGTAAATAGTCTAGTCTGCTCTTTATAAACAATTTTGTTCTATATAATGCATACAGACCTATTACCAGTATACTAATGTATTTTGATTAATCTGAGATAAAGGATAAAGTTGTTTAATGCTGAAATAAATAAGAATACATTACTTTATTCTAATATATTGGTTAAGGTTATAAAAATTTAAGATTTTATAAGATTTACATAATTTGATCCCAATTTATTACTTTTAATTAAAGTTCATAAAAATATATTTTCTGACGCATCTATGTCATACTCTCCAACTTCGTCAACGATTGCCGAGTAATATGCAAATATTTTTTTATTGTATTTTCGATATAATTCATATTGCAAAATCGTCCAATAGTGCGCCCGTCTGCAGCTAGCTAATGAATTCACATTCTATAAATCACATGTGGTTTTCGCCTGGCAGCGGGTGGGGTGTGGTGCGGTGCATTACGATGTGTAAAAGCGTTTTCTTCTGCACGTGCAAAACCTTATAATCGCAATAATAGTACTCTAATATAAAGGGCGCGGTTTCTATTTATGTATTAGTTCCGTGCTTATTCACTTATTGAATAATGTCTCTGTCCGTATTCGGCGCTCTTAAATACAAAAGTAATAAATGAATTTAATATAAAATGTAGGCACAATTTCTAATAATATTTCAGTTTTTGGCGACGCAAATATATATATAGATATATATATATATATATATATATATATATATATATATATATATATATATATATATATATATATTTCTCGCTTGGGCGAAAATATCTCTTCGACTTAATCGACTGTCGGTCCCTCTCAATAATTTATTTATTCCCAGGGCCCAATTATAGGACATAAATGAAGTGAACTTATCAATTACTTTATTTTTAACTTCGTTATCGTGCCTACATTTTATAAAAAAATAAAAATTAACGTTTTTTTTGAAATATTTCAGTAAATAATAAAATTCATTTTTTTTGTAAGCTACTTTTGGTAGTATTATTTTAATTAAATTATAGGTACTGCATATTCCCCGTAAAAGTTCTGGTGTACAATACTTTAATTTACCGGGAACATCATTGGCAAACTCTCTATCAACCACCAAATCATGCCAACCATTTAATTTGTTTTTGCAAATAATATTATAAGTGCAATCTGTACATGTGTCTAATATAGATTTCAACTTCTTGGTAATAAAACCACTAACATACCCTAAACTGACTTTATCAACATATGTATACACTGTAGCTGGTATATCAACAGCATTTAATAAGTCAATATTAATCTCTCTTACTACTTCATCATTTTTATCTTGACTAATAAATGATTTCACAGATATAATAAAATTAGTGGAATTGTCTTCTTCACAATTAGCTGAAATTGAATGTCTTGTAGCAAAATTATTCGTCAAAAAACTTTAAAACTTTTGAAGTACCTAATGTATGTGCACTTAACTTTTCCCCATTCAAGCCTGTCGACGAAGTGCGCAACATAAATGCAATACCTCTCGCCAATGTGTTGCTAAACATTTATGTAGCAAATGCAACCTTCATTTTTTAAATTTTTATTGGTCCAATGGTCCATTATCAATTTTGAAAGCTGTTACTATATCATCCCATGATGCACAATATTCATTATTTTCCAGAGGCCATATTAAATTGCGTTTTAATAAATTATTTCGAATGCCCTTTATTAAGTGGCGAGGATCATAAATGTGAATGATATTGTGACAATCCACAGAATACTTTTTAAAATATTTTTGTTTGCCTACTCTGTGTGCCATTAAATTATTAATGGCTGCCTGATTTGTTGATCCCTGATCACTTATTGTTTCCACTATTTTCAAACCAGCCATGTGACATTTTCTCATAACATCTTGGTCCTAAAGTTTTTAAAGGTTCTTTAGAAAACATATGTGCTATTGGTTGCTTCCAGGGTTTTCCTTTCAACATCATAACTGTAACATGGTTAGCAATGTTTTCACTTAGATCATCCCCACAAGCCTCAAAACCGTCAAAAGTGTCTGAATGACGATTAAAATCAATATGACATTCAATACTCATTTCATCAAACATTAGCCCACACAGTCTTTTACTTGATTTAAGATTAGCAACATTCTCTGCGATGTTATTAAAAATATGCTCATTTATTCCAGAATCAATAGTAATTTTGTTTAGTAGAGACATCATTGTATTTCTTGATGGCAAACAAAAGACTTTTTGTAATAGGTTATAACCCTTAGCACTATGCTTATATAGAATAAGGCCCATTATCTTATCATCTAAAGTATACCTGCGACCCTTTGAAGGTTTCCCTGCCAAATTTATTTGTGTTCTTATAAATTGTGCAATACTGCTATTTAAATTTTTAGTTAGTTCATTCTTTGTCAATGAATTTAATTTCTGTTTATGGCTTTTATTTTGTTTATATAATGCAGCATTTCTTCTTTTTAAGGTGATTACTTTTCTATACAATTTACTTTCTCTCGGCGTCAATTCTCGTGACCGCGTTACACCAACATCCTCCAATGTTGTATCTCCTAAAAAATATAAAGATATAATATAAATAGTACTCATAGTCATCATTATAATATTTCTCAAATTACAAAATTAGTTACTATGTTTACATTCTCAAATTAGGAATAAACAGCAAATAAAGTATAAACATTTTTAGCGACAGACTTACTCTTTCGTTTCAAAATTGGCGTTTCTGTGGTAGCTGGTATGTGACATTCTTCCACTTCAGTCACAGCAGGTGTTCTGTCATAACAATGGTCAAGCAAACATGTTATTATGACGGCTGGCATATGACTGTCTTCCGGTTCAGTCACTGCAGATGTTCTGGCATGGCAGTGATCTACATTAGGTGGAACTAACATATCCTGAATCATTGCATAAGTGTGGTCAATGAATGGTGTCTCGACTACTGGCATAGGACTGTCATCCACATCAGTCACAGCTGGTGTGATGGCATAGCAATGATCAGAATTATCAGACACTGTTGGGTTCTTATGGACAGCTTATAAATGGTTGCTAGATAATGTCAATGTTGTAGCTGAAATAAAATCAAATCATAAAAACAGTTTAAAAAATTACATAACATCCTGTATATATGTAGAATTTTGGTCCCGACCTATACAGCGGTTTTCCTGGAATTTGGATTAATAAACCTCGACTCAAAACTATGGAATAAACAATATTGAAAACTAACTCTCGACTAACAACAAATTATGGAACGATTAAATAGTTAATTTTGATGTTCCTTGCGTGAATGGATGCGTGTAATGTAAATATTTAAATAATATATCAGAGAAAATATCATATCTAACCGCCTTTAAAATGTACCTATCTACTATGAAATATAATTGCATTACAATTACCTCTAAAATATAATGTATAAATAGTATAATTTTTATGAATATATTTAAATGGAAAGTATATGTGAATATAACATTTTTTAACATTTATATATGGGATTCAAAACAGCATAATTACATTTAGAAAATACAAATTCTCATACTTCTTTCATACGCAACAAAATGTCAAGAATAAACATAAATTATATTATAATAATGATTTCTTCTATTGCACATGTTATTTTTGGCAATGGAATTATTGTCGTTATCAGCGGCCACATCAGCGTGAGATCACGAGGTAAAAATCTTTCACGCAGGTTTTATTGCTCTTTTTTACGGTAGGACCTCTATTATAGACGGAAAGCGTCTTCTTCTATAAAATATTCTGTAAAAGTGTGTACACTGAAATATCTAAATATTTACTTACTCTTATTTACTTACTCTATTGACACCAATTTGAAATTATGATATATTAATAAAATTATGGTATAATTAGAAATTCTATCAATTTATTTTATATATGTAACTCCACAGCGGTAACGAAATGAAATGAAAAAATGTATATAATAACAATCTAATATAAAATGGATAGTACAAAATATTTCGCGAATGATAATAAATAAATGAAACATGATAGTAACAATTCTTAAAATCAAACATTTTATTTGCTTTAGTGTTTATGCATTAGCCCACCGAATGTTACGGCTTAAAGTGAATCGTCTCAATACAATGGGAAACTTGAATAAACAAACCACATTTATGTGCATATGTACATATTTTCGTCCTCGCAGCTCTATCTAGAGATCGGACTCTTGATGCCACTAGCAAGAGAGTCAGTCGATCCTAAAGCGGACAATTTGATATATTTAATAAAGTCGGAATACAAATTGATTCAGCTTAGTAATTGTAGCATGATTTTAATAATGAGTTTTCGTTTATTTCATGTACAATATTTCAATTATAACATATTACGTTTTCCGACAGCTACAATTATACTCTGCTAAATGTTGACTTTAATACACGGATTATGAACTAATAAAGTATTCAAATAACGTCGGTCCATGACAAATTTAATAACAATATTTGTAGAACTGTATATTTTCCATGATATCAACATTTTCTAAGCTATCTAATAGAAATCTGTTGCGCAAAACTACGTTATTTACGTCGATTTTATGATCACATTATGATATTACCATTAAAATTTGTAGTGTCAGACCGTTCGAATTCGGTCACTTTTCACCAAAATATGTATTACGGGCGAAAGTGCTTTCGAATACTAATTAAGATTTAACTGTTTTCTTTTTTAGTGAATGAATATTAAGACTGATTCATTAAATCTGTGTAATTAATTGATATTTTTAATAATCGTCGCTTTACGTTTTTTCCCAAAACACTGGATGAAGTATTTCAATTGTGTTTGTGTCTCCACCATATTTTGATGGCAATAAACCGACCACCAATAAAACCTAAATATACAACCGTGCCGATTACGGCAAGCAATGTTTTTTGTGACCACTACATTTAGGTGGTAATAAACCGACAACCAATAAAACGTAAATACACAATCGGGCTCATACCGACAAACAATGGTTTGCAATACTTCAACAAAAAATACTGAGAGGTTGTGCGTATCTTTTGTTGAGTGCATTTTAAATAAGCTTTGGCTACTGTACATAAAGAAATTATTTTAATAAGTTTAAGTATTTTCTACAATAATAATAAACATTATGAATCTATAAAATATTCGTGCATATGATCAGTTTCCAAATTATTGGAAATAAACAAAATGTTTTCTAAATTATGTTTTAGTTGATTTTTTGCAAAATAATCAATACAACGCATATAGAAAGTTATTACCTAGCAAATTTTACTTGTTTAGGTTTTTTAAATAGATGATTATATAAGGATTCTTGATATTGTATATTCTAACTCCATATATGTAGAATATACAACAATATTTAATGAATACCAAGGGGCGCTCATGGATTTATGCTGTTTGTACAAAACAATTGAACAACAAAATATATACAAGGAAGAATATTGTTCACTGTGCAAAGGGATATTTTTGGTAAAGGATACTTACTTTGTTCGCTAGATCGTGGCAAATATAATGTTGCAACTGAATTCCGCATCGAACGTTTATTCGCGCATTTGGTTATCATCTCAAAATTAATGTCGCATATTCTGTGCATTACATAAATTTTTTGTGGTGTTATAAACATTATCACCGCTAATCCATATAGCCAATAAATTCTTTCCTGGTTTGGGAAATGATGTCTTACGGATGTTTTGTCGTCACATCCTTCCACAGCTCATTTTTTTACGCGTCTCATATTTTCCTATAAATGATTAATTAGTTAATTGCAATCGCAAATTAATATCTGTCATACTTTAAAATGTTGTATATTATATATAAAACACTGCTAAACGTTAGATCTTAGTATTATGGATAATAAAACTGATATAGGCTATAAAGCAATGTTGATAAACTCTAACTAATCATCTCATGATTATGTGAATTTTAATTCAATAATTAATAACAGTTAAATTATTATTATTAAATAATATGTGCCCTTACCTTGAGAATCCTACTGTAAAATTTCACAGAATAAAATGTCAAAAATTTGTAACACCACGACGATTAAGCGAAATCACACACGAGAACACAAATGCAAATTTAAAAAGTCAAAAACTGGGAAAAGCAGAGAGAGAGAGATAATTAGGTTTAATGATAAGAATGTTGGCATTAGGGGAATTTAAATTAGCATATTTTCATCTTTTAACTCATGCCCTATTTAAGGCAACTTTATTTATATGTGTTGCTGCTATAATTCATAATTTAAGTAATTATTAGGATATCCGGTTTATAGGAGGTATAGTAATTAATATACCAATAATTTGTAGATTTTTTATTATTTCAAATTTATCTTTATGTGGGCTACCCTTTTTGTCAGGATTTTATTCTAAGGATTTAATTTTAGAGGTTTTTCAATACAGTATTTAAATTTATTTATATATCCAATTTTTTTTATTTATTTATTTATGATCCTACTATTCTATAGTAGGTGATTTTAATTTTAGAACTTTAAATTCTTTAAATGATAAAAAATTTAGTATACAAAAGGGGATAGGATTAATTTTTTGTTGTTGTTTAGATAATATATATATATATATATATATATATATATATATATATATATATAAATATAAATATAAAGTTAATAGCTCTAATTGTTATTTTAATATATTGAATTGGATATGAATTTTCTAAATTTAAGATTTTTTATTCTTTAAAGACAATAAATTTAATAAGATTGTCTTTATATTTTTCATCAATATGGAATATGGCTATTCTATCTACATTTGGGGTTAATTTGCATCCTTTATTTATAGGAAAATTAATTTACAATAATTTTGATCAAGGTTGGTCAGATTATTTCGGTGCCCAGAATATTTATTCTAAAATAAAACTGTTATTAGTTAATATACAGTTTTTATTTAATAATAATATAAAACTTTATTTAATTGTTTTAGTTTTTTGAGTAACATTATTATTTTTTATATTTTTTTATTCAAATAGCTTATAATAGAGCATGATATTGAAGATCAAGGAAATAGAATTATTTTTGAATATTTATAAGAAAAATTCTATTTTTATAATGAAAATATAATGTTTTAATAAACTATATAAATAGCAATATTAACGAAGTTGCATCGGTAAAGATATAAGTTAGAAGCTTAATCTCGATCTCTATTGCTTTAATTGGAGAATTTCTCAATTTTATCATTAACAGTGAATTACCTCTTTTTGGTTTCAATTAATTATTAAATGAAATAAAATTTAATTTTTTAATTTAATTTATAAATTGAAACTTTCAAAGTGGGAAGGGTGTTAAATAAGGGTGTCCACCACCAAACCTTAGGTCGAAACTAAATACAAAAATTGTTTCTTATTTAAGATAAATTAAATATTGAATACTTTTTAAATGCAAATTAAATGTTATAATTAACTATAATCCTAGTGGGCTCAGGCAAGGGCTCCTTGATTTCATTCGTGGAATAGTCCGATTAATAAGATAATTAAAAAGAAAAAAATAATGAAAGTATAATTTATTAAATGAATAAGATTTAAAGTGACAATTAAAGGAATTAGAAGTGTAATTTCAACATCAAAAATTTAAAAAAATTGAAATGAAAAAGGTAACCGTCCGGAACGTTTAGAGTCAAATCCACATTCAAAAGGTTTACTTTTTTCTCGGTCTATAAAAGTTTTTTTAGAAATTAATCTTGCAATTAGTATTATGATTAATGAGAGTACAAAATTACTATTGATAAGGCTATAATAATTAAAATTATTTATACTAAGTTCTTAGATTTTCTGATTGGAAGTCAAATATAATAGTTATATTATATAAATGTATCTACCACATCAGTAAATTGAGATATAAAGATATAATCATACTACATCAACAAAATGTCAATACCATGCTGCTGCTTTAAATTCAAAATATAGTAGACTCTTTTCTTCTATAAACTCTTCTAGCCGATCTTTTAAATGTTGTGTAGATTTTATAGCTTGTGTCCATCAACGTTATGCCTCTGTAATTTGCGATGCTCTCTTTGTACTTTTCTTGTACACCGGAACGATTGTACCCTCTCCCCATCTATTCGGGAGTTGTGCGCTGCCTACGCATACATTGTTTAGCCCTCTCGCTCACATATCCATTCTTCTCATTCTTTCCATATAGCTGCACGTACCCCATTCTGTCGTGGTGCCTTCCCGTTCTTCGTACTTTCGTAACCAGCCGCCTTTTCTCTTTTCTCTTGTTATTTCCTTTTGTTTTTCTTGACAGCGCTGCTTTTCCTACCTATATATATATATTTGGTTTGCTTAATCTTGGACCACAATGCTGTTGGCCATATGATATCAAGGGTCTTACTATCCTAGGCGCATTTTATTCCAATAAAATTTGTAGTGCAAAATTACCCTATATAATCATAACATACGCATCCAGAATATCTCTATTGCATAAAAAACTTTATATAAAATCGTAGTCAATGCTTTTAGACCGACCGATCTATCGTTTGTTTAAATCTTCTGCTGTCATTATAAAACTCAGAGTCGATGGTTCGAATCACCGTCGAGGGTGTAGCCTTTTTACATATTGTAACTCATAATACTATTGGTATAATAAGTATTTTGAATGAATTGTAATCCTTAAAGTAGGGAGTTGATTTATAAGTAATAATAATACCAATCGGACTGGGAATTTCGCGCAGCTATATAAATGATCAAACTATGTAAAAGGCCTGTAAAAATATATAAAAGTGGATTCGTGTCAATCTAAAAAATACACTTTTTAACCACTATTGGGTTAGCAATAAATGGTGAAAATTTGAAAAAAAATGTCCGTGGGCTAGGATGGAAAATTAAATAATTTTGACTTTGGCCACCGTGAAAAACTTATTGAGCGTCATTTTTGGATTTTTGATTTTACCCTATGTTGACCTAATGTAGTATAAACAATATACAATAATTTAAATAAAAATAATATTGCTAAATAATTCGTAATTTCTTCAGCAACAAAGTCCAACCATAGATTTCGGGTCAACTTTGACAGCTTCTAAAAAATACTTGCTATCATTTTCTACAATAGGACTTTTTTAAAACCATTAAAGCTATGTTTTAGCAACAATATGGTTTCATTTAAACAAAGGTTTGTAGTCACATCCATCTGTAATTAACCATCAACGTATATGGTTTAATTAATTAAAAATCGATATAAAACAAATATGTATCCCTGCCAATAAAAAAAAATACTTTTTGTAACCACTATTGGGTTAGCAATAAATGGTGACAATTTGAAAAAAAATCTCCGTGGGCTAGGATGGAAAATTGAATAATTTTGACTTTCACTGCCGCCAAAAAATAGTAGGGCGTATTTTTTTAATTTTTTATTCCAACCTATGCTGACCTTGTAAGTGTTAATCATTACAGAAAATATAAACACATTGCTTAGTTTCTAATCGATTTTATTGATTTTTTACGACGCCGTATACTAACAAGTTTAAGTTAAAAATTAATTTAAAAAAAAACTAAGGCCAGTGCCGCTTTAAAAAAATATGTTTGATGATTACTATTAAATTCTAAAAAAAAACATGAACATTTTGAAAAAATGGGCTAAGCTGATAAAAATTACAAAATGTTTTCTTGCAAATTTTATTCAATAACAACTAACTAAATCAATCAACTAATTGTTTTTACTCTTATAGTATGGTTACCAAGACATGTGTAAACAATTGTACCAAAAATCAAATTTTTATAATGCTCCACTACTGGAGAATCATAACCCGCGTCGCGACTCCGCGCAGCCGCTGGAATTATCGAAAATGGATATCTTCACACCGGTCACATACAGTCAATTAAAACAAGAACAAATTACTCCAAAAATATCTACTGATGGATCAACACAATAAACAGAAGTGAGACAAGTAATAAACAGCATGCAGACATTCAAAAACAAAGTACAGGGTGTTCCTAAAGTATGGAATAAATTCGATTAAACCTTTATTTATGATTTTTCTAAATGACAACCCCTTTTTCTATTGCGAGTTCTGAAAGGGATTATTTTTCTGCGATAAGCGATGTATATTATGATATATGTCACGTAAGGATTTCCGAGAAAAAAACATTTCGCGAAATAATATTTAATTAAGCAATTAAAGTATCTACCATTGTGTGACAATGAGCTAATCAGGTAAATGTAATTATGAGCATTTACTTTAGCTTTTTATTGTTTAATTAAATATTATTTTGCGTTTCGTGTTTTTTTTTTAATTCGAAATTAAAAATAGTGTCCGAGCAATGTTGGCAAAAAGCATAAATAAAGGTTTTGTCGCATTTATTCCATACTTTAGAAACACTGTATGTGACTACATCATAAATATCGGAGGGGAAACCGATATTACTACATAACAAAAAACATAGATATATACATATGTTATATAAATATGTCAATTTTTTAAAACCTCGATATTTCCAGTGGCCAGGACCCACTCCAGAGCTACCGCAGGGAAAATTATAATTTTAGTTTATTTCTTTTTTTACTGAATAGTAAGATTAATAAATAAGAACGCTATAAAGATTGTGCCGTATGTCAGGGCTTGGCAAATTTTAGCGCTGTATTGAGATATAACTTATAAAAATGGCTTTCATAGCGGTTTTAATTACAATTACACTAATAAAGTTTACCATTAATTCAACTTTTGCTGCAGTAACTTTAAATTCTGTGACTTCTATTCTGAATAATAATAATAAGTGTATTAGTAAAAAAATAGTTTTGTGCAAAAATAGATAGAAATAAATTCTAAAATATTTAAGAATAACTATATCTAGATATTGTAACTTGTTTCTGAGGATTTCAGTTTATGGGAATCAGAACAGCTTGCTGATATGCTCATGCCCTTCCTACTCCATTGAAGTGTTGTGATCTTGATCTTATTTTATTGGTGTTCAAAATATTCTTTTTCGACTTTAGATTATTGGGCTCTTACCTCTCTGTTCGTTGTTCATCTCTTTTTCTGTAATTTTGCATATTATTGAATCTCTTTGTTAAGGTTACACTAGGCAGTTATTAGGTAACTTAAACGGCTTTTTACATGGGCATGATAGCGTTTTTTTGGGACGAGCCATGCCCTTAAATATATATAATATTTCTCTGCCTTTAGGATTTGTTTTCCTATAGTCACAGTATTATTAGATATACAGTTTTAATTGTATTTACTTTTAGACCCTTAGTCACGCTCCAATTGTTAACTAGCTTTGGACGTTAATTTCATTACTTATGGTTTATATATTATTATGTCTGATTAGTAATATTGTGCCATCAGCATAAGAGTTATACTTTGCCTTTTAGTTAAATATTCTATATCTGTAACGTACAAAAGTGTCGTGCTAAAACAGGTCGTTTTGGTACAGCCTTTGAGTTAATATTAGATTGAAATCCATATTGTTATGCGTCAAATTTAATACTACTCTTAATAAATTCAGACACTCTATTATGTATAATTCTCAGTAGTGTTTTAGTTCACGCCGAGATAATTGCGAT
Source organism: Lordithon lunulatus (assembly GCA_963942505.1). Taxonomy (NCBI): domain Eukaryota; kingdom Metazoa; phylum Arthropoda; class Insecta; order Coleoptera; family Staphylinidae; genus Lordithon; species Lordithon lunulatus. The sequence goes on along the minus strand of OZ012674.1, from coordinate 42,089,502 downwards.
GGTCTATATTTTTTGCGTCGTTTTCCGTTTTTTATATTTGTATAATTTGCCCAATTTTTAATTTCGTTGTAAATATCTGATATAATATGGTGTTGTTTGCTAGTTTATTAATTATTGGTGTTATGTTTATATTATTTTTTTATATATTTTGTCGTTATTCTATCGGACCCAGGTAGACTATGGTTATTCAGACTGTATATAATATTTTTAATTTCCGATTTTTTACCGGAATTTATGAAAATCGACTTGATTATATTCTGTTGGATTTGTTATACTTTCTTCTAGGGCATCCTCACTTGTTATGTTTGCAATGCTTGTTAAATTTATTTGCTGTTTCAAAGTTAGTAAGTTTATATTTTTCTCACATTATTTTCTAGTTCTAGTTTCTAGTTTCTTTTTGTAATAGATTTAGTTTTATCTTTCTAATGAGTATAAACTTTAGTTTTAAAACATATAAATTTTGTTTTCTCTGTTTCATTTATGGGCATATTTTTCATAATTTTATATTTTTTATCGTACTTATTTTTTGTTATTATTTCTTCTGTTATCTAATTGTCATTCTTTGTTCTAATTCTTTTTTAGTCATGCTTGCTGCCTTTGCTCTATAAATTATGTTCATCAGTTCCTGAAATATTTTGATTCTGGCATTATTAATATTGTTTTCTAGTTTGCTATAAATTTATTATTACTTCATGTGTAATGACTTTGAATTTTCAATGAGAATGTGTAGTAGTGGTGTAGGTCTAGCAGGACTTCCATTGCGGCGGGGGTGTTGTATTCATGGCCCCTATTGTTCTCGGGCAGGCAAACCTTTGGGTGCTGCGCAGGAGCCTGGCCGCTTTGGTTTGCTTAGACTAGGGCCACCATATTTCATGAATCTTACTACCCTAGTGTGTAGCCGTAGGGTCAGTTTGAGGTTTCGGCTACAATTTTCCCCCAACTTCTACGGCACCTATCTACGGTTATAGACTGAGTGGTTCTGGATACGTGTAAGTTCCATGTAATTTTTTGGTCAAAGATTACTCCTAGGTCCTCTGATGCAAATGAAATTTCTACAACTATAAGTATCGGGTATTTTAGACTTGTTAGCACTATTTTTCTTGTATGGTTGACTATTGTGCTTTTAAAAGGACTAGCTTTCTCACATCATATGTCTATTATATTTAGGGCTCTTTGTATGCGCTCTGCGGGCACCTCCTCCCAGTTCGCAGGCAAGCTTGTACCCAATGATATAACTTATGGTTTGCCGTTAATCCGCAGTGCCTTGACCATTGAATCTGTCACGGCATTGTCGATTGTCCCTTCAATGTCAAGGTACATGGTCGTGGCTAACTCTCCATCATCCAGTATCCTTGCCGGTAGCCTGTTTAGGTCATCCAGGGCCAAGTTGATTCTATACCATTACTTTATTCTGCCATTTAAAAGATCCAATAGGAGCATACAAATATTCACAAATTGGTTAGGGTGGCATGATGACATGGTAGGTATGTCTATATCATCACCTAAGCAGCAACACCACACATCTAAAATTTTCTTTGAGGTTGACAGGAGAGAGAAAAACTCATTATAAAATGCTTATTGGAGTTATTTTAATCTGATGAGAAGTAATCTTTTTTTTATTTTATTGTTTATATATTTTTTTGAACTAGAGTAATTTAGTTACTCCAATAAACATTTTATCATCAGGTTTTCTAACTCCTGTCAACCCCTAAGAAAATTTTAGATGTGTGCTGTTGCTGCTTAGATGATGGCAAATTCAAAATATTGCCATCAATTAGGCAATTGAGGCTGCTGTCTTTAAAACACCATCACTCATTCTACCATTAATCCAACACCAACATATATAAATGTATAATTAGCTTCTAATTATGCTAATATTTGCTATGGGAATCTTTTGTAATTGCAAAAAATTACTAGATGGTGCTTTGAAATACATGTGTTTACCAGCACCAACAACCAACGAACACATAGGAAAGTCTGACAAATATAGGAAATCATTAGCAATGTTGTTTTACTCTTGAGAAGAAAGTAAGAGGCATCTACAATATCATTTTAAAATTAATATAAATATTCTTAAATACTAGTTCAAAATTTAATTTGATGTGGCATCAGTCTATTATAGCTTAACACACTTCTGGTAGTCATAAACTCATGGATTTTAATAGCAAAAGTCTCAGTAGGTATCGTTTAAAGCTAAAAACAGTGTTACAACACAATAAACAGTGTATAAATGAGAAACAAAAGGCAATTTGAGAATCATTATTTTTAGAACAAATAGTGCAATATTTATTTCTTACGTCTAAGAATAAGAGTTTGCCTGTTCTCTGTCCTACTATACACGCCTAATATCATTATTATTATACGTATAATTAATTTGCTGTGAGTATTGACTCAAGGGGATCATTGCGGGTAAATTTATAATGGTTGATAACTCTGATCAAATCAGCAATGATTTCCGCCTGAAATATAATACCAATTTCATTTCATTAAAATCCTACAACCAGGGTTAATAAAGATCACCATCTATATAAACAAAATTAAAGACACACTTACAACACCAGTTTGTCCTATACGAGAGCTTGCACCGTGCTACATCTGCTATCACAGTTGTCATAGGATTGCCACTTTTATGCAAGTGGTAATCCTATGATCATCCATTTCTTTGCAAGTTTATATTCCTCGTTCCCTGCTTCTTTCATTACATTCCATGAGGTGCCATAAATTGCAGGTGTTAACTTCTCCTGGCTAGATTTAAATATTGAATATGGCATAGAAGGACTATCTAATACAGACTCACTCTCAACTAATTGTGAATGTCCGACACCTGTCGTTATCACGCTAAGTACTGTTGAACTATTCACATCCATTGTATCTGTTGATGTGTCATCCGTTATCAATTATTTCTCAATTCCGCACATTTGGCATTTAATCATGTCTCATTTTAGTCCCCAGTACCAGTAACAAGGTTAGGTTGAATCGAATTTAAATTAAATATTTATATGTAACAAATACAATAAAAAGTTGGACTGTATTGTTTGAGTTAAATTGTGCGATTGCAAGCTGTTTTAAGAAAGAAAAAAAACGGGTGGGTTAGTATATTAAGCATTGTTATCAATCTAGGTTTTGTTTTATTTTAGGTCATACTACAACGTCTGGCAGCACAGAACACAACACTGTCTGTCAAAAATTGGTGCGAATTAAATAGGGAGACCAAAGAAGATGTCGTTCTGCTTGTCTTCGGTGTACCCTCATGTGAGATCGCAGAAATAAAAAAGAGGGACGTCAAAATCTATTATAGATTTGCCACCCTCGAGGTAAAACCCCATGGCGGAGAGGAAAACTCAGGTCTGGCAGACTCTGTTGAAGCGACAGCTGAGACAGGCAATGCTAATTTCTAACCCCGATACAGATCCATCTCCTCCATTGCTAAAATAATAAAATGGGCCTGGTTTTACAAATCACCCCAGTCAATTTGCAGCATTCTAAAGTGGCAACTGCTTATTTAAGTTGTCATCTACAGAATATGCAATATAGCATCGCGCTGATTCAAGAACCCTAGATTGTTAAAAACAGGGTATGCGAACTCAGCAACAATAACAGCAACCTGCTATTCAGTGCTGCTAGAAACAAACCAAGACATGCATCTTAACATCTTTTAAAGTTACAGGTACACTCCTACAAAAAATTCAGCTCTGCAGACCTCACAGTTGACTGAAAACGGACGACGACGTAGAGACCTACATAGCTCCTGCGTATCTACCGTACGACGCAGACCAACCACCTCCCAGCCCAGAACTGGTAAACTTGGTGGAACACTGAACAACTATTTTGCAGATACCTATCGGATAGGATGGAGTATCAAGCAGCAGACAAAATTCCAGAATCAATGGATGACTTGCAGGTCTGTGTGAAACACCTCCAAAAATCACTGATTTCATCATATGAGGACTCCTCTCCCATGAGAAAGGCGGGCATGAGAGCCTCTGCACCCCCGTGGTGGAGTGCAGAGATCAACTGTCTCCGTTCCAAGGCCAGAAAAACTTTCAGTAATGCCAAAAACAGAAATGATATAGTTCTATGGGAAACTTTTAGGGAAGCCCATAGACAATTCAAAAGTGAAGCCAGGAAGCGACAAAGAAATACATGGAGAGCCTACTGCAATGGCATTGAATCCACAGCAGCAGCTGCTCGTCTGAAGAGAGTAATATCAAAAGACCCTGTACAAGAACTTAACTAGCCAAAACGGGAGGATGGCACCTTCACGGTAACACCCTCCCAAACTATCGAGGTACTTTCCTGGCAATCAACCTGGAGGTCCCAACTTAGCAACTGATCCTCATCTACCTGATGAGGAAGATTGGCTGCTAGCTGACCAAATGATAAGTATAACTAAAATAGAATGCACAATATCTAGCTTTTCATCTTTTAAGTTCTCAGGACTAGATGGAATATTCCCAGCACTGCTACAATGGGGGTTAACCTACATTATAAACACATTGGTTTATATATTTAAAGGTTGCATTGCTTTTAGGTACATACCCAATACATGGAGAGAGGTCAAAGTGACCTTTGTACCCAACCAGGCAAAGTAGATTACACTCTTGCCAAGTCATTCAGGCCCAGCAGCCTAACCTCATTTCTATTGAAGTCGTTGGAAAGTCTCTGTGATCGTGAAATCAGGGACGGGCCGCTGAGAACGTACCCTATACATCCGAAACAGCATGCCTACCAACCAGGACGCTCAACGGAATCAGCCCTACATCTGGTGACGTCTAAGATAGAGGAAACACTGGAGCATAAAAGTTCAATGCTTGCCACCTTCATTGACATTGGAGTTGCTTTTGACAAAACAACATTTAAGAGTATTGATAATGCTCATATATGAGGGGCTGGATAAAAAGTATGCTTGGTCTAAGAACAATCCAAGTAACACTAGATGACGTAACATGAAAAAAAGTTGCAGGAAGAGGCTGTCCTCAAGGTGGAGTCCTCTCACCCCTTTTATGGGACCATGTAGTTCATAGCCTCCTCCTGGAATAAAACAACTCAGGATACTATGCCGTTGGCTATGCCGACGACATAGTGATCATGATAAATGGCAGTTTTGAAGGTGTACTCTGCAATCTCATGCAGAGTGCATGATTGTTGAGAACTGGTGCGATAGCCATTCGCTAACAGTTAACCCAAAAAAGACAGAGCAGATATTGTTTACGAGGAAAACGAAACTCGAGCTCATGAACATGCCAACTCTCTTTAAGGTTCCTCTGACACTCACAGATAAAGTAAATATCTAGGATTAATCATAGATAAAAAAACTGAATTGGAATGAGCATATAACATTCAAGCTGGAAAAGGTTTGCATCTCATTTTGGCAATGCCGCGGGGCGGTTGGTAAAACATAAGGCCTGTCTCCCAAGATCATCCAATGGATATATACCGCGATCATAAGACCAACTATCGCATATGGTGCAATAGTCTGGTGGTCGAGAGCCAAACAAGTCACATCAATCAACGCCCACAGCAGCTCTTGAAGCACTGTTATGTCTACAACCACTCGACCTTCTTATAAGGGAGACTGCAGTAAAACAGCATTAAGGCTATCTTCACTCAACATGTGGCATGATAAAGGTAGAATCATTGGACACAGGAGCATACTGAGTGAACCTATCAAACTAGACCTCATAGAAGGTAAGTGCGACAGAATTCTAATCAAATACAGTTTTGTCAAACATTTTCAGACCATCATCACAATGGATGCTATCCCACAAAGCGCCAACATAACCGTATACTGATGGATCCAAAACTAAGACGAGAGCTGGCTATGGAATATTCTCACCAGAACTCAATCTCAAGATAAGTGCACCACTTGGAGGTCTCACGTCAATCTTCCAAGCTGAATTCACAGGAATACTAAAGTGTGTTCAAATTTTAGCTGAACGGAATATTAAGGATAAACATATCCAAATACTCACCGACAGCAAAGCAGCTCTAAATGCACTTAATGCCAACATATTTGTGTCGAAAGAACAAACTAGAACTCTGCTGGATCAAAGAACATAGTGGCATCAAGGGGAACGAAATAGCAGATGAACTTTCCAGGAAGTTATTCTTACATCCTTTAACAACCCAAGAGGATGAAATACTTTCTGCAGGTACTCAAAAATAGTGCATGCTCTTCACAAGCTAAGATGGCGAGAAACGCCGGGCTGCAAGCAATCAAAGGTAGCAATTAGGTAACCTTGTAAAATGGCAGCCACGGCCCGCCTTAACTTATCTTGAACTAATCTGAAATAACTGAAAAACATCTTAACTGGCCACTGCCGGCTAAACAAACACCTACACACGATGGGTCTGGCAGACAACCCATTATGTATAGGATGCAATGAAGAACTAGAAACAGCAGGGCATGTAATTAGTATGCCTTTGCTCAGCTCTACTAAACACTAGGCATCTAATACTAGGGGAGTGCTGGCCTAGTATGGTCAGCATTGGGAATTCCTCACCCGCAGAGTTTTGTAGCTCGCACGCAAAATTGACTTGTGGGACGAGTGAGCAGCCTTAAAGGGAGCATTAGGATCAAGTATGGGCAGGCCACAGGTAATTATATAACAGCTTAGTAATCTCTTATGTCAGGTTGCAGAGGGGAAATGGTGATTTTGATCACGTAAAGGTTTTGTACATTTATGTTTTCTGTCTTTTAAATATACCTTGGTTAATTGCTATTTGTAATTCGAACAGATTTCATCAAACTAGCGGGTGAAGAGATCATTTTTGATTAACGATTTACGTCTTTTCTACAATAATGTGTGATTGTTAGTAAAACTTTAATCATATAAATAGTAAAACCACTATTATACAGTTGCTGGCAATAAATTTAAAACAATATTACCTAAAATCTACAATAATGTAATAAAGAAATTAAAGCATGAACTGCAGCAAATAATAAATTGACTGTGTGTTAATCAACAATAATAATAATAAATTCTTTATAGCTTTCTTAATACAACTTAAGATACATACATATATATATATATATATATATATATATATATATATATATATATATATATATTTATACAGATTCAGGTGGTTGGAAATAGCAAAAGAATACATTTATGATCATTATATTGGCTATTCACCACACTAGAATAGATATCTTCTTTAAATGCTTACATCAATTTTAATTTTACGTTATTTTTCCTTCTATATATTTTTTTAAATTTATTGTGGAGTCATATATTTTAAGATTTTGCACAAGTACGAAATTACATTTTGATTTTATTATTGTTATATTGTATTTATGTTTATTTTGTAAAATACATTTATTATTATTATTTCAAAATTCCCTGACGTTTTATGATAATATTGTATATCCCTGCCGACAAGAAACTAGAAAGATGTTGAAAGACAAAACCTGACATTTAAATATTTTATCATTTCTCTACTTAAAAACCAGTAATTACTTTTTGCCGTTATCAGATGAACACACATTATTTTATTCGCACAAAATTTTATGCGTCATTGCTTATGCACGATCATAAATATATGCTTTATTAGATACAAATGCCTAACATTTCGCAAAACGCCAATTTTTATATAAAAGCAAAATTCAAATCATTCTTATCGTGTGCTGTTCTCATCACCCTTTTGCTTATAAGCCGCATATTTTCTGTAAGGGATTTATTGTAATCACCATGAGGCAATCCTATACTAAGTACATGGTGCAAAGAACAATTTATAATAAATTGAAACTCCTTTTGCCGTAGGCATAATTATTGTTGTAGATAATTACCGTCATTCCCTTGAATAATATTACGGTAGCATTTTATTGCAAATAAGACCAAATTGAATTATATTAAAATTATCTTCCTACAGATCTACGGCGACTATTACGAGGGTCGTCGAGGAGGTGCTTGAACAGATGCTCGGAAATGCATCACACTATTGGAAATGGCGCAAGGGCGGAAGAGCGGTAGGACTACCACCACCAGCGTGACCATCCACGTCGATGGACTACCGTGGAGTTAAGAATACAGTAAATACTTACAAATAATTTTGTCACAACAATCATCATTTAAGGAATCGTTTTCAAATAGTAATAACAATAATAATTTTACTCACGAGGAGATTAATGCTCCTAATGTGCTTCTAAATGTATATAATTTTTAGTTACATTCGCTTAAAAGAAATTTATATAATCAAATTACATATTGATAAGTTGGTATAAATATTTCCAGACTAGACATAATTTATATATATTTTTAAATGAACTAATATGCTAACTCTTAATTATCTCGAAACAGTTAAAGGTGGACTTACACCACTTTGAAACTAAACGACTCATATCTTTTCATACCGGTCTGCCCTAATTCAATTCTATCATTCATCTTTTTAGTATTAATCACTTCTGATTTATAAGTGTCTTATATATCTTTCTTGTATAATATAGTGCAGTAATTCCACACCCACAAAAGGAATTGAAAGAGGTTCAGTTTTCGAAACCAAACCATAATAAGTCTATCCAGTCCTATGGGTAGCTGGCCATAATGAAGAAAATGCACGTGTACTTATTTCCTCATCACAAACCAGCAAGACCATGAGCTACCTGTCGGCAATTTGCTCATTTTTGTTGAATGTTGAGAGACATGCAGAGTTACCTACCAAAGTTAACTAAATGGACCAATTGCAATTATTTTATATAGACTCGAAGACTATGGAATCCGTTGAATAATCTGCTGAAAAAATTACCAGCCAAACGAAGATTCGGATATCTGTAGAACTGCGACTTTTTGATAAAGTTATTATTGTAAGTATTTTGAGTTATTATTGTTCCATGTGTTTGTACTCCTTACAGGAAATTAAAATTATTCCAGGTACTTCACTGTAGGAACAAGATAAAGTTCTATTGATAATTTTTATTCTCCAAAACTACAAACCTAGGTGCAGGTATCAAGCAGAACATGAATTTTGGAATGTGGAGATACCGTTATTATAAGTCAAAATTAATAGCTTAAAATGTTTGCACTTTACTCTCAGTCCACCCCACAAACTGTACATCATCCATCCAATTTGAGAATATTTTTCCAGAGTTTCCTGAAACTCCCAAGTTCTTAACTTGTAGCAGTAGGAAAGAATATACTTTATTGAACACACATCCCAAAATTGTATGACTTGCTAGACAATAATGAATAACAGTTAGAAAGAGGAATTTAAGTTAATTCATGTTTTTTCATTATTTAAAGTATAATCCACAGAATTGTTAAATTGAAAAAATTTATCAATTTATTAGAGTTTATTAGTTTTTCTTTCTTTGTAGAGTGATTTTAAAATTGCATACAAAATCTCTCTGTTGCTTATCTACAATATATTGTTAGTCTAAAAATCAACTCCATTCTCGTATGAACTGAATTCGTATTTTTAATAATTCTAACAAATTACAACGAAATGATTATATTTTTTGATTGAACTATTCTAACAAATTTTATATGTTTAGGATCAATTCAACCAGCTGACTTATATATGCAATACTATATGAGAGGTGACAGAAATAACTACATTATTTCAATTACTAATTTGTCACATTGTCTATATAAGTCATATTAAGTAAGAGACAAATTTAATACGTACATGACTCATTGTTACGCTTTATTAAACTGAAGGATTAATTTAGTTCATACAGCCAATTGGCAACATATAATTTTATCATTTCTAAGGCCTTTTAATGGAGGATTGTACAACATTTTGATAAATGACGTTTGCAGTCTATAAATATCAATAGGTGCTAAGGGTAATTCTCTAGTAGGATATATTGGTATTTATATTAATTTAAGTTACTCTAAGATTTATAAGAATATTCTATCTAAATTTTTTATACCAAGCCACTGGATCTTACGTAGGTTGTGCACGAAAATCGACTACATTGCGTTAGTGATGGGCAAATAATACCTAGTTCGAACAATCTAAAGGACGTTGTTGGACTTATTTTAGTAATTAAGTTTTAGTCTGTAATATAAAATGTATACTCGGTATACTGCGATTTTTGCGCATATTACAACAAATAATCCCAGAAACGATAAAGGATATTTCAAGTTTCTAAATACTCATAACTGCTGATGTCACATAATTGTATATATTGTTAGTGGTAGTTTGTAGTAATTTATAATAATATTATAATATTTTCAGAGAAGATATAACTCCAGAATTCTTACATTTGTAAATGATCAATATATGGAAAAGTTCGAAAGAATTGGACACATTTTCGAAAAGAATGGAGGAAGTTTACCTACGATTTTCTACAGTTTTGTGTGGTATGTATTGTTAGTAGATGATCCAATGTGATTAAATTATTCTTTATTAAAATTATGTTCTTAAGTTCTTACAGTAGAAGCGATTGTTAAATTAATTGGTACAGCCTTTTAGAGCAGTACTACAGTTTACCCAGTTTTCATAGTTTCGTAGTATAACGAAACTATGCAAACGTAAAAGATATAAATTATAATAAATCGGATGAGCATATTACCATTGGTAGTGATGTAAACGTCATGGTGTTGACTGACGTTGAATATCATTGATTTTGTACAAATTCATTGATTTTAAATGTGTAGAATCTGACAGAGAGCTCACGTTGATAGGGTTTACTGTAGAGTAGACATTTTTAAAATAGAAAATATATTAAGTTTTAATTAATAAATGTAAAACGACACGAAATGCAAGTCTACTAACATCATTCAATCTCTATAATATAAAGACGAAGAGAATGTTTTGAAGCCGACCGACCTCTCAGCCAGTTATGTTTTTTATTCAAAAAATATTTGGACTATTAAGTCATTTAAATTAATAGCATTGTTTTAATTAAGGGTTTGGTTTTTTTCTTATTAGAAATTAATTTATTATTATTATTATATAATTGTGTGTTGTACAATGAGCATTTCTGAACTGGTGTTATGGCATGTGCACAATATCACATTTGGAATTATTTTCAGAGGGTAAGCATTGTTTTTCTTAAATAGTTTTCATTTGAAAATTGATTTATCATACCCAGTCGAACGACGGGAATTTCACCTAGTTTTTATATAAAATATATACACACAAAAATCAATGCTATTAATGGGGTGATTCCAATCTGTTTCTTGTTGATTTAGTATTACATGGTCATTTTGAGGGAAATAATGATGCAGCTCAGTCTTCTGCAACATTTATTGATACAGATTCAGATAGTCCTGCCATACCATGTTAGAGAGTAAATCTTTCTAGTATTGAGTCAGGTTTATTTGATAAATTACTATGACAGAAATTGATAGGCATTGCATTTTATTTTTAGATGAAATATCTATTTCTACTGGTTTTACTTCTGACTTTTAGTGATCAAGTTTTTGGATTTGTTGATTTGGGTGCATTAGGTAGGCACAGTGAAGCTGCTAATCATGCATTCGTATTTATGGTTAAGGGTATTCATTATTATTGGAAACAGCCAGTGGTATATTATTTCACAAAGGATGTTATCAAAACTGAAAATTTAAGGGGTTTACTAAAATAAATAATTTCAAGATTATATTTGTATTATTAGTATATATTGTGCTGCAGTGTCACCAATTAATTTCAGATTCAAGGAATATTACATCTGATGTTTCGTTCAATATAGATGAGCATGCAATTATTTCAATGTTTCATGTTCCACATTTGTTCAAAAATACAAAGGAATCAATATACAAATGTAATATTGACATGTGATAACTCGAAGAAATCCAAATTATGATCAAAATAATGATCCTGCAACAAACAGTATCATCACGGCTTATGTACTAATTATTTTTTTAGCTAAAACTATTCAGTTCCAACAATTGAAGTTGATTGGTGGTGAAGATTTAGCAGAGGAAGCTATTTTAAAATGTCTACCGCAAGTGGCTTTCACATTTAAACACTTGAGTTTGACAGGTGTAATATTACTCGAAGCACTGTTTACAAATGTCAGTAAAAACCATGCAACATGGTCATTTCAAGAAAAGGCTCTTGCTTTAGCTATTTATAAATGAGGTCCACAATGCTATACATTTTTGGAAAGCTTTCTTACCCTTCCATCAAAGACAACTTTGCAGAGGGTATTAATAGCGGTTCCTTACGGACATAAATGAAGGTTTAATTGATAAATTACAATCAAGAGCTGAAAATATGACAGAAATTAATAGATATTGCATTTTACTTTTTGATGAAATGTCTATTTCTACTGGTTTTACTTGACTCTTCTAGTGATCAAGTTCTTGGATATGTTGATTCGGGTGCATTAGAGACGCAATGAAGCTGTCAACTATGCATTAGTATTTATGGCCAGGGGGCTTAATGATTCTTGGCAACAATCAGTAGCATATTATTTCTCCAAAGATGTTATAAAAACTGATAGTTTAAGGATTTTAATAAAAAAATTAATTTCAAAATTACATTTCTGTGGATTGAAAGTTATTAGTGTTGTTTATGTGACCAAGGTAGTACTAATCGCTGCAGTATCACAATTATCTTCAGACAAATATTACATCTGATATTTCTTTCTGTGTAAATGAACATTTAGTTATTTCAATGTTTGACATTCCACACTTACTAAAAAATACAAGAAATGCACTATACAAATATAATATTATATATGAGAATTCTAAGAGATTCAAATTATCTGATATAAAAGATTGGTATTTTAATGAAATTTCTAAAAGATTCAAGACGCTGCATAAAATTAAACGTAAGTTTTCTAATTTGACTGGTTCACATAGGATTAAAGTGTCTTATGCAGCTAAGACACGTAATTCTGTGGCTTGTGCAATCCAGTCACAGGTGAGCAACAATACTCTTCCTGCAAATGCTATCACGAAATTGATTCATTATTTTACAGCCTTAATGGTAACAGTATTTTATTCAATTCAATAAAATCATTAAGATGTGCTGTATCTAATAATTCTAAACACTTTGGCGTAGTATAATTTCAAAAATATAAAATTAGCAATTTCAAAATATTCATACCAAGGAAATTAAAAATAGCTTGCCTTTAAAAAGGGTTGGATTCATTCAATAAAGGCAATTCAGGAAATTTGTCTATTTGTAAGAAGGCGGGATTTAAAAAAAATATCTCGACGTGCATTTAATCCAGATTCCATTGAAAATGTATTTGGAAAAATACAACAATCAGGGGCGGGTAATACCAATCCAAATTGTACTCAATTCATTTCTTCTATAAAGAGTACAATTTTGAATGGTTCAAGGAGTTCAAATTGTGAAGTTGATTCTGGTAAAATTTCCAAATTTATTACTATTAATGAGTTGGATTTCCAAATTCCGATTGTTACTTCAAATGACTATTCGGATGCAAATTTTGACACACAAGCAGTTGCTTATGTTTGTGGTTACCTTGTGAGGAATTTGGATATGTAAAATTGCCGAAGTTGCCAGCAATCATCTTTATTATCTGATAATTTCATCATATATGTATTCACAATGTTCAAAGAGCTTGATATTTAAAGCGCCTAAATTATGTTTTGTAGGATTTATTACATTTTTTTAATTAACATTAATTTTTGCATAGAACTAATTTTAAAGGATTATGGATTTGTTCAAAATTTACTTTACTAAAATTCTAACAATTTTAATGAAAATTGACTTTTCTTGGTTTAAATGTACAGAGCATTTCGATGATATTCATACCAAATGTTTACATATTGCAGCACCTTTTATTATCAAAAAATATTTTAATAACGTAATAAACTATTCGCCGCGAATAGTATACATTTCTAATTTAATTCCTTGTATTTTAGAAAAAAATTTATTTAAGAATTCATATTAGAATTCATTTAGAATTTATTATTTATTTATAATTAATATCATTATTGTTCTGTGATGAAAGAATATATATATATATATATATATATATATATATATATATATATATATATATATATATATATATATATATATTTACATTTTCTCAATTTTTCTCACAATATCTCTCGTTTCCTCATTTATTCTCACATTTTCGTAGTACATTAATTTGTGAGTACGTGTTTTTACATTTCCTCACATGTTCCCACAGTTTATCTTCACACATTTTGAATAATATACATTTTAATATTGTAGCATCAAAATGGTGTCCGACGGAGTCGGGGCGGCAGAAGAGGAGGAGCGGCTCGTCAGCCTCACAGAGTAAGACAGAGGGAGCATCACAAAACATAGATGTGTAGATTCGTGTTTCCATTTCCCCTATCCAAGCCACACCCACCTGCGGGAGCATAAGCGCTTTCGACATGTAGTCCCAGAGGGGAAATGCAAACGTTATATGCAACTTCAACTTTAATTTTAAGATTCATAATTTATTATTAATGAATGTACAGTACTTTAAATGGGTTTAATACTAGATATTTGATCAAATGGAAATTATTAAGCACATGTCTGTATCTTTTGATTACATCTAATGTACGTTTTGGTTTAACAAATGACTATAGTTTACAACCAAATTTAGCATGTGGCCTATCTGTCTAACTTAGTCTTGAATAATGTTTGGTGGAAACCTACAAACGAACGTTTTTGTTCAACAACTCCGTTTACCGCATTTGAATCAAAACTTCATGCAGTTTTTATGATTTTTCCCCACAATATTCGAATTCATTATTTATATATTTTATTATAATGATCAAAATTATAATCTCTGTCTGAAAATGTTTTTAAATTATAATTTGTTAGGTAAAGTGTATTTATTGTTTATCATTACTTAGTAATGTATATAGCATGAATTTGTTAAAAATAATGGATAAGAAAACTTTTTATTTTGAACAAGAAACTTGATGTATTTCAAACAGTATATTCAGTTTATTTTTTATTAAGGTTTCTAGTATAATTAATTTAATGAACATGTAAAGGGTTATTTGGTATACGCGATTCAAGCCGGCCCGTATCCACCTGGTGGCAGAATAGTGAACACTCATCTGGTGGGATGTTACCAGATGTTACACAGTACGCCATATGCCACAAAGCCATTTTCGCTTCGCTAATTTAGTTATTGTGTTGTGTTTATATTGTAAGAACTGACTGCTGTTACTAGTTTGATATCACCGTGTAATTATGGCAAAGGAATCGTCAAAATCGAACGCGTATTGTTGTGTTTACGGTTGTAATTCGTTGGCGAAACGCAGCCCGCATTTACTATTTCCCCAAACCCGGATCTCGGAAAGTAGAAATAGTTAATAAATTCGGGGATACAGAATTAGTCGATAAGCGTTTGATGTGGGAACGCAATTTAAAAATGGGCAAAACAGTGACCAAATACATGTGAGTGTGTTCTTTGCATTTTAGTGAAAATGATTACAAACTCGAACGTAAGTTTTGACATTTGTTAATAATCTCTTCATAATATATTAAAAGTACGTATTGTTTATAGAAAATACAGGCCGAAAAGATTTAAAGAAATTTTCAATACCTACGAAGAATTTACCTGTTACATCTCACCCATGTGCACCAGCCAAAAAGAGAGTACGCAAACAAGAGCCTAACATCCCTGCACAAGTTGAGGTAAGAAACATTAAACATAACCTTTCTGTATTCTAAGTTAATTATTATTATTATATTTTAGATTTCTGATTTTCAATGTAATGAGGAGTTGATTGATACTAGTGAACCAACATGTGATGAAATTGAAGCTGCTGAAGCAATGTGTTTGCTTGCTACACAAAAAACATTTAAAGATGTTAGTGCTCAAGTGAACACCATCAGTTTTAGAACAATTTGTGATAACATAACAACAGATGCTGAATTAAACAGTTTTACTGGTTTGGACAGTTTTGCACAACTTTCTGCCATTGAAGAATTGTGTAGAAGAATTTACAATGAAAATCGTGTTCATCGTTTACTGTTGAGGGAACGTATTATTATGACATTAATCAAATTGAAGAATGACATTAGTTATGTTATTCTCTCAATTTTATTTGGTAATGTTAGCTCTCAAACATGTAAGAACATTTTTTTTGATATGTTGTCTTTGTTGGCAACTGTCCTGGATTCAGTTGTATTTATTCCCTCACAAGAAGAGATTCGTTCAAATTTGCCAAAGTGTTTTGCCCCATTTCCAAATGTGAGATTGATTTTTGACTGCACAGAGATTGAGGTAGCAAGTGCCAAATGTTTATGCTGTCGAATAAGGTGCTATTCACATTATAAAGGCAGACAAACCCTAAAATTCTTAATAGGAGTCACACCAGCTGGTTTAATCTCTTTTGTAAGTCGAATGTATGGTGGTAGAGCTAGTGATAAAGCAATTTTTGAGCAAAGTGGTGTAATTGAGCATTTGTCTCCATACATTGATGAAATAATGGTAGATAAAGGCTTTCTTATAGAAGAATTCTGTGAAAGTCGGGGAATAAAAATAATTAGACCACCATTTCTAAGGAAAAAAAAACAACTTACAAAGGAGGAATCTCTTCACAATGTGACAATAGCACGTGCGCGTGTTCACATAGAAAGGGTCAATCAAAGACTTAAAATCTTTAAAATTTTAAAGAATAGAGTGGAATATAGTTCCAAAGATGGAGGAAATAATAACAGTTATAAGTGGAATTGTTAACTTATCAAAACCCATTTTCTCTGAAGATAAATTTTAAATAAATTATTACATGTTTTGATTATCATTTAATAAAATCTTTAGAAATAAGTTGTAAAAGTACTATTTATTCTTTATTTTATTTTCACATATTTTATGAATCATATTTATAAAATAATCATTTTTTACTTTTTTAAACATTTTTTTAATAAATATACTATTAATAGTAACAACGATGTTAATAAAAGTATCATCATGTGATGAGTATATAACAAAGTTACAACATTTTACATTTAAAATTGCCATTCCAAGTTGTACTTGTCCATAATACATGTGCTTTTCCTTTAATTGTGGTTGCCCATTATGCATATTAATATAGTTCAATTCCTGTATCAATTCTGCAGCTGATTTTTGTATTCCTTGAATATAAAAATAATATTTAAAAAATTATAAATAATGAACTTTTACAATTATAATACCTTTGAATGGACATTTAATTTGTAACAAACTAAATGGAGCACCATCCTTAAAAATTACTCCATCAGGAGAATATGCCAGCCACTGCTGGTTTGGACATATAATGAGCCCTGTCTCATATATTTGATGTCCAGTATCCTTTGCAAATATTTGTTTTGCATTATCCTCAAATTTTCTTCCATGTTCCATACTAGCTGAGTGGAAATTAGCTGGCCAAAAATATCTAAAAATTAATCATACATGTATAAAATAATATATATATATATTTATTTATTTATTTAACTTCTCTGCTTTAGTGTCCCAATTAGTACCCTTATAAGTGTATAGTTGATATATGCGAGACCCAGTTAATCTAAACTGACGCTCATGTAACCATACATTTGATGATTGTGGAGTGTTCAAACTAACATATTCTGGGTCCACAATTAAATTATTATATGTCTGAACACAGCAGTCTTTTAATTCTGGTATCTCTATGTTATACAAATATTGCAATAGTTCATTGCATCGTATTTGTTTATACAAAATTTGTATGATGCTTTTATCTGCTACTTGAATATTACATTTATTTAAATATATTGCACTATTACTTTCAATTGAACTACTAGCTGCTGGTTGTTGTTGAATTGTTTTCTTAGCCCTGCAATAAGTTAAAATAAATAAATAAATATATATGTATGTATGCATTTACATTTGTAAGGAAAGTGTGGATTCCTGCGAATTATTTAAAAAAAAAGGTACGAAATTCTGCAGTAGTGCTTGCATCCAACTTTCGTTTTGATCTTGCTATCCAACAATCAGTGGTCAATAGAGGTTGAGCTTCATATTTGTTTTTTAAATCCACTTTTTGTTTGGACCATAAACACTTTAAATCAGTTTGGGAAATGATCTCAATTTCCAGCAGATTTGATCTGAAATCAAAAAGAAACCAGCAGAAAACAAACAATGGAACATAAAATGTGCAATTAATAGTATTCTTTAATTAAAATATGCTTGATATGCATTTCGAAATGTTTTATAATAGAACCTAGTGCAATGTAACAAAACTGCTGAAACATGCTTGCATTTTCCACTTAATCCTGCTTTGCAACTGCATTCAAATTTGTGGATAGTGCAGTTGTTGTCACTCCTTTCAATCACTCCCTTAATTTCATGTGGGGCTTGTGATAAATTTGATGTTTGCAAACATAAAGCTACCACATTAAAATTAATGTCGTTGTTGTCGACAATACCACACAATATTACGTGGCCCGCATTTAAAACGGCCTCACCTAAAAAGATCGAAGTGTTAGGTTATATAGTTTCCATGCCTTCAAATACTTATATCTTACCTTCTGAAACATTTCTACTATCGCAATTAGACCCTAAATACTTAAAATACTCTGCTAAACTTACATTTACACGATCCATCGTCCAAAATAGTCGATGCAATCCCTTAAACAGCTCAGAACACAGACACAAACAGACACTGCATTGAAAATCAATGTAAACAGCTGATCGCGGCCGCACGGTATCCCACTAGTGAGTTAGCTCCGCCTACAAACCGTTGGCATTTGAATCGCCTATACATAAAAGTAATACACTTTTTTTTTTATATTTCAAATTCTAGTGTATATTTTCTGTAGAAAAGAGATTATGGTTTAACTGCAAAATTTCTATATTAAATTAAACGTAAATTACATCTCAAAAATGAACTAATTATATCCGCTCTAGTCCAGTTTAAATCTTCCAACCTGATGCTTGACAAGAAAATACTCAATTCGTGTGTATTTATTAAAAAAATAAATAAAATCCACATATCTCTTATATGGCGCAATGTAATACCAGTAATACTGTCAATAATTTTGCGTGTTGTATATAGTCTCAGCCGATTTCCCTTTCGTCTGGGGTTTCGAGGTCATTGCTAACAATCTGCCGGTATGTTCCCCCTGTGGCCAGCCTTTGGTCATCGTAATATACGAGGCTTTTTTGTTTATTTTTGATTATTAGTATAAAATTATAATTATATTTAGTCTATAAATATTCTGTTCCTACTTAAGTTTATAATTTTGGTGACTATCCATTCGAGTTTTATTTAGTCCATCTGTGTTAATTTTTCTCTTTGATGATGAGGTAACGATTTTCAGGTTTAATCAGACAGCACTATAATTTTATCATATCAAATATTTACATCCACCATCTAAACAACACGCCAAGCGGTTTATGTTTATTGTTGTTGCTATTGATACATATGATAATTATGATGATTATACCAACTAACTGTGGCTGCTCAACCATCTGCAAATCTAGCATTAGAATTGGATTGTGAACCCTGTAACACAGAAGGCACAAGCTATGATACAGGAGTATCAATGGGTGATTCTGTATCATACGAGCTGCCTTCCCATTCAAAATGGTAAGTGTATAAACAATGAAATCAAATATCATTTTAATACTATTTCTTTAGGGTAGAATCTAATCAATTTTCAAGGATAACACTTCATGATCATCTATACTACAGCGTTTGCCCACAACTATATTAGCTTCCTATTCTTTATCATAAAATAAACATGCTTTGTAATGTACTGCAATAGTTATTGTTTCCTGTTACATGTTGTGTTTTCTTTTATTATTGTCCCAAATATAAATATATATTTAAAGGAACTGCATTGGAATTTGAAAAACTGTTTACTAAATATTTGAATGTTTTTAAATGCTTTTTGTTGTACATTTTAATGGAAAACTTAATGTATTTAAATACATATCATTGAATGCTTTACAAAAACACTTAATATACAACATTAAGATATTTAATGAAACAGTACTCAAATTTCAACTGCAGTTTCAAAATACTCTTGTTATTGAATTTGCAGTGGAATATGGTTCGCGAACTATATGTTTCAAGTGCCCTGCGTAAGATGGCACCAGAGCCTAATTATCTGACTTTCCCATCTATAGTTGTCTATAGTTGGTTTATGTCATTATGTCCCCCAAGAATCGAATAGCTCTACCCACAAAACATACTGGAGGTGAATACACTGTACAAAAAGAGAGCAACACGATTATTCGACCGTAGCGCCAAATTTTTCCTAGGGACCAGGTTTGGAAACTCAGC